>ML660780.1:1020043-1147103 GCA_007570785.1 Antilocapra americana
CCGCCAGCCTCCTCGGCGCCGGACATCGCGGCCGGCCGGCCCGGCGGGCGGGTGCCGGCGCGCTCCCGCGGCTGGAGGTTAGGGGCGCCGCGCGCTCCCTCTGCCCTCTCGCCGCCGACGCCGCCGCCGAGACCTCGCAGCCCCGCTCCCTTTGCCGCCGCCTCAGTGGGTCTGGCTCGCGCGTAGCCCCGCCGCCGCCGCGGGCACCGACCCCGGCGCGGTCGCCATCTTTGTTTTCGCTGCGCCCTCCCCCCCCCCCCCCCGCTTCCACCGCTGCCCACGCCCCCTCGGTCTCCCAGTCACGTGAGCTGAGTGAGGCCAATGGGAGGGCCTCTCAGGCGAGACAGCGAGTCGTCCAGAGCCAATAAGCGTGCGAGGACCCGCCCCTGCAGAAGGTGGGCGGGGTCCCGGGCGACAAGCAGAGGGATGCTCACCCGGGCGGGGAAAGTCCTGGCGTCCAGTACCCGGGTGAGCGCGGTGCTTCCCGCCACTCCAGGTCCGGACCACACGCCTTGGGTGCCCAGGGACGGAGGGCAACCTTGGACTCCCACGTCTACATGTCTCTGCGCCTTTGTCCCCAGACGCCCGGGCTTGCGTGCGCGGGGCTCTAGCCTAGCTCACTGGAGCGAGAAACTGCCGGCCACCTCTCCCACTCTGCCCCAACCCATTTCCTAACCCGGGGGTTCGGAGCTGCACAGCGGTCAACTAAGGAAATCGAGGGTCTTAGGAAATCAGGACTTGCCTTGCACAGGCCGAAGGGCAAACGGGTAGAGGTTGAGTCAGCCCTGGGAGGGGATATACATTTCTGTGAACAGCTGTGGGCCTCGTTTGCCTTCATCCCAGCCGGCGGCCAGTAAAGGTCACTGCCTCAGAGGACCACCAGCCAGACCTTGCAAGGATATTCATAACTCCATCGTGTCCCAGGAGAGCAAGGGCTCCTGTATCTTCTCAGTCCAAGGGCCCTTTTGACAACAGTGCCATCAGGCCAAGTTGAGGGAGACCCCCAGAGGTGGTTCCCGCACATTGCCTTCTTATGCTCAGGAAAACCGCTTGCTGCCCTGGGAGCCTTACGAAGTTCTCTGCAGGACTCCTCAATCTAGCTAAAGAAGAGGCAGAGTCCATATTCCTGCTAAATCCCTAAGGTTTATTGGAGACCAAACCTCTCTTGGATTCACAACCATGGCCTGCCCAAAATCAAGCCTGAGAACATGCCTGGGACTCGGTCCCCCTCATTTTGATTTTGGGCAAGTCCTCACACTGAGCCAGAGAGGGAGATAATCAATCTGCAGAAAGCTGGCTTTAGGAAGGAGAGTCTATCGCTAGCGGGAGGGTGGTAGCTGGGCAGAAGCCTTGCCTTGTGGTCTCCAGTCATCACTCCCACTGTAGGCGCTGTGTGTGCAGGGCCCGGTGGTAGGCCCAGCTGCCCCCGGCCAGGGCCCAGCGACAGATGTCCTCTTTCGGCAGCAGCAGCAGCAGTCTGTCCTCCTCCAGCCGGCTCAGAAGACCTGCAGCACCCAGCATCACACCCCCCCACATTCCATAAGAGTTGGTTGTGAAAACGGCCACAATGAGGATGGTCACTGCGACCACCAGCACCACTGCCTGACCAGCCACAGAGCGGCCCTCAGCACCAAGGTGGTCACCAGCCACTGCCAGCACCATGCCTCCTCCCAGAAGCAGGTTGGCAGAGGAGCAGTCCCCATTCACCCAGTGGAAATCGAAGGCCAGAAGGGGCAGGCCAATGACAGTGGCCACCCAGGCTCCAGCAAGACAGTCTTCATCTGTGCCCAGCTCTGAAGCGAGCATGGTAGCGGCGGCCAGGGCCTGGAGCAAAAAACCAGCAGCGGCCCCTCGATTTGCCTGTCAACACAGGGAAGGGAAATGTGGGGAAAAGAGGTCAGGACCTCCCTTAAAGCAGGGGAGGGTCCGAGGGGTCTCACAGAAGCCTGGCCCACACACTTACCTCCCACCACCTCTAGGAATTGGGGAGTAGGCTACGCCCCTGCCCCGCCCCAATGTACTCACCTGGGCAGTGCTCAGGGCTGCGTGCAGAGACACCGCTCCCAGCGCCAGGTGGGACAGAGCGGAGCTCCACTCGCCCCCTGGCCTGGGGGCCATGACCCCTCAGGCGGTAGTGGGTTTAAGGGGACAGAAAAGGAATCCTCAACTTTGGAGAAGAATGTAGAAGCCGGCGATGGGGAGCCCTAACGGTGTCGCTTTAGGACTCCCAGGTTCCAGAGTCCCTTTTCTAAATACTGTTATAGGCTCATCCGAAACTCGCGGGAGCCCTGACGCCACAACCTTGGGTAAGAAGGGCCTAAGTCGGCCGGGAAGGGAAAATGCGGTGCGGAGCCTGGATTGGGTGGGCGTTATCTCTGGCGTCCTGGAACCCAAGTCAGGGTGCAGGGCCCTGCGCTCGGGGAGGCGCCATTCTCGGAACCCGGTCGGGAAACAGCGACAGCCCAGAACTCAGGCCGCGGAGCTGTGCGACCACTGCGCAGCGGCGAACTGGAGGCCCAGACCAGCCCACCGCGCAGCCCTCGGGCCGCTGCTCCGCCCCTCGCGCCCGGCTTGCGGCGACCGAGCGCCGACCAACGAGAAGAGCGGCGGCTAGAGCGGCGGGGGTGGGGTGGGGGTGGGGGTGGGGATGGGGGTGAGGGGCGGGGCCAGGGAGTCAGGCCCGGGGGAGATGGGGCCAGATGGACGTGAGAGATGGGCGGGGCTGGGAGGAGGTGGGTCTCGGCTTGGGATGGGACTCGCAAGCCCATGGTTTGGGGGGAGGGAAGGGGCTCGAGGAAGGAGCGGTGAAGGGAGGAGCTGAGGAAGGGGCGGTGAGGGGAGGGGCTGAGGAAGGGGCGGTGAGGGGAGGGGCTGAAGGGGCGGTGAGGGGAGGGGCTGAGGAAGGGGCGGTGAGGGGAGGGGCTGAGGAAGGGGCGCTGAGGGGAGGGATTTTAGAGGAGGGGCGGGGACTTTGCGCCGGGAGGGCTGAAGAAAGGCGGGGGCGGGGCCTGGAAAGGGCGGAGGAAGGGCCTTGAGGGGAGGGGCCGAGCAGGGTGTTCGCGGGTAGGAGGTTGGACGCCTGCCGGTAACAGTCTCTGAGAGTTGGCGCCGCGCGCGGTCCTCCGTGGAGGACTGGTAGGGATGATGCTGGAAGAGAGGGTGCGGGGCGGCGCCGAGGGGGCGGCCGCCGGAGCATGCGCACGGGCTCTGCGGCGGGCGGGCGCGGTGTAGGCGCGGGGACGCGGGGCGGCGTGAAGCCGGGCCCTCTGCCGCCCCGCGCTCCCATGTACGCCTTCTACTCGTTGCTCATCTACATCTTCTACAGCCTCTTCCGCAGGGATGGCGGGGCCACGGCGGCTGCCGACGCTGGGAACCCCGCCCAGGTGAGCGGGGGAGCGCTCAGCTCGGCCGGCTACCCCCTTCCCGAGAACGGTTCGCAGGTCCCGGGGCGCTGATGCGGGGGAGGGCCCATGTCCAAGACCCCGCCTCTGGTGTTGGAGGCTGAAAGCCCTGCGCCAGCCCCCGGGCTCAGTCCCCGGAGGCAGCGACCCCACTGGCTGCCTGGCCTCTCCTCAGGGCCTCTCCCCCGCTGCCTTCCTAGAGCGCCCGCTGTAAGCCCGGGAGTCGCCGCCGCGCCGACCAGCCAACCGCAGAGCTGTGGACCGAGCTGACCGGCCTGGTCGGTAGGTACTGTTGGTGCATCGGGAACGCTGCCGGGAGATGCAGGGAGGGACCTGGCAGGCGCCGGGTGGTGACCTAGTGTCAGACACAAGACCCAGCGCAACTCCCCATCCCGCTCCCTGGCCTTGCAGGCTCTTCGGAGGCCGAGGATGGGTCAGGAGGGGGAGCCGAGCGCTGTCCGCCGGAGGTCTCCCTGGAAGAGGCTCTCGTGCGTCTTGCCGAGTTCCTCTCAGTCCAGCTGGGGGCGGAAGAGAGCTTTGGAACTCCTCCCTACCTGAGCAAGGTGAGCAATTGAAACTCCTCCAGCAACCTGTTTTGTCTCCCCAGGTCCTCTAATCACCATCCATCCCTGTTTTCCCTCCACCTGGCCCCCATTTTTCTCCTCTTTGATATGTTTCTTTCCCAGCCCGGTGATGTTCCCCCACTCTTGACGGTGACTGGTCAACTCTTGGCTCTCCTGGCATGGATTCGAAGTCCCAGGGGCAGGCAGGCCCTGTCCCAGGGGATGCAGCCTGTCTCAGGGGTGCAGCATCCTCCTCCCACTGGTGTGTAAGGAGCAGTGAGCTGAAGAGGGATTCTGTCCAGGGGTTGACGCCCCCCAGAACCTGAGTGGCCAGATGTGAGGGGCCCCCTTTGAGGCCACAGAGCTCTTTTGTTCTTACTGGGTCCATCCCACCCCAGGATCCCCACTGCAAGAAGAAAGCCCTTCTTTTTCACCAAGGGGCGAGGCTCAGGAGCAGCAGCCTCCTCAGCTGGAGGAGGACCAGAGGGCTTGGCAGCGGCTGGAACAGCTCATCCTTGGACAGGTGAGGAGTCCGGAGCAGCTGGGGCCTGGGCGGGGCCTGGAAGGAGGTGTTCCATCCGGTGCCCCTCCCTCCTTTCTAGCTGGAAGAGCTGAAGCAGCAGCTGGAACAACAGGAGGAGGAGCTGGGCCAGCTGCGCCTGGGAGTGGTGAGGCTGCTGGGTGGGGGCTGGAAGCTTTAGGATTAGCTAACCCTAACCTTGAGAGGGTCCTAGTCTCCAGGTGAGTCCTGAGAGTTTGCTTCTCTCCCAGGGAGCAACAGATTCAGAGAAAAGGGTTCAGCATCTGACTCTGGAGAACAAAGCCCTGAAACAAAGCTTGAGCCTTACTCGGGACCTCCTGCTGCACTGGGGCCCTGACCCCAACACCAGGGCCCCCCAGGTATCCTGCTTCTCAGCTGTGACCATCTCTGCATCCTGGGGCTCCAGCACACCTGGTCTCCAGCAGCACTGCCCGTGCTTCCTCAGGACTCATGCTCTGACCCTTCAGACCTGGGTCCAGGCTGCGGGCAGCAAGTGCACAGTAGCCCTGTTCGGGAGATGGATGCCGGGACCTTCCTGGTGCTCCCCGGGCTGAGCCTCTGCACTCCCCATGCAGGTGGCCCATGTGTTTCAACTAAGAGTTCAAATGCTGCAACTTAAGATCCCACAGAGCCTAATAAATGTTTTTTAAAAAGGGGTGGGGGGGACTTGAGAATCCCCTCACTTCACTCCAAGGCTCCTCCCAGTGGCTGACCCCAGGGGAGCAGAAGGACTTAAGGAAAGGACCCTTGCATGGAATTGGGAGGCACGGATATATGACTAGCTTTGCAATCCTCTCTTAACTTTCTCATCCGTAAAATGGGGCAGCTGGAGTGTACTCCCCAGTTGCCTCCTGCCTCCACAGTTTGACTGGCCCCCATTTCCCTTGCAGGAGGAGGCAGAAGCCCTGCTGGAGCTCCGGGGGCGGCTTCAAGAAGCCCAGGACACCACGGAAGCCCTCCAAGTCCAGGTGGGCACTGGGCTCAGGGGCTAGGGAGTCTGGGGTGCTGGGAAAGGGGTGTCTGAGGCAGAGCCTGGTAAGTGCCTGTTTCCTCAGTGACAGGGGTGGGGTTGGCTGGGGCAGCTAGGGGTGCAGGAGGTGCAGCTGCAGGGCCTTCGGGGGGCCCTCCGGCAGCTCCAGCAGGAGACTGAGCAGAACTGCAGGAGGGAGCTGCAGCAGATGCGAGGGCAGCTGGCAGGTAAGCTCCGGGGCTGTGGAGCATGTGCTGAGCTGTGGGGTCTGGCCTCTCCTCACCATAGCTTCCCCCGCAGGACTTCGTGCTCGCATGGCCAGCTTGCGTCAGGGCTGTGGGGACCTCCGGGGGCTCGTCAGCACCTTTACCCAGAGCTGCCAGGGTTCTCTGAGCGAAGCCCAGGGACAGGTCAGGACCGTGTGCTCCCTCCCTCCCACTTGCTCTCTGCAGCCTTTTCACTGGCCTTCCATTGGGGAGCCCCTGTCCTTACCTCCTTTCCAGTCCCAGGGTGTTATCTGCTCTGATGGAGACCAGGGGCTCTGGAAGCAGAGTGACTGTGTCCTGTGCAGCCTGGGGTGACGGTGGATCTCTCACAGGATTGCCAGGAGCCACCATTCTCCTCGTCCCTGAGCTCCATACCTGGGCCACTGAGCAATTCCCCCACCCCGCGCCCCGGGGCCTGAAGCCACAGACAGTAGTAGATCACCGCAGCTGGGGGCCGAATAGTAGATCCTGCCCTCGGCATCGCATTCCTCAGCTGTCTCCACTGCTTCCCCTCCCTCACGTCTGTCTCTGTGCCCCCAGGTTTCCTGGGCTCTGGGGGCACTGTCAACTGATGGGGCTGGGACTCAGCTTTCGGAGGCGCGTCAGGGGCCCCTCCCTGGGTGCCCAGGGCGGCTGCTGGAACTCAAGGGTACAGCAGGTTTGGGGAGCAAGGGGCTGGCGGGGCAGAGGCTGGGAACTGGAGGTTCTTCACACTTCAGGCCCTAGAAGGCAGCCCCTGGACCTGATCTCCACCCCAGGAAATATCCGTGTGCTGTGTCGGCTGAGGCCAGGGACACCCTCCAGCCTGGTGAGCTTAGAGCCCGGCCCGGGTGGCACTGTTACCACATGCTATCGAGGGCACCAGCGTCGCTTCCGCTTGGACTGGGTCTTCCCTCCGCACGCCAGCCAGGAGGAGGTGATACTCCACCCTTGGATCTATGTCGACTGTCTCTCAGATCCCCTGGAGTCCTGAGGAGGCTCCTGTCTGTCCACCCTCCTAGGAGAGAGGGTGGCTAGACTCTCGCAAGGAAAGGAGGAGAGCTAGAGGGCCTGGGAGCAGGGCCGGCATCCTAGCTGGGCACCTGCTTTCCTCCCAGGGTTTTTCCTTTGTATCCGCCACCAAGTTCTTGCAGGCCTGGGAAGACAGGTTATGGCTTAAAGAAATATTAACATTTTCAAAAGTAACTTTGTGCCAGGAGAGCATGCATGAGGTGACAGTCCTGCAGGGCTGCAGGGCATGGCTGGGGCCCTGCTGTGCCTAGGGACCTCCGTTCCCCAGGCTTCCTTGGCTGTCCACTCCCCTGGCCCAGCATTCAGACTCGCCCTGTCTGAGGTGGGTATTCCTCCTTGCTTTGTGGTCAGGGGAGTGGGGAGCACAAATGAGCTTCCAGCACCCGGGCTCTCCCAATGCCCTGCTCAGATCCTGCCCTCCTCCCCTTTCCTGCCAGACCCAGGGAGCTGAAAAGCAGAGACTTAAGTCCCCGTGCCCACCACCTTGCTTCCCACACACCCTCTCCAGCGCACACAGACTGTGTAGCTGGAGCTTCCCTAGCTCAGGAACGAGGCTGAGCCGAGAGGGTGAGGTGAGAGGCAGAGTGGTCAGAGATCAGACTGTGGTGAGAGTGCCTGGCAGGTGGCCAGGGCTCCCTCTTTCACTTGCTGGGGCACCACAGCTCTTCCCCACATACCTCCATTTACCCCAACATCACCCCTACCCTGTGTTCAGCCTCCATGCCAGCTGAAGCCCTGGACAGGGGCCCCTTTGTCCACTGTCTTCCTCCGGTTCTGGAGGAAATAGTTAAAGGCATCAGGCGCTGAGCTCCCTCACTTGTGTTCCCCCTCTCTGCAGGAGCATTCCCAGTGCTCCTTTGCAGCCATGGAATCCGAGCCACCTCACTGGCTGTTCTGGGTTCTGCACTAGTGTCTGGCAGTCAACATTTCAGATAGCACTGGCTCCCTACTCAGTTACCAGACACTTTCTGGGCCTGGAAGCTGACCATGTCATTGCTCAGGAGGCTGCTGCTGGTGTCCAGCTGACAGCAGGATGCCAAGTCCCAGCTCCATGTCCCCTTCACTTGCCTCTGTGCACCCACCCAGAGCCCGACTTCAGGATCCTGGTTGCTACCACCCCCAGCCATGGGCCCTCTGGGTTCATCCTTCACGTGCCACGTGCTGCACTAGCTTTCTTCCCACGTTTTCACTTAATCCTCACAACAGGTGCCTTTACAGTCCCCACCTTGCAGAGGAAAAGATGAGTGATTTGCCTCCCATCACACCCAGGGTTTGAACCTGGCCGTGGAGCCCAGGGTCTGGACCCTGACTGCTACACCCCCAAGTCTCCCAAGCAGTCAGTCACCAGGAGTCCATTACTCTGCATCACCTGTTCCCGCTATTTGTCATGTTCCTTCCCTCTTTGGCTGGCAAATTCGGACAAATGACACCTTGTCCAGGGAGCCTGCTCTGTCTGTTGGGAGATCCTAACTTCCCCCACATTCCCCTAAAGCCAGTGTCCTCCCAGGGGAATCAAGTTATGTTCACACCTTGCTCCAGGCTTAGGGTCCTTCCAAACCCCTTGCACCCCTAGGTCTTCAGGGAGCTGGAGTCTGCTGTGCTATCCTGCCTTGGGGGCTACAGTGTCTGCATTTTCACCTACGGTCAGACAGGGACGGGAAAGACCTACAGCATGGAGGTGGGAAAGGGTGCAGTTGGGGGAGCTCCGGGGCCAGGGGCTGGGATGTGAGCTTGCTGAGGCACCCCACGCCATCCCCAGGGCCCGCCTGAGGACCCCGGCATCGCTCCTAGGGCGCTGCAGTCACTGTTCCGGGAGATGGGCAAAGGCGGGCAGCACCGCGTGGCCCTCAGCATGGTGGAGATCTACAACGAGGCAGTCAGGTCAGGGTTGCCTGGTGCCTCCCGCCTTGCCCCCAGCCCCAACCTCTTCTGTCTCCACCCCCCAGAACTCCCAACGGAGCCCTTCCCTTTTTCATCAGGGACCTCCTTGCCCCAGGGCCTCCCCAGCGCCTGGCAGTGAGGCAGGGCCCAGCAGGCCAGGGGGGAATCCAGGTGGCCGGCCTCACCCACTGGGACGTGCCCAACCTGGAGTCTCTGCACCAGGTGAGGCTGCCCAGTGGGGCCCTACAGCCCTCCAAGCCCCCGCCCTGTACCCGGCCCTGTACCCGCACCGGGGGCGCAGGCCCCGCCGCAGGCCAGCCCTTGTCCGCCCGTCCTGCAGATGCTGAGCCTGGGGAGGAGCAACCGGGCCACCGCCGCCACCGCCATGAACCAGCGCAGCTCTCGCTCGCACGCCCTGGTCACCCTGACACTGCGCACAGCGTCCCCATCGCGCGGTCCCAGCACCGCAGGTACCTCGGCGCCTGAGCCCTGCGGGGGCCTCGCTGCACCCACGCCGGGCTTCCGTCCACGCCGGGCTCGCTTGCCCCTGCAGGCACGCTGCACCTCGTCGACCTGGCGGGGTCCGAGCGCGCCTGGAAGGCGGGGGCGGCCGGCATGTCGCAGGAAGACCGGGACAGCGCCCAGCGTCTACGGGAGGCTCGGACCATCAACCGCTCGCTGCTGGCGCTGGGAGGCGTGATGGCCGCGCTGCGGGCCCGCCGGCCCCACGTGCCCTTCCGCGACTCGCAGCTCACCCGCTTGCTTCAGCCGGCGCTAGGCCCGGGCGCCACAGTGGTGCTGCTCCTGCAGGTGGGCGGGACGGCCGGCGGGGAGGGGGGTGGTTTGCATGTCAGGCGCCGCCCACGAGCGCCGCTACCCGCAGATCTCCACGCGACCCGAGGATCTCGGCGAGACGGTGTGCTCGCTCAAGTTCGCCGAGCGTGTGGGCCGAGTGGAGCTGGGGCCGGCCAGGCCCCGCAGGGCTCCCCGCTCCGGGACGCCATCCTCCCTGAGCACCGACACACCACTCTCCGGCACCCCCTGCACTCCCACGCCGTCGCCCGGCAGCCCTCCAAGCCCCGGCCTAGACAGCGGCTCCAGCTCGGCCCTGGCACCGCCCGAGGACCTGCCTTCCTAGTCCTGCCCAAGGAGCCTGGGTCACATCTCTGCGGGCAGAGGCAGCAAAATCCCTATTCCCTTAAGACTTCCTTGACCTCTGGGGGCCGCTGCCCCCCAGACTGCCGGAGCCTACCCTCCTCTCCCACCCTGGAGGAGTGCTCCGCCTGGGGTAATGATCACACCCCCCCCCCCCCATCACCATCTGCTGTTATCGCAGCGCACAGCAGGGGACCCCAGGGCCGCAGAGGCAGACCACAGCCAAGTGGTCACCAGTCACTATCCCATCACCACATCAGACTTGTGTTGAAACGTTGTCTATTCCTTTACTTATACCTCCCCACCACCATCACCAAAGCCAAGTAGGGTCTCCATTCTCCATTCCCTTCCCGGCAAAGGTGCTTCCTCTTTCCCAGGCAACAGCTGAGGGAGGACAGGGCTTTAGGCTGGAGCCCTATTAGGTTTTCCCTCCCCCAGCCTGAGCCAGGGAGGGGAGGTGACAGCCGGTGATGGATGGATGGATGGACAGAGAGCTGGAGAAGGTGGGACCAGGAAGGGGAAAGGAAGGGCTACTCCAGGCAGAGTCCTGCTCCATCCAGCCTTGCCTCTAGGGCTAGGAGAGGCATGACCGACCACCAGGGCCAGGTGATGCCCTGCTGGGCCACAGCTCTTCTGGAACAGCCAATAAACATGTGGACTCTCAGCGTGTCTGGTGCCTCTGTCTCAGGCTGCCAGAGTCACACAGACCTTCGTTTCTCCTCAACAAGCCTAAGGGTGGCAGAGGAAAGCAGCCTCTCCTCTGGGAGTATCACAGCCCGTACCAGGAGAGCAGCCAGCCTGGGGTGGGGGTTGCCAGGTCTCGGGGGTGGCTAACCCACACATCATAGATGCTTTTGTTGGGTGGCACCCCCTGGAAGAGAGCATCAAGATCCCAGAGAAGCCTTGTGGAGCCATGGGTTTCTGGGGCCACCCCCCAATAGCCTGTGCTGGTGGAGGGAGGGCACTGGGGGCAGGAGGTGGGTGGCAGTGGGGCCAAAGGCATCACCACGTTAGGAGTGTAAATGGGCAAGTAGGAGGTGGGCAGCTGCCCCCACAGCGAGGCCCTGTGACCTCCACCAGAGAGGACCCCAGGGTCTGGGGTGCCCTGCAGTAAGTGGAGAGGCCAGGCCCTGTGCTCAGGGGACAGGACGGAGGGCCTGCTGTTTTCCCCCTGGGAAGTCTTCCCCTCTGCTCTGATGGGCCTTGGGAGGGGGCAGACGGGCCAGAGAGGCTTCTCAGAGGGCGGGAGTGCAGCAGGTACCTCTCCCTCCCCTGAGCGCTCCGAGCCTGAACGACTGGGGCTGCTCCGCGGCGTCCCCTCCCTGGAATTCCCTAGCAGAGACTTGATGCTGAAGCCCTCGCAGGGCAGTGGCTGGGGACTGGGCGGCTGGTAGGGCCGGCCGTGCAGCACGTAGGGGCCGAGGTCCTTGGCGAAGGCTCCCCTCGCGCCCCTGCTCTGCCAGCGCCGGCACAAGGCCGTGTTCTGCAGCCGCAACGCCTCGGCCGGGATCAGGCTCACGTCGACCGCCCAGAAGTTGCCCTTGGCCTGGGGCTTCGCGGGATCCTTGGGCACCTGGTGGGGGAGGGGAGCAGGCTTGGGTGGGGCCGCACGACCCCGGATATCAGGATTTCCGCCGGCGTCCCGCTCCCAGGCTCCGACCCTCGCCCTGCCCCACCTTGCGGAAGCACCGGTTGGAGGAGAGGTTGTGGCGGATGGAGTCTTTCCAGCCTTCGTAATCGTCCCTGAAGAAGGGGAACGCGGCCTGGACCTGACGGATGATCTGAAACCATGGGGTGGGCGGTGGGCGCCGTGAGCCAGGGCGCGCGGGCGGGGGCAACGCTGCCCCTCCCCTCGCCACTGTGTGGCCTGCCTCGCCAGAAAGGGGTCTGCCCTAGCACGTTAGCTCTCTCCTTGGGTGCCCCGGCCGGGACTGGCCTCCCTGGTATGGCTGGGGACGGCTAGGTCGGGGTGAAGGCCGGAGCCTGGACCTCAGACCATTGGAGGACGCGTAGGGGCACAGGTCCGATCACCGAGTTCGAGGGGGAGCGGGCGGGGGTCCTCTCACCTGGGCCAGCTTCAGCCTGCGGGAGGGTGCAGCCTGGATCACAAGGGCGATCATGGCCAAGTAGGTGTAGGGGGGCTTGTCATGCCGCAGGTATCTCTTCTTCCTCCTCTTGGGGGGCTGGGACGGCGAATCCCTCTCGGGGAGCCCCAGGCGGGGGTTGTTGCGGGGCCCCATGCAGGAGAAGCAAGAAACGTGGGCAGGGGCCCAGCCGGGCAGTGGGCGCTGGGCTCGGGGTGTGGTAGTATGGTGAGGAAGAGCTGGGACCTGAGGCCAGGCGGGGGCTGGCGGTCCAAGCCCTTTATCATTCGGATGGAAGGGGGAGGGGAGGGGAGGCAGAAATACGCGATGGGGGAGGGGAGTGTGCTGAGGGCAGCCACAATTAGCAGGTTTCGGTTAATCTGGAAGGGAGGGAAAGGGCAGGGAAGATTCTAGTGGGGGCTGCGGTGGCCATCCAGGCCTCATTCCTCACCCTTGGGCTGCCTTGGGCAGCCACCTAGAGATGGAAAGAAAACTCCGTGGAAGGGGCTTATGACACACACTTTATCCCATCCAGATCTCAGGCTCCCATTTAACAGAGGAGTGATTGGTCCAAGATGAGCTGCCAAGAAGGGGTGGGTCCTGCCCAGAGTTCAAGGCCAAGCAGCTAGCAGGACTTGGATGGTGGTCTGGGAGGGCTTCCTGGAGGAAACCTCATAAATAAGAGACAGATACAGTTGACTCAAGGGACTTTCCCACAGGCTGCTAAAGGGCCCCAGTGGGCTCCCCAGGTCCTGGAGGTCACTTTGCCTCCCTCCTTGGTGCTGGTCAACAGTGGGTCCTCACTGTGCACTCACTCTGCACCTCAATGGCCCTGGGAAAGCTGGACCTCCCTGGCCTGAGAGAACTTCCTGGAAGCATGTTTGTCTTTCTGCCCCTCTTCTGGGCCTTTGGGTCCAGATCCTTTTTAAGTTTTCTAAAGGAAAACTAGAGGAGGAGGTCACTTGGTCCTCTGGGTGGGTGTGCATGGAGGGGAAGGCCTTCTAGCCATAGGGGTTTACTGGATACCTCTTGGGGCTATGCCTTGAGAATATATCCCTGTGGATCATGGTCCCTGCCCAGGGGAGCCTGGGAGGACCACTTAGCATCACCCTGGGCAGGAGTGAAGACAGCTGTGTTGTGTGGGTACACAGATCTTCCCAGTGCCCTGTGGCTTATGCTAGGAGGGAGATGCTCCCCAGGCTGGTGGGGTCTGGCCTGAGTGGAGAAGGGGCACTCTGGGAGGAGTGGAGGCTGAGCCCCATGAAGCCTGTGGTGCCAGCACCCCTTGCTCAGGCCTGGCTAGAGCCTCTAAGTGCTTTAGCAGGCACAAGGCCTGGCCCAAAGTTGCAGCCCTGGAAAAGTGTGTTTGGCAGCAACCCTGAGACATGGTTCTCCTGGTCCCATACCCTTCTGTCCCCTCACCTCCTCCCTGGCCTGATCTGTGCCTCTGCCTCTCAAGTGCTCTGTACCCTGCTCTGTATGCTACCCCAAAGCCTGGGTTCCCCCTTGAGGAAGACTGGTCAAGTTTGCACAAGGGATTTATCAGGCCCAGGACACCAGCAGTGGTGGGGTGTTGCTATTAGAACCCCCAGACCCGAGGCAAGCCATGGAAGCACAGGGACACAATTTATATTACTTTACTCAAGATTTTTCTTGGGCAGCAGCAGCACTCCCCTGCCCAGTCCGCCCCCAATTATACCCTTAGAGGGCTGGAAATCTGGAGCGTACAGTAGGTGCGCAGCTCTCACTGAGGTGCTGAGAGAAGGGATGGGTGATGGGTGCTCTGGAGGAGAAAGCCCGGGGCTGAGATGATGTTGTTGGGGTACTACTCCACTACCTCCATTATCAGATTCTTCAGATTTCACCTGGCTTCCTCTGGATTCCCATGTTACCTCTTCAAGTCCTGTCCGTTTCCAGGGCTCTAGCTGAGAGGTTCTTGTGTCTCCCAGCCCAATTCAGTCACTGAGAGATCTTTTTCTCCAACAGGTCTAAGTCATCTCTTTTCCTCCACTGTCCCTCCCTTGCTTCCAGGATAAAGCCCAGCTCTTGATTTGGCGTTCAAGGCTCCTCAGGGCCTGACTACTCACCGCTGACCGCACATACCCCACAAAGCGGGCCCCGCTCTCCTAAACCACCACCTCAACTGTTCCCCCCTTGGCGCATGCTCTCCCCCCGTAATGTCCCCGCTTTGTCGAGTGAACTCGGACCCTTCCTTAAAAGATTAGCGTAATCAGACGACCACCCTCCTGGTAAACTTGTGACTACTTGCGCTTCTCGCCCCAGCAGGCCCTCCCTCTGCCGACCCGCCATCACCGCCCACTGCCCATTGCCCACGCGGCGGCCGGCAGCCTCCTTTGTAGCTCTGGGCAAGCCCCGCCCTCGCGCGCTCCGGCCCCGCCCCCGAGCGGCGGCTTCCCGCCCTGGGGCGCGCGGGCCGGAAGTTTCGCGTTGCCATGGCAAGGGCCGGGCGCGGGCCCGCCCCCGCGGCGCCGGGAGGAGCGCTGGGCAGAAGGATCCGCGGACCTGCTGGGATCGCCTGCGAGGTGGCTGCTGGCGCGAGGCGGAAGGTGAGGCACGGACTTCCGGGGCCTGCGGGCGGGCGAGGAGTCCGAGAGGCCGGGATCCCGGCAGGAGGCCGCCCAGCCTCCGCTCGGCGCCGCTGCTGAGGGTCGGGAAGGCTCCTGGAGTAGCGGCCGTGAAGGCCGGCCGGGGCGCTGTTAGCGGCTGAACAGAATGCGGGGTTGTTTTCAGCCGTGTAGCCTGTTGGCCAGGTAGGCAGCACCGGAGTTACCTCCGTTTCAGCTGAGGATATTCGGGCCTGCGGAGAAGGGACTTGCCAGGCTTCGTGTGTGCTTTGGAGCGAGGCCAGAGGAAAAACCTGAGCCTTTTTGGGCCAAGTTCCTAAACTTCCAGGGGTTCCAGTGACCTTCTTGTGGGGATCCTGGGCTCCAGGCCAGAGATGGGTGTCCAGGCTGGAATAGCCACCGCTGTGCGGCGAGCGCCGGCCCGCGCGGCTTCGGAGGCGCTCGGGCCTGGGCGGGAATGTCCGCGCCAGCAGGGCCCCTCCTTGTCTGTAGGCTGAGGCGACTGTGGGGTTAGTTTACGTGGGTGCGGAGGCGTTCCGGGTGTGGGGGAGCGGGAGCCAGGGCAGAGCTCTGGCTAGCCCTCCTCAGAGCTCTGGGCCTTCCTTTCCCTCCCCCGTCCTTAGCTTGGGGGTGGAGTGGGGGCCCGCACTGCTCTTCTCAGCCCCCCTCTGCTCCCCGAGATGCTCCCTGGCCATGCTGGGGGCTTCCTCTGGGAGAGCTGTGAAGGGCCTCTGTGCCCATGGCTGGCCTCCTGGCTTACTTAAGGGGCAGCGAGGGGAACCCTAGGTTGGAGAGAGTGGCCTCATGGGCAGATGGCTCCCTGACGGATCCTGGACTGCACTGGCCCAGGGATCCTTGCCTGGGGGGCATGTGGCATTCTGAGCAGCCAGCTCCCCACCTCCCTCCCCTGTGCTGGCGGCTCTTCCTCAGAGCTGGGATGGAGCAGCATCAGCAGGTCTGTCCTTCCCTACTTGTGGGCTTTCTGCAGACCTGCCCTGGCTTCGTCCCTCACCTGCCTGGACTCTGCTCTCCCGGAAGGTTCCTGGGCTGGTTGGCGCCCAGCAAGAGGCCCTGGTACCTGTGGGCTCCACGTCAGGGTCTGTGTTCTAGGGATTTCTGAATTTCACTGCGTGCAGCTTTGGAACTTCAGTTTCAGGTGAGCTTGTGGTGACCCAGCACAGCATCTGTGACCCAAGAGTTTCCCACTCCAGTGCCTCTGCCCTAGTCCACCTGTTCACCAAAGCAAGGTGTCTGGGTGGTAGTGTCTTTTCTCACCTCCAGCCTCCCTCAGACTTCCTCCTTAGTGGTCCAGATCCTGGCCGTCCTGTCCATCCCTCCCACCAGCAGCCTGTACCTCCTTCTGGGATGGGAGCCTTTGCTCCTGGCCGCTCTTCCGGGCTCCGACTCAGCACTTTGACTCCATCCTTCTCACTGTAGCCAGTGATGGGTTTGACTCCACTCTTACCAGTGATGGGTCTGAAATGCAGATCTGATTCTTGTCCCTCCTGAACATCCTTCCTCAGAGACTGCAGGATGACACGCCTGTCTTTGCACACTCACCCCCGTCCTCTGCCCCTGCCCCACTCCTGATCACCTTGCCTTGTGTGTCGGGTCTCCACCCTCCTGAACCCCTGCAGTAGTGGTGGAGGAGGCTGGGAGGGGAGAGAGTGAGCCTTCGCCTCCCTTTCCAAGCTCTGTGTCCTTAGGAACAGTCCTGCCAGCGCATCAGATTGAGAAAAAAGGACAGAGAGGGACAGTCGAGTCTCATTCCACAGATGCCTGGGCCGGGGGTCTGGAGGAGGAGGCGCTTGGCTGCTCTGCTGGCCGTGTGGTGAGGCCCGACGGCAGACAGTGAGTCTGGGCTGCATGCTTCCTGGGCGGCTGTGACAGACACAAAGATTGCCAGGACTGCCTGAGACCTTGGTCATCCTTTGATCTGACCACTGTTGTTGGGTGGGTTTTGTGTGGGGTGCTTTGTAAGACTCACCCCACCCACCCCCAGAACCTCCTCCTGTTTTGGAAGGAGGAGCAGGTGAGCCCTGGGAGCCCCCAGGACTCAGGTGAAGCTCCTGCAGACTCTTCCCACCCACCAGGAGGTCTGGATGGCCCTTCTGCGCTGGCAGGGCACACGGCCAGCCTCCTGCATTTGCTCTGGGCTGTGCTCAGGGCGAGTGGGCACTGCATGTGTCACCACTGCAGGCTTTGCATCCCAGTGCTGAGCCTAGCCCTGGCACAGCTGCACTCACAGCTGAGTGACAGTTCATCCACCCAGCGGCTCAGTCCTGGGCTCAGCGTCACCTGCATCCGCTCCTGTGCCGTCCCTCAGTGTTGGGAACCCATCAGCTCCTGCGGTCATGGGTACTTCCTGCAGGTCAGGCCCGGGGCTTGGGGAAGAAAACAGTGACCAGTGCCAACAATGGAAGCTGGGTGAAGACACGGCAGAGTGACAAGTTGAGTGCAGGGGACCTGAGGATCTTAGCTGGGATCTGAGCTGCAGGAAGGAGCTATGCTGAGATCTTCTGAAGAACTTTCCAGACAGAAGGCACAGCTGACAGAAAGGGGCGCAACGATGAGGTGGCAGATTGGGGTCAGCAGAGCTTTTCTGTGAAGGGCCAGAGAGTCAGTGTTTCAGGCTTTGCAGGCCGCGTGATCCCTGCGGCAGCTGTTCTGCTGTTTTGTGGAAGAGCAGCTCCAGACAATCTGCAAGCAAATGTGCCCTGTTTCCACAAAACTTTACTGGCAGACCCTGAAACTTGAATTCACAGTGCACTCGTGTGTCACCATGTATTCTTTTTCTTTTTTGGCCAATCACTAAAGTCAAAACCATTTTCAGCTCGTGGGCCATACCAAAACAGGCAGTGGGTCAGTTTGCCAGCCCCTGCTCCAGATGCCAAAAAGTGCTGTGGCTTAGCTCATTGAATCCTCATGAGAGCCTTATAAAGAAGGTGCTGTTATTCCATTCACAGATGAGGAAACTGATTTACTCTGAGGCTGAGAAACTTGAGCAGGGCCCTTAGCTCCTGGCACTTTAAACCCAGGGTGGTTCCCGAGCTCAGCTCCCAGCCTCTGTGGGATGGCACCGAGGTCCCTGAGGTGCAGGAAGCAGGCCTGTGCCAAGTGGGCAGTGGAGAGAGGTGTGGGAGGAGACAAGGCCAGGGGGGGCCAGATCACGTGGAATTAGAGGCCAAGGGAAGACTTCGGTTGTATACTTTTATTTTTTTACATCCAACTTTATTGAGGTGTAGTTTGCATATAATAAAAGGCACCTATATAAAATAATTTGGTGGGTTTTGATAGATGTATTCTCCTTGTAAACACCACCATAATCCAGACACAGCATTTCCCTCATCCCTGAAAGTCCCTTTCCCTGTACTCAGTCCTCCGTCCTCCCTGCCCCAGACAACCACTGATGTGCTTTTGTTTTTATAGATTTATTGTCCCTGTTTTCTTTTTCTAGAATTTCATATAAGTGGATGCATACAGGATGAACACTTCTGTGTCTGACTTCCTTTCGCCAGACAGACCGTTTTAGAAATTCAGGTTGCTGCATGTCTCCATAGTTCATTCTGTTTTTCTTGCTGGATGGTTTGGTTTTCCATTGTTTAGGTACACTGTTTACTCCATACACACACCTGTTGATGGACATTTCGGTTCCTTCCAGTTTTTGGTTATTGTGAATAAAACTGCTGTGAATATTCATGTCTACCAGTCTTTGTATGGACATACACTTTATTTCTCTTGGGTTGAGATGACAGAAATGATGGTTGAAGTGCGTACTAGTATTTCACTCTATACAAAAAGTGCCACAACTATTTTCTAAAATGAAAAATCGTATTACATAATTACATATTGCATATGACATGTCCTTTTGTCATTCTTTGAAAGTTCAGCCCTTCTTGTGAGTGTTGATGGCTTGTTGTGCCTTGAGTTGGCATTTCCTAATGATGAATGGTGTTGCACATCTTTTCGTTTGCCTGCTTGGCCATTTGATATCTTATTTTGTGAAGTGTCCAGATCTTTTACCCATAAAAATGGGTTGTCTCATCAAGCTTTAAGAATTCCTTATATGTTTAGGGTGCAAGTCCTTTGCCAGATACAAGTATTGAAAAAATGTCCTCAGTCTGTGGCTTGATTTTTAATTTTGTCACCAGTGTCTTAAACAGACAGATACTTATAATTTTGATGAAGTTCAGTTTGTCATTTTTTTTCTTTATGGTTTGTGCTTTCTTTAATGGTCAAGAGGTCAGGGTCATTGTATTCCTTGGATATCTGGGCATTCCAACAGCATTTTGAAAGGCCGCCCTCTCCCCATTGTGTTACCTTAATTCAGTTGCTGACAGTATGTGTGGGTGGACTTCCGGATTCTCTATTCATTGATCTTATTGCTTATACCCTGCAGATTTGATTATCTTAGCTTTAAAATAAGTCTTGAGGTCAAGTATAATGTAGTTTTCCAACTTGGTTTTTCTCTTTCAAATAGTTTTGGCTCTTCAAGATATGATGTAGTTCTGTGTAAATGTGAGAGTTGGCTTGTCAGTTCCTCAAAAAGGGCTTACTGGCATTTTGATTGGGATTGTACTGAAGCTAGGGATCTTTTAGGGGAAGAATTGACATTGTAACAATGTAGAACATGGTACGTATTTCTCCATTTATGTAGGTCTCTGTATTAATTATCTATTGCTGTATAACAAATTATCCTTAAACATTATGACTTAAAACAATGAATTTTTGTTCTCTCACAGCTGCCCTGGGTCAGGAATTGTACAAAGGCTTGGCTAGGTGGTTCTGGTTGCCGCTGTGGTGGGAATGCTCCACCACAGGCGGCTCCCTGAGGGCGGGCGAGGCTCTCGGCCCCGCCCTCCCGGCCGCCTCACCCCCCCCAGGCCCGCGGTCCAGGAGAGAGCCAGGAAGCGAGAGGCCGCACTGCCCTCCAGGACCTGGTCCGGAGCTGGTACCCCCTGGTTTCAGGCTTTGTTTACTTTTGTTCCTTAGAACTGGTTAACTGAGTCCAAGTGAGGTGATTAACTGCATTCAAGCCATATTGAGGGGACGTAGACCAGGCTCTGCCCTTAGCAGCCAGTGTCAGCTCCCCTTCTGTTTGGAGACACTAATTTTGCAAATGATATATTTAACATTTTACATGTTCCAATCCTTTGTTACTATTTCGGAGAAATAAATTTGATTTTGGCATACTGTCCTTTGTATCCTGCAACCTTGCTAAATATATTCATTTGTCCAAGTATCCCTGTTAGAGATTTCTAAGGGTTTTGTACAAATCTTTCTACATGCCTCCTGTATCTAAGGAGTTATCTTCCTTTCCATCTGTATGCTTTTTATTTCGTGCCTTAGTGCACTGACTGGGGGTTGCAGTGTTGAGTAAGAGTGGTAGGAGTCGATGCTCTTACCTTGTTCTCAGTCTTGAGGGTTTTCCCAGATTGAGGGATTTTCCTTTTATTCCTAGTTTTCTAAGTTTTTTTTTTTTTAAATCACGAATGGAAAGAAAGAAAGAAAGAAAAACAAAAATCATGATTGGATACTGAATTTTCCCAAGTCTTTTTCTGCTTCTGTTGATTTGCTTGTTTATTTTAAATAGCAAACTATGGAGTTTCTTTGTGGGAAAGTTTTTAATTAGAAATTTAATTTATTTAATAGTTATAGGGCTGATAAGGTTTTCTGTTTCTTCTTGACCCCATTTTGATAATTTGTTTCATTCAGATAATTTGCCCATTTATCTAAGTCAAACATGACAATTTTTTTTTTTTTTTTATGTATCAGTTCAGTTCAGTCGCTCAGTTGTGTCTGACTCTTTGTGACCCCATGAATTACAGCACGCCAGGCTTCCCTGTCCATCACCAACTCCCGGAGTCCTCCTAAACCCATGGCCATCAAGTCGAAGATGCCATCCAGCCATCTCATCCTCTTTTGTCCCCTTCTCCTCCTGCCCCCAATCCTTCCCAGCATTAGGGTCTTTTCCAATGAGTCAACTCTGCATGAGGTGGCCAAAGTATTGGAGTTTCACCTTCAACATCAGTCCTTCCAATGAACGCCCAGGACTGATCTTTAGGATGGACTGGTTGGATTTCCTTGCAGTCCAAGGGACTCTCAAGAGTCTTCTTTGAACACCACAGTTCAAAAGCATCAATTCTTCGGCGCTCAGCTTTCTTCACCATCCAACTCTCATATCCGTACAAGACTACTGGAAAAATCATAGCCTTGACTAGATGGACCTTTGTTGACAAAGTAATGTCTCTGCTTTTAAATATGTTATCTAGGTTGGTCATAACTTTCCTTCCAAGGAGTAAGCGTCTTTTAATTTCATGGATGCAGTCACCATCTGCAGTGACTTTGGAGCCCCCAAAAATAAAGTCTGACACTGTTTCCACTGTTTCCCCATCTATTTTCCATGAAGTGATGGGACCAGATGCCATGATCTTCTTAGTTTTATGAATGTTGAGCTTTAAGACAACTTTTTCACTTTCATCAAGAGGCTCTTTAGTTCCGCTTCACTTTCTGCCGTAAGGGTAGTGTCATCTGCATATCTGAGGTTATTGATATTTCTCCCTGCAATCTTGATTCCAGCTTGTGCTTCTTCCAGCCCAGTGTTTCTGATGATGTACTCTGCATATAAGTTAAATAAGCAAGGTGACAATATACAGCCTTGACGTACTCCTTTTCCTATTTGGAACCAGTCTGTTGTTCCATGTCCAGTTCTAACTGTTGCTTCCTGACCTGCATACAGGTTTCTCAAGGGACAGGTCAGATGGTCTGATATTCCCATGTCTTTCAGAATTTTCCACAGTTTATTGTGATCCACACAGTCAAAGGCTTTGACGTAGTAAATAAAGCAGAAGTAGATGTTTCTCTGGAACTCTCTTGCTTTTTCGATAATCCAGCAGATGTTGGCAATTTGATCTCTGGCTCCTCTGCCTTTTCTAAAACCAGCTTGTACATCTGGAAGTTCACGGTTCACGTATTGTTGAAGCCTGGCTTGGAGAATTTTGAGCATTACTTTACTAGCGTGTGAGATGAGTGCAATTGTGCAGTAGTTTGAGCATTCTTTGGCGTTGCCTTTCTTTGGGATAGGAATGAAAACTGACCTTTTCCAGTCCTGTGGCCACTGCTGAGTTCTCCAAATTTGCTGGCATATTGAGTGCAGCACTTTCACAGCATCGTCTTTTAGGATTTGACATTGCTCAACTGGAATTCCATCACCTCCACTAGCTTTGTTCGTAGTGATGCTTTCTAAGGCCCACACTTTCATAGCATCATCTTTTAGGATTTGACATTGCTCAACTGGAATTCCATCACCTCCACTAGCTTTGTTCGTAGTGATGCTTTCTAAGGCCCACTTGACTTCCCACTCCAAGGTGTGTGGCTCTGGGTGAGTGATCACACCATCATGATTATCTGGGTCGTGAAGATCGTTTTTGTAGAGTTTTGTGTATTTTTACCACCTCTTCTTAATATCTTCTGCTTCTCTTAGGTCCATACCATTTCTGTCCTTTATTGAGCCCATCTTTGCATGAATGTTCCCTTGGTATCTTTCTTGAATATATATAAAGGGCCAAATAGTAAATATTTTAGGCTTTTCAGGCCATCTGGTCTCTGTTGTGATTGCTCAATTCCTTGTGTAGCACACAACAGCCACAGACCATATATGAACAAATGAGCCTGGTTTTTTCTAATAAAATCTTATTTACAAAAGAGATAGTAAGCTGATTTGATCCATAGGCTGTAGTTTGTTGATCCCTGACTTAAGTTGTTAAGTTTATGAACATAAATTGTTCAGAACGTTCCCATTTAGTTGTCTGTAGTATCTGTAGTGATAGCCTGTATTTCTTTTACGATTTTGGTCATTTTTGTCTTCATTTCTTGAGAAGTTTAGTGAGAATCTTATTGATATTATCAGTATTTTCAAAGGAACAGCTTTTAGTTTCAGTATTCTCTTTTTGTTCATTTTCTTTCTCTCTCTCTCTCTCTCTCTTTTTTTTTTTTTTTTTGGTCCACAAGGCATGCAGGATCTTAGTTCCTTGACCAGGGGTTGAATCTGTGGCCCCTGCAGTGGAAGCATGGTATCCCAACCACTGGACCGCCAGGGAATTCCCCATTTTCTCTTTTGTTATTATTAATTCCCTTCACTTACTCTGGGTTGAATTTTCTCCTTTTTTTCTAGCTTCTTATTAAGTTGGAAGCTTTGGTCATTGATTTGACCATCCTTGTTATTTATGCATTCAGAGTTAGAAGTGTTCTTCTAAACCCTGCTTTGTTTTATTTATTTATTTTTGGTTGCTCTGGGTCTTTATTGCTGAGTGGGGGCTATTCTCTAGTTGTAGTATGTGGGCTTTAGGAGTTGCAGCTTGAGGATTCCATAGCACAGGCTCAGTAGTCATGGCTTACAGGCTTACTTGCCACCTGGCATGTGGGATCTTCCTGGACTAGGGACCAAACCTGTGTCCTCTGCATTGGCAGGTGGATTCTTTACCGGGTAGATTCTTCCAGTAAGGAAGTGCTAAACCCTGCTTTAAGTACATCTACTGTATTTGATGTGTTTTCATTTTCATTCAGTTCCAAATATCTTCTACTTTCCATTTTGATTCCTTCCTTAGCCTGTAGGTTATTTAGAAGTATGCTTTAAAGTTTCCAAATATTTGGGAATTTTTCCAGATATTTTTATGTTATTGCTGCTGCTAAGTTGCTTCAGTCGTGTCTGACTCTGTGCGGCCCCATAGATGGCAGCCCACCAGGCTCCCCAGTCCCTGGGATTCTCCAGGCAAGAACACTGGAGTGGGTTGCCATTTCCTTCTCCTTATGTTATTGAGTTCTAGATTAATTCCGTTGTGGTCAGTGAACATTCTTTATATGTTTTCATTCCATGTAAACTCACTGAGTCTTGTGTTGCATGCCAGCATATGGGTCTGTTTACTTGAATAATACATTTGCAGTGTTGTACAGCTGTCATCACTCTCAATTTCCAGAACTTTGGAATGACCTGAAACAGAAACTCTGTCCATTCAACACTATTTCCTTACACCACCTGCCCCAGCGCCTGCTTTCTATGCCTGAATTTACTTATTATGTAAAAGAAAATCATACATGTGCCCTTTTATTTGATACATTTCTGACATGTGTCAGGATTTCCTTCCTTTGTATGGCTGAATATTCCATTGTGTGTGTATATGTACCACATCTTATTTCTTCATCTGTCCATTGGCATTGGGCATGAAAGTTGTTTCTGCTTTGTAGCAATTGTAAACAGGTTTTCTGTGAACATTGGTGCAAATAACTGAGTCCGGCCTCCAGGTCTTCTGTTCATACCCCTGGAAGTGCAGCACGCCTTTGGTTTCGCACTGCATGGTAGGCAGAGTGATGCTTTACTCTGCATGCAAGCACACTGCCCTGTGGTGCAGAAGCTGGAGACACGTCAGTCTTTCCGATGCAGATCCAGACATTGTGCACCAGCTGTCCCCTCACGGGATCCCTGGATGGGCAGTCAGGTTCACAGAGTCAGGCAGTGTCATGTGTTTCCAGTCTGCTGTAGAGTTTCTGGCCTCAGGCCGCTCCAGACGCCTCTCCCTGTGCAGTGTCCTGTCTTCGCACTTCCCCCCGCCCGCGGGGCTCCCACCATTCTTCCCTCTCGTGTCAGGCACCTTTAAACTGACCGTTAGCTCTCCTAGGTTCATGGGGACATATGTGTGCTCCCATGGCCATCCAGAGCCTGCGCACCCCTTCTTCTAAGGCCATGAGGCCTCGGTGCCTCTTCGCCTCATAGCTCTGGGCCCTGGGCTGCCCCAGGCCAAGCGTCCAGTCAGAGAGCAGACCCAGGGTCACAACACTGCCCTCTCCAAAGCCTGCTTCCGTTATTCTGGTTTGGACACTGCTGAATTGACAGGACTTTGTTTCCAAACTGCACAGGAATCATGAGGCTTGTATGGCTGTGGGCAGCAGGGCATCAAGCCTGGAGCCTGGCCGCTGGAAGCCATCCTTTCTCCTCTTAGCTAAGAGAGGGCTGGGCTTTTTCCCCCTCTGTACTGTGTGGCTTGTGGGATCTTAGTTCCCCAACCAGGGATTGAACCCAGGCCCTCAGCAGTGAGAGTGGCCAGGGCTAGTGTCTATCCTTGGTTCTCCGAGACTCTTTTGACATGCAGATGCCTCCAGCTGCCTAACTTCTTTCATTTGGCCATCTAGACTTGTCACACCTTGCTGTGAGTTGGTCTTTAGATTTCTTTAGGGGCTGGGTGACTGAGAGAAAGGCAGTGGAGGAGGGAGCTTTGGGGCTCACCTGGTTTCTGGTGAGGGACCCTTCCAGGTTTCCCAGCCCCCACAACACTGCTGCTGAGCTTGAAGCCCCTTTCTCACATGGTTCAAATGACCTCCAGTGCGTGCTCTGGCCCCGGGCCAAGGGGGCTGCCAGCATCACGTACACACATGTGCCAGTGTCCTGGGGTCATCACAGGATGGAGGCTGGGCGGCTGTAGCTAACACATGTCATGTTTGCAGGTCACAGCTTTGAAACAGATTCATTTTCCTGTGGTTCTACTGCTGAGGGGAGTCTGAGAAAGGACTCATATCTCACGGGTGGGTCAGAAGTGCAGCTGAGGCCAGAAGGTGAGCAGGACTGAGCGCCCCCAGCAAGAAAGAGGGCTGGGGAGCCAGAGAGGAGACTCATTACAAAGCCACAGCGGGTAGGATGTTATAGGGACCCGTGAGATGGAGTCAGAATTCTTGACGGGCTCACATGTCTATTGTCGTTCTGTCACTAAGTCATGTCTGACTCTTTGCGACCCTGTGAACTGCAGCACGCCAGGCTTCCGTGTCCTTTACTGTCTCCCAGAGTTTGATCAAACTCATGTCCATTGAATCATATGTATGTATGGGAACTTAATTTATTACCAAAGTGGCACAGCAGAACAACATGGAGAGAACCAACTTTTAAATAATGGTGCTGGGCCAATTGGATATAAATATAGAACAAAAAGGGGCTTCCCTTGTGGCTCAGACGGTAAAGAATCCGTCTGCGATGCAGGAGACCTGGGTTCAGTACTTGAGTCAGGAAGATTCCCTGGAGAAGGGAGGGCAGCCCACTCCAGTATTCTTGCTAGAGAACCCCACAGACTGAGGATCCTGGTGGGCTACAGCCCATTGGGTTGCAGAGTCAGACATGATGGAGTGACTAACACTTTATCACTTTTATGGAACAAAAATGAAATTGGAGCCTTTGGTATTTATATATTGAGGGCCAACAAGTTGCCCCCAAGTACAACATCTCTCTCTCACATCTGCAGGCTTCACTTGCGGGAAGGGTCTGCTTCCAGGTGGCTGGCTTCCCCCAGAGTGAGTAGCCTGGAGGAAAGCAGGGGTACAGTCAGGGTGCCTTTCACACTCTAACCTTAGGCATCGAGCAGGTGCGGAAGTGCCACCACCCACATGTAAGGTGGGGGGCACTAGGTCTCCCTTTTGAAGGGAGGAGTGTTGCTTAGTCTGTGGGCATATTTTAAAACTCCACAGATTCTCTTCTTCACACCAGACACAAACTTTAGCTCCAGGTGGACTGCAGACCTAAATGTGATGCAGACTAGCCTCTTTTTAGAAGATAATATAGGAGACTTGTCTTCAGAAAGATGTCTCATCTCATTAATACTCAGACAGCTGCAAACTGACCACTACGCAAAGAGTGACAAAAGAATAAAACCAACTGGAATGTTTCCCCGTCGCTGTTGAGAGTAGAAACTGGTACAGCTTTGGAGAGCAGTGGTAGCGTCTGTTGACTCGAGTCATAGCCTGCGGTTGGCGGCTGCACACCAGTGTCTGCGGACAGGATGTTCACAGGCCCACACCCATCAGAGTGTGCCCTGGGCTGTGCAGACAGGCTCCTAGCGGGCTGTTACTCAGCCAAAGGCAGAAAGCTTGGAGCTACACACTTTGGAGTGGGCGGCTCCCACACAGTGGGGGTGAGGCAGCCCAGAGCGTGGGCACGGCTCCATTTGAAACCCCGACCTGTCAGCACCAGACTGACCTCCTGAGGGATGTGGAGGGTGTTGGCGTGAAGAAAAGCCAGGAGGTGGTCACCTCCTACGTGGAAGAGTATAGGAGGGAGGAGCTGCTTGGCGCCATCCTGATGGGGTGGAGCTCAGATGGGTTAGCATCTCCATTTTATGTGCATTGTGACTTTTGCACTTTCAGGACCTGCATTACTGATTTAAAACAGCCAGTTATTTTGTCAGGGAAATGGATTTATTTCAGAGGAGCAAACAACTGCAAATCAGGACCTGTAGCCCATGGGGAACCACAGGCAAGTGCAGAGGACACAGGGAGGAAACTTACAGGGGAGACCGGAGTGTGAGGGGCTGTTAGGAACAGAGAGCCCTTTGGAGGAAACTGGGTGTGGCAGCTTCTCATTGGCTGCACTGTTGCCAGGTGGGGAGAAAATCTGCTTTCCTCCTGCCAGGTAGTGTTGTAGTAACCTTGCCCCTTGGGGTCTGCAATTGAAGGGAAGTGACAAGGTGTGAGAGTGCTCCCTTTTGGTCACCAGACTCCATCTTATTTCATTTGTTTTATTTTTATTTCTCTTTTTGGCCCCGCCCCATGACTTGTGGGATCTTAGTTCCCCAACCAGGGATCAAGCCTGGGCCCCCTGCAGTGAAAGTGTGGAGTCCTAACCACTGGGGAGGGCCCCTGCCTGGATGAGGTTTCTGTTTATTCGTTTTCATGGTATCACACAATAAAAAGATTTAAAAGGTCACCCTGATACCCTGTGGGAGGCTGTGTGGAAAAGCCCATCCCAGGCACAGGGACCCCCATCCCTCCAGGCTCGAGAGGCAGGGCGTAGGGTGTGCAGGGCCTACAGGAGGTCCAGCCTGGCCATGGGGCGGTGGGCAGGGCCGCTGAGGGCCGGGCTGGGAGCGGGCCTGGCCCAGGATTTGATGGGCTGGCTGAGCTGCATAGACCTCGCGGGGCCAGCAGGGCTTTAGGATCGTTTCAGGCCGGGGTGACTGGGTTGAGGCTTGTGTTTTCAATGCCCGGGGGCTGAGTGTGTAGAGAGCTGGACCCATGACTAGGAGCAGGCAGCAGGCAGCGGCCGTGAGGTGCAGGCCCAGAGGGGCTGGGCAGGAGCGGGCTGGAGGGAGCAGCCTGGGCTGGTGTCCGGCTTCACCTCCAGTGTGGTCACCGTCCCCGCTGTAGGTGAGGGCCAGCCTGCCCTGTGCCTCCCTACACCTGCCTACCTGCCCCCCAGTCCTCAGACCAGCCAGGTATCTTTCTCTGGGCCTCTCTGCCCACACCTCACTTGGCCTGGGTGGTCCTTCCTTCTGGAGGTGGGCACCAGGTGGCTGTGTGAGTTGCCTGCCGCCTGTCCCTCAGAGGTCCGCCTAGGAGGAGTGGTGTCTGTGGCGCTGTTGGGGGTGGTTGTGGGATGAAGGGGCAGGTGCTGCGCGAGGTGCTGGCCCCTGTGGCCCAGCTGCGCCGTGGGGTCTGTCACGGTTTGCTCCCTGGTCTGCAGCCTGTCTCCTCCGCAGGACGGATGCTGCAGTTGCGCTGAGGCCTGCCTCATTCATCCGGAGGGCTGTGCTTTAGGCGTCAGGTCTTCATGGTCCCATCTTCACCTGTCAAGTGTGGACACACAGCTTGAGGCGGGGGTGAAGGTGAGCGTCCCCACGCTCCGAGCAGCCGGCCTGCCGCTTTCAGTGAGACTCCCTGCTCTGCTGCAGGGCACTGTTATAACTGGGTGTCTGCTTCTGGGCTCCCTTCTGTTCCCTCACTCTGTTTCTCTAAGTACTTCATATTGTCCTTTTTTATGGTTTTACTGACAAGTCTTGCCCTTTGGCGTTCCCTGTTAAATGGAGAATTAGTTTGAGTTTCAAATAGAACTAGTGGGATTTTAACTGGGATTGCATTGACTCTTGGGTGAATTTGGGGAGAAATGGCATCGTTATGGTTCAGCATCTTTTGACCCCTACATGTGGTCTGTCCCTTTTGGTTATTCTCTTGTGAACCTTAAGAAGTTTCAGTGGTCTTCTCTGTGGAGGTCTTGCACATCTTTTATTAGATTTATTCATACACATTGATGCTTTTGGACATAAATAGTGTTGTTACAATTTTATCTTCTAAGTGTTGCTGGCATTTACAAATGTAATTGATTTTTGTATATTAGTCTAGTATCTGTCACTATTCTGTGTTCTCATATTCTCATAGTTTTTTAGGACTTGGCAGGTTTTACCGTACACAATATGTCATTCTCAGATATTGAGTTTTTTCCTACCCTTCCTGTTCTTTTATATACATGTGTGTGTGTATGTTTTGGCTGCAGCATCTGGCTTGTAGGATCTTAGTTCCCCAACCGGTGATTGAACCGGGGCCCCGTCGGTGAAAGCACTGAGTCCTAACCACTGGACCACCAGGGACGTCCCTCACCCTGCCTATTCTGACTGCTTTTATTGCTTTTTCTTGCCCTGTTGCATTGGCTAGAACCTTCAATACAATATGAATAGAGCTAGTGGTAGCAAGCATCCTCATCTCCTCCAGTGGGATTTGTTGTTTCTTGAATCATGTTGAGATCATCACTCTGCCGATAGGAAGGGGCTGGAGCAGAGAGCTGCTGCTGGGAGCCCGGGCCCTGGGTCCTCCCCAGGGTGCTGGAGGGCCCTGGAGTAGGGGGGGCATCGAGGCCCGGGAAGGCCCCGTGGTGGGTTCTGTGGTTGCTGGCTTTTTCACGGAGGTGAATGTCCTCTTCTGGTGCCTTCTGTCTTGTCAGGAAACATGTCAGCAGCTGAATGCGAGGATAAGGAAGAAGGGAGAAGAAGGCTTTGGGGCTGTCAAGTCTGAGTGTGGTCTTCAGTCAGCAGCTTGGCTGGTATGTTCCGACTTGAAGCCATTGTGTTGGGCCATACAGGACTTTCCCACAAGCTCAGGTCCTGGGAGCCTGTGAGGCTGAGCTTGAAGCTGCTATTTGAGGACAAGACAGGCTGGGGCTCTGGGGTGCTGCGGTCAAGAGTGAGCTGGGAGAAGGTGGCGGCAGAGAACCTGGCTGTGGAACCAAAGTGCCGGGGCAGGGTTGGGGGAGTTCCTGGAGGTGATGGGCTCCAGGGTACCACAAGGCCAAGGATGAGGTCATCACCAAGGGGCAGGGGCTGAAGGGTGGTCCACGGGGATATTGAGACCACCAGGAATTTGGACCTGACACAGTGATGGGGCATGACGCCCATGGCAAGGGCTGGGGTGGGTGGTCGGTGCAGCCAATGGAAGTGTTAGCCAGGGCCCAGGGGCTTGCAGGCTGCAGCAGGAACAGGGGGTGGCACTTCCAGGCCTGGGGGCGAGGTAGGGAGAGAAAAAGCAGCCCTCAGAGAAGGCTGGCGGGAAGAGGGAGAGCAAAGACTGAGCTGTGCCTGACTTTGGGGGCATGTCAGGGAGGAGAGTGGTGGGCAGAGGAGCGGGGCCACTTCTCTCCTGGAGCCTGCGTGCTGCCTGCCTCGAGTGCTGGGAGAGGCTCTTGGTGGTAGGGCCCTGCCTCGGGACTGTGGCCGTGCAGCTGAGTCACATGAGGAGACTGCCTGCGTGCCGGGTGAGCTGCCTGCAGGGCGGCACCTTGGCTGAGCAGGTTGAAGGTTCTCTACACTTCAGTAGGCACTCAGTAGGTACATTCTCATGGCTGATGCCCTCAGTCTTTGTGATCCAGCCATGGATGCTGTCCACGAGTGGGCGGGGGTCTCCCTGCACTGGCGTGTCCTGCTTCCAGGTTGCCTGTATTGATTGAGTATAGGCCTGGTGTTTCCAGTGGAATCCGTGCTCCGTCTCTGTGTGCAGCCATTGTAACTGACATGAGGACCACTTTGTCCTGTTTACTGCAAGTGTTTTTACCCAGTTCACCATCTTTTTTTTAAATTTTATAGGCTTTGTTTTGTTTTCACAGTGCGGACGTTAAAAAAATCTAGCAGGATGGGATTTGTTAATTTCCCTTTTGGTTTGTGGGTTTTGTGTCAGGCTAGAAAGGCCCACCCCTTACTGGGGACATGCGGATGGTCTGGGCCTCCTGCGGTTGTCCCTCTACACTGCTGTGTCTACGGTGCATGCTGCTCCGCATGCCCCCTGCAGACCTCTCCCGGTCCGCGCAGCACCCCGTCGGTGCCTCTGCAGACCCCTCCTTTCTGGACCCTCTTTCAGGGGCTCCCGTGGCCCTGCTCACCTTGGCTGCTCCCGTCCCACTTCCTGGGAGCCTCCCTCCTCCATCTGCCCCTTGCTGGCCCTCCTCCCGTGGCGCTCCCCTGTCCCCCTGTGTCTCCTGCTGGGGCCCTCCGCTCCCTGGATCCAATCACACCTCTCATGCATCTGGAAGCCTCTATGGCTCCCACAGCCTGTTGGGCCTGTTATGTCTCTACCCCCGCAGGCCTGACACCTGCCCTCCCCAGACAGCACTTAACATCGTTTGGAGGAGATCTGCCCTCACATGGCTCAGAAGCCAAACAGCAGGAGTGGCCTCGAGCTCTCCACGCCCGCTGGGCACCCGCAGCCCTCTGGGCCTGCCCGTGCGTCTCTCGTCGTCATCCTGTGTCGCTGATTCAGGTTTACAGGTGTGTTCACAGCGAAGCTGCGTCTCCTGTACAGATTTTGAGTCCCTGGTTCCTCGCTGAACACTGTTTCTCAGTGACCTTTTCATGGTGGTGTATAGGTAGCTCCCTCATACACCCCTCAGGGCCTCACGTCACGACCCTGAGGTAGACGAGGAGGGCTTGAGAGCTGCTGCCGCGGTGGCAGGCCTGACATGTGTGCTGCGGGTCTAGACTCTGGAGCGTTCCAGAGCCTGCCTGCTGGGGGCTGCTCTGCACGCGTGTTGTGATGGCGCCCTTGGCAACACCCCCAGACCTGACCTTCCATACCCACCATCCAGCCGCTCGGCCCCTGCCTTCAGTCGCTCACGGCTCTGCAGCCTGTCCCCCCGTGGCCAGGGCCACCCACGCCCCCTGGCCCACCAGGTGGACCCATGGTGGGGCCAGCACAGGGCCAGGCACTGCAGCCTCCTTGCAGGGCCAGCCTGTGCCTGTACCGCAGCCCGCGCCCCTTGCCCCATGCAGGGCTCCCAGAGCGGCATGGCCAGACAAGGGTTAGGAGTCGGCCAGTCCCCGAGTCCCCGAGTGGCTGTGACCCGAGGCCTCCCTCCAGGTTCCAGCTCTCAGCCCCGGGGACAGACCTAGCAGCAGGTGGGGGTGAGCGGCGCCCCCAGCAGACTCTGCCCTCAGCAGCTGGCTGTGAGGCAGGGATTGGCGGGCGTCCCAGGTGAGCTGGGTGTTGGCCGGGGATGAGGCCCGGTTGCCCGAGAGTCTTGCCTCCCAGTCCCTGCCTATGATCGGGCGGGGTCAGCTCTGTCTCAGCATTTTGGCCATGGAGCCCTGGCCTCCCCTGCTGAGGGTGCGTCTCTGTGTGACTCTGCAGGTGGTGCCACACCGCTCACCCTTCCCAGAGCAAGGAGCGCGCCTGCGCCACCGTTCATCCTGGTCGATAAAGCCACAGAGACCAGCCGCAGCAGCGAGAACCTGCGGGAAGGTGGGCACCTTCCCTCCCCACCTTCCTCCTCTCTGCAGGTCATGCCCCCGACCCCCACAGGTCACAGCCCCCCTCTCTGCAAGTCATGCCTCGGCCACAGGTCATGGCCCCCTCTTCTAAAGGTCACGTCCCCCCACAGGTCATGCCCCCTCCCCCCGCAGGTCACAGCTCCCTCTCTGCAGGTCACGGCCCCCCGTCTCTGCAGGTCATGGCCCCCCCATCCTGCAGGTCATGATCCCCCTCCCACAGGTCACGGCCCCCCTCTCTGCAGGTCACACCCCTCCCCGGAAGGTCCTGGCCACCCTGGCACTGGGCTCTTGCTCTGACCCTGGTTTTCACACAGATGCTGGGTGTGGGCGTGAGGCAGCATGGGGGAGTCTCAGCAGGGCACCAGGATTCAGGCCTGGCCTGTTTCCCAGATGGATGGTGGGAATACTGGAGCAGGGTGGCTGTGGGTGTGGAGGAGCCCCGGAGGCACTCAAGCTAGGCATGGGTCTGTCCACCCTGAGGGCCCATGGCCACTCCCAACAGACTCTGAGACCTTCCCCTGGTGCTGGCTCAGAGGAGGGGGGGCAGTCTCCATCGTCCTTCCAGAAAACTCCTCCCACCTCATCCCACACCCCAGGCGTGGAGCTGAGAACTGGAAAAATCACCCAGATTATCTCTGTTTGACATTCCAGGGAGGCTTGGGGCAGGATTTGTGGACTGAGGCTGCAGCTGCCCTGCTCAGACCCCCTTGGCCTGGGTGTGGTGAAGTGGTCAGTTGCTGGGACTCTGCTGAGCTGTGCTGGTCTCTGTGGCTCAGTCAAGGGTGAGTCTTCGGCTCCGAGGGGCTGTTCCTGGACTGTGGCTGGGGGAGGTGGCAGAGAGGGCCGAGGCTGGGTGAGGGAGTGGGCAGAGAGCTTAGACTCAGCTGGGCGCAGGGGCTGGGCACCATGCTGCCCTCTGTGGAGACGCTCCCAGGATGGACACCCACTGCCAGGGGTCCCTGGATGTTAATGGGTCACCTTTCTCTCAGGGGAGGCAGTCCAGAGGCCCAAGGTCATACAGAGACTGCCTTCAGGCAGCTTCCTGCAAGGAGCACTGCTGAAGGAACCCAGAGGGGACCTGGGGCTTCAGGCAGGTGGGCCCCCAAAGTGGGGGTAAGTGCCTGGCTCCACCACTGCAGCCCAGCAGGCTGACAGCATCTCCAGCGTGCACTGCCTGCTGAGGGTGTGGGGACAACAGGGAGCAGGTCTCTGTTGAGCCCCCGCCCTTCCTGCCTCCCCAGGCAGAAGGCAGCTGGCCTTGCTCCTTCTTTGTGGCCTCATGGGGCAGGCTCTTGAGGCTGGCTTCCCTGGCAGGCCCCGAGGCCGACTCCAGAGATGCACGTCCCACATATGGGCAGGAAGGGGTGCCCAGTTCCCTCAGGGGAGCATGAGGGACCTGTGAGTGGCCAGCAGGGAGGCAGAAAGCCCTGCCACACCTGGGTCTGGCTGGGGCCTTGTGGGTGGGAAGCAGGCAGGGGCTGGACACGGGGACCGGGAGACCCAGGCAGGCAGCCTGGGCAGCTCCTGTGCCGGCCCTGCAGTGGGCAGAGCTGGCCAGCAGGGGGTGGGCTGCCTGGAGCAGGGGTGCTACCTGAAGAGCTCGTTCCTGGTGTCACTTGTCTCTGACCCTGTCCCCAGGAAGCCTCTGAGGCCAGGCTCACAGAGGGGATAGCGGAGGGCCGGCCAAGTCCAGGGCCAGGCAGACTCGAGAAGTGAGGCTCTGGGTACACTGGGGGTCCCTAGGCTGGAGAGGCCTGACCTGACCTGGCCCAGGACGGTTTCCTTCCAGAAGGAAGGGGCACTCACTAGTACAAGTCTGGTCAAAGGAAGGCTGGTCAGTCTCTAGATGGCCATGAGGTCTGTCTGAGTGGGAATGGGGACTCCCAGTGGGCAGGCTGAGCTGTGGGGGGCACCTTCTAGGTGGAGCCCGGCCATGACCTCCTGAGCAGTGTCCTGAGACTTCCCAGTGACCACACCAGGCATGCTGGGCAGGACAGTCCATAGTGGGGACTGTGGTGCTGTGCCCTAGCCCAGCTGCTTGCCTGCCTATCTGTCCTGATAGCTCCCAGGTCAGGCAGGCCACTGCGCCCATGTTCACACTCCAATGCTTGCGTGTAGCCCAGGACAGCTGAGGAGGCATCGAGTGGCCTGAGCTAGAAAGCCTGGCATGGAAGAGGCCCAGACTTGGGTGGTGAGCAGCTCATGGCCAGGACAGGCCGTGCCCTCCAGCTCTGCAGCTGAGGAGCAAGGTGGCCTGGGCACCCTCAGGAAGGCTGTAGGCCTCACAGCCTTCAGGAGTCTGGCAGAGTTTGCAGGAGAGAGTGACCTTGCCTAGCCCAGCCTGAGGGCGCACGGGTCAAGGGCTGTGCTGCCGAGAAATGCTGAGTGTGGGGCCAGGATGCAGGCACACAAGGGCCTCTGCATGCAGGGTGGGGCTCAGGGGGCGGTCTGTCCCTGTCCAGCCCTAACACCTTCCTGCTTCCTCCTCTCAGGCCTGTGCAGCTCGGCCACTGGCTACTCCAAAGGGGGCCCTTCCTGAAGACACGGTTGCCAGGCCCTGGGTGCCCTGCCTGCCTAGAGAGCATCAGCCCTGGGCGCCAGGATCCCTGGACTCTGAACACACACCTGTCCAGTGGCTGCCCAGCTCTCTTTCCTGCCACACCTCCTCTTAGCACTGACCTTTGGAAGGCTGGGGGTGCCAGGGGGTGGCGGGGAAGGAAGGCCCGGCCATGGCTGTCCCAAGACCCCACCTGGTCTCCTAAGACTGGAAGTCAAGGGCTCCCTAGGCTCCTAGGAGTGTGTGCCCTGCCCTGCCCTGCCCTGCCCCTGCGTGAGGAGCTGGGAGCTGCAGCCTTGTCATCTGGGTGATTAGCTTCAGACCCTGGACTGACGGTGGCCAGGTCCCGCCTGCTTCCTGCAGGGAGTTCTCCTGACCCCACGAGGGAGGGAAGCCCTGCCCATCGAGGGGGCAAGGTGCTCAGGCCTCCGGAGGCAGGCTGCAGGTGCCCTCCTGCGCCACCTTTCTGCCTGGGGCCTGCGGCCCTCACGCCTGCCCGGGCCTGGTCACAGCGTGGGGCCTCCTGACCCAGCCTTGCCAGGCACAGAGGCCACGAACCTCAGGAGGGGATGCCCCCAAGGGCGCCAGTCCAGCCAGCTGCCCCCCACCTCAGGCCCAGCCTGGCCCCCGTGCAGCCCCCCTGGCAGGCAGCCCCCGCCATGGCCGAGCACCTGGAACTGCTAGCAGAGATGCCCGTGGTGGGCAGGATGAGCACCCAGGGGCGGCTCAAGCACGCCCAGAAGCGACGGGCCCAGCAGGTGAAGATGTGGGCCCAGGCTGAGAAGGAGGCCCAGGGCCGGAGGGGCCCTGGGGGGCCACCGCAGGGCCGGCCGCAGAAGCGGGTGCTCTTCCCACCCAGCGTCACCCTCCTTGAGGCAGCTGCCCGGAATGACCTGGAAGAAGGTGAGTGTGGCTGAAGTCCAGGCCCGCTTGGCTGGCAGTCCTGTCTCCTCTCCTCATGCAGGCCTCGGGAGCCTCAGCCCCCTGGTGGGAGCCCAGGGCAGCCTCCAGAGGGCCCTGCCGGGACAGGGGCTGAGGTGGGGTGGGCTGGGAACCGCTGCCTACTCTGCCTCTGGCCAGGGTGCTGGGAGTTGCCCACGATGCCTGCCTGGGTTCTGAGCCTCCGCCTCCATAAAGGACATACGCCCTGGACATGCGCCCCCCCCCCCAGCCCCCTCGGCAGATTAGACTCAGGGTGCAGGGCTGTCCAGCAGGCCCCCTCGACACCTGCCTTCAGCTCTGCCTCTGACTTCTTCCTTCCGCCTCAGAGCTTTCCCAGAGGACAGGCTGGGCAGGACCGCCTTCCTGCATGCTCAGCCTCTCTGCCCTCCTAGGGAGGCTAGGAGGGCTCCTTCTGTCTTCCTCCAGGGCGGGGCCTCTTGGGTGCAGAGGATGGCAGCTTCCTCCAGGGTGGCAGCTTGGGTGCAGAGGGCAAGGAGGGGCGGGGCGTGCCCAGAGTGAGGAAGGGGGGCTGGGCACGGCAGCCATGGGTCAGCTAGAAAATGAGAGCTGCAGGCAGGGGGTGCAGCTGGGGAGGGCCGGGCCTGGGTACCCTGGGCCTTCAGTCTTGGCCACCAAGGTGCAGGGGGTGCCTGCAAGTACCAGGGGAGGATTGTGTGTGAGTGTATGTGCGTGTAAGCCTGGGGGAACACGGGACCTGACCGAGGGATGTCTGAGGGTGCATGCCAGCCCCCAGGCCTGGGGGGCCCTTTCTGGGAGGAGTCAGAAGACTGGAGGGTTCTAACTGAGGAGGCATTCTGAGGCTGTGGCTCAGGCAGGGGCCTGCTGTCTATACGCTGCCTGGGGGCCCAGCCCCGAGCCCTCGGCCTGGGCTCTGGGGTCCCTCCTGCCTTCCATGCTCCTTTGCTTTCCTGGCTACAGCACAGCACGTGACCCGGGTGTCCCAGGTAGGGGCCTGAGCAGGAGGCACGGGCCTGCGGCCACTTCTTCTCCCAAGCCCTGACCGCCTCTGTCCTCCCCGCAGTCCGCCAGTTCCTCGAGAGTGGGTTCAGCCCTGACCTGGCCAATGAGGACGGCCTGACAGCCTTGCATCAGGTCAGCCCCACTGGCGGTGGGAGAGGAGGCTGGGGCCGCGGCGGGGGCTCAGATACTCAGGCTGCGCGCTCCGCAGAGCTGCATCGACGACTTCCGGGAGATGGTGCAGCAGCTCCTGGAGGCTGGGGCCCGGGTCAACGCCCGCGACAGCGAGTGCTGGACACCGTTGCATGCCGCGGCCACCTGTGGCCACCTGCGCCTGGTGGAGCTGCTCATTGCTCAGTAGGGCCCGCTGGGAGCGTGGGTGGCCGGAGCGGGCACCTCTCTCAAGCTGTGGCAGGAAGGACCTTCCCTGCAGGGGGCGCTCATGTGGGGAGACAGCCCAGGCTTCTTCCCTTCCCTTGGCGTGCCCTGCCTGCACCCCCGTGCTCAGAGCTGGGGCCTGGCAGAGGCCACGGTGCTGCCTCTGCAAGGAACTGGCACCCCGCAGGGCAGCGTGGCCCGCCACCCGTGGAAACTCCCTGAGGGCAGGCCCTGACTTCCCACTCTGGTTGTCTGACCTTCCCAGGGTCTGCGCAGAAATGCCACTCTGGTTAGAGTCACAAGGGAGGAATTAGCAAGGGGAATACCTGGACACTGGTGGGGCCGTTAACAGGGAGGGCAGAGCAGGGCTGAGTTCCCGAACACCTGCCTTGGTGAATAGAGAGCATGGTCAGCTTCTCCAGGATCCAGGAGCGCCCCCTCGCTGGCCTTGGAGGGTGTCGGTGGTGGGTGTGTGGGTGGATGACCCTGCGCCGCCCCCGCCCCCCCCCCCCCCCCCCCCCCCCCGCTCACACACAGATGCTTGGGTGTGGGGAGGGGTGGGTGTGCAGCCCCCAGCCCCACTCCACACCACTCCACACCTCCACACCCTGCTCCCTGCAGAATGCCCAGAGCACCCAGAATCCTGGTACCCCTTGGGGCAGGTGGACCCACTGGACACGTTCACAGGAGCCAGGGGCTGGGAGCTCAGACAGCCCAACAGTCCAGCAGACCAATGACAGATGCAGGGGCATCCAGTAGGGCTGGGCCCCTCGGACACAGTCCCACAGGGTGCGGCCCAAGGCGGAGGCCTCCCTAAGGCATGGGGGCCCCATGACCAGCACCCTGTCCATCCTCTCGCAGTGGTGCTGACCTCCTGGCAGTCAATACGGATGGGAACATGCCCTATGACCTGTGTGAGGATGAGCAGACGCTGGACTGCCTGGAGACAGCCATGGCCAGCTGCGGTGAGTGCAGGCCACCTGGCCCCTGGCGGGGGAGGGTGTGCTGGGAGAGCAAGCCCTGAGTGCCCTGCCCCGCAGGCATCACCCAGGACAGCATTGAGCAGGCCCGGGCCCTGCCGGAGCTGCACATGCTAGAGGACATCCGGAACCTGCTGCAGGCGGGGGCCGACCTTGACACCCCCCAGGACCACGGGGCCACGCTGGTGAGGATGCAGCACTGGACCCGGGCAGGGGAGGGTGCTCCCTGCAAGCGGAGGAGGGTGCTCCCTGCAAGCGGAGGAGGGTGCTCTCTGCAAGCGGAGGAGGGTGCTCCCTGCAAGTGGAGGATGGTGCTCCCTGCGAGTGGAGCCCGGACTCAGGTGTGAGAGGTGTGCCTACAGCTACACATTGCCGCGGCCAATGGGTTCAGCGAGGCGGCCGCCCTGCTGCTAGAGCACCGGGCCAGCCTGAGCGCCAAGGACCGTGACGGTTGGGAGCCGCTGCATGCAGCGGCCTACTGGGGCCAGGTGAGCGCCCGTGGGTGACGGGGCTGACAAGCTCGCAGCCTCTGCAGCCTCAGCAGCCTGTTGCTCTGGCCCACAGGTGCGCCTGGTGGAGCTGCTCGTGGCACACGGGGCCAACCTGAACGGCAAGTCCTTGATGGACGAGACGCCTCTTGGTGAGCCGGGGGCCAGGTCCTCGCGGTGTAGGGGGCGTGTGGCGGGGCCCATGACCCTCAGCGCTCCTCTGCAGACGTGTGCGGGGACGAGGAGGTGCGTGCCAAGCTGCTGGAGCTGAAGCACAAGCATGACGCTCTCCTGCGTGCCCAGGGCCGCCAGCGCTCCCTGCTGCGCCGTCGCACCTCCAGTGCTGGCAGCCGAGGGTGAGTGCCTGCCCCTCCCACCAGGCCCCTGCGGCCCCGCCCTGTGGGCTGGGCCCGGGGCTTTGTCCCTGCTGAGGTCAGCTGGCAGCCCAGGGTGTCCGCTGGAGCCGGGGCAGAGTCCGAAGGGAAGGCGATGTCTTCCTCCACCCTCTCCTTGCGCCCCCAGGAAGGTGGTGAGGCGGGTGAGCCTGACCCAGCGCACCAGCCTATACCGCAGGGAGCATGCCCAGGAGGCCATCGTGTGGCAGCAGCCCCCGCCTGCCAGCCCTGAGCCGTCAGAAGAGGATGAGGACCGCCAGACGGACGCAGAGCTCCAGCCACCGCCCCTGGAGGTGAGCCTGGCCCACCCATACACCCTGGTGGGGCCAGTGACCCTGTCCTCAAACACAAGAGCAACACGCTCAGGGGTCAGCTCCACCCCCACCCTTGTTTCGGCCCCTGGACCACCGTGCTGCCTGGGGCCCCAGGCTAGAGGGTGCCTGCTGATGGCCTCTGGGCCATGTTCCCCACAGGAGGAGGACCCCGAGGAGGCCAGGCCGCACAATGGTCGAGTGGGGGGCCCCCAGGTACGGCACCTATACTCCAAGCGGCTGGACCGGAGTGTCTCCTACCAGCTGAGCCCCCTGGAGAGTGCCTCCTCCGACGCCCTGGTGCGCACCAAGGCCCAGCACACCCTGGCAGAGCTCAAGCGCCAGCGGGCCGCTGCCAAGCTGCAACGACCCCCAGCTGAGGGGCCTGAGGCCGCTGAGGCTGGCCTGCCTGCGGACACCGAGAGCCCCCAGCCGGAGAGTGGCTGTGGGGCGAGTGGAGACCCACCCCTGCTCAAACTCACAGCCCCCTCAGAGGAGGCCCCCGTGGAGAAGAGACCGTGCTGCCTGCTCATGTGAGGGGCTGCTGGCTGGGATGGTGAAGGTCCCACTGCCCAGCCCTGGGCCACTGCTCTGCGTGCCCAGTGCATGTCCCGGGCCAGGCTGCCAGCCTCCCTGAGGAACAGACCTGGGGCAGAAGCTGTACCTGGGAAGAACCTGGCTGCAGAGACCTAGTGTTCTGTGACTCTCGATAAAGAGCTGTTCTGCCATTGCCTTGTCGTGTGTCTCAACTGGGCCTCTGTTGACAGCAAGGGGCAGCTGTATTGCGGGGCCTGGGTGCGCCTGCACCGTGAGCACCTGAGGCCCGTAGCACACGCTGGGGCTTGCTCGGGGTGCCCAGCCCTGTGTGGGTGTGGGGCACATGACAGTCAGGCAAGAAGCCTGGCCCTTCAGCACCCTGCCTCCCAGGCTCCTGGAGGCCCCTCTGTAATACTTTGCTTTCTTGAGCGGAAGAAGTAGCTTTGGAAGGACACTCCTTGGGGGCCAGGGCTGAGGGTGTCCTCGTTGTAGGGCAAGGACCCTGGTTCAAAAGAGGAGAGGGTATTTCCCATAAGGGTCTTGGCCAGAGCCAGCAGGGCAAAGCAGTTCAAGGCTCTTGTCAGAAGCCTCCCTGTCCAGAGTGAGTTCCTGGTTCCTGGCATACAGCCCCGGGGCCCTGGCTGCCAGCTTCCGCTTGGGCTGGCAAAGAGGCTCTGAGCTGGCCAGGCATGATGCACTGGGGTGACAGGGCCGCTTAGGGGCCTCACTTGGGAGGGCTGGGGCCCTGCCAGCTTGTCTGTCCCTGGCAGGTTGCTTGGCCTGGCCACAAGTGCTGAGGGCCATGGGTTGGGGTCACTCCCTCTGCTGGACACTTACTTGGTCAGCCCACGGTCTGCAGTCCCACCCTTCCCTTAACATGAGTAGTTGGAGGGGTGTCCCCAGCAGAGCGGGGTGAGGAGGAGGCTGCGGGTTAAATTTAGCGTGTAGGCCGGGGCAGCTGCCCAGGGTCCACTCGCCACCACAGCTGCCACTTGGACCCTGCTGCCAGGGGGCGGGCAGAGGCGGGCTCTGCCTGAGGCTGGGCCCGTATCAGCCTGCGCTCCTGCCTGGGGGCCAGAGAGGCCTGCGCTGTGGGAGGCAGCAGTGACCGCGGAGCAGGAGACGTGAGGTGAGAGGCCAGCTGCCTGTGCTCCGGTTTCCTCTCCCACCTGCGGGAGCCGAGGGGCCAGCGCACTGCAGGCCTGCCCAGCTCTGCTGAGAGGGCACTCCCTGACCCTCAGCTTGGGGTCAGAGCCTGGGGCTGTGCAGGCCACAAGGGGCCTGTTGCTCCCTGCAGGTTCTGCGGAGGTGGGCCCCAAGGCTTATCACAGCTCCCTTCCCACTCTCTGCACCAATCAGGAGCCTCAAGGAAGGGGCGCTTAGGTCACCCTGCCCCTGGTGCAGCCCAAGGGCAACTCCAGGCTGGTGTTTGGCAAAAGGGCAGGACAGCAACCCAGAGCCTCAGAGGTGTCCCAAGGGCCCTGCGAAGGCCCGGAGCTGCCTTGTCCCCACCCCCCCCCCACCCAGCACCCCAACCCAGAGTCTCCAGCCTTGCAGCACTATGGGGGACCAAGGTCCAAACACAGGGCTCTGGCTGGCCCAGGCCTGGTCCTCAGCGCAGGAGGGCCAAGTAGAACCCATGTCTGAAGCCTTGCTCCCCTCCCCCAACAGCCCCAAGATTCCTGAGGCCTGGCTCAGTTACCCGGGAGACAGGCCTGCTCTGCTGGCTAGGAGCAAAGATGGGGGGTCTGAGAGGGCTGGGCCTCGGCCGAGCCCTACTTGGGTAACTATGCCCAGGCCCTGGGCCTCACTCCCGCTTGCTCGGGGCTCAGCCCTCCCAGCTCTGCAGACCCCTCAGGGCGCTCAGCCCCCTTCCCACCCCCAGGCCTCACGGGGCCACTGGCACCTTCTGCCTGTCCCTGCCCCATGTGGGTCTCCTGCCCCCTGTCCTGGGGACGCTGGGCGGGCACCGGGCCTCACCCCAAGCCCCGCCTGCTTTCTCACCCACTCCCTGTGGCTCCCAGGGCAGAACTGTGCCCAGGTGGGCGGGGCCTGGCAGCCCAGCTCCTTCTTCAGCCTCTTCTGTCTTCTCAGTGGGGCCAGCAGGCTGCAGCCAAGAGGGCGCCCCCTTCCCAGGCTACCCTTTCCCAGCCCTGGCCCACCGAGCCTGGACCAGCTGACCTCACCCCCACATCTGGATCTTGCCGCCTCCTGAGCCTCCTTCCTGCCCATCTGAGCAGAGTCATGGCCTTGAGGGCAGGTGAGCGCAGCCAGGAGACAGCAAATGGGCTGAAGGAGAAGGTCCTGACACTGGACTCCATGAATCCTTGTGTCCGGAGGGTGGAGTACGCAGTGCGAGGCCCCATTGTACAGCGGGCACTGGAGCTGGAGCAGGAGCTGCGCCAGGTATGGTCCCATTCCCCGGGCCTGCCAAGAGGGGTCCGGGCATTCCAGCCCCCCCCCGAACCCCTGAGCCTGGCAAGAGGGCACTGGGCGTTCCCCCCAACTCCCCGCCTCAGGAGACAAGGCCTGTGGGAGTGATAAGCTCCCCCCTCACTGCACACACTGCCTCTGTCTAGGGCGTAAAGAAGCCCTTCACCGAGGTCGTCCGTGCCAACATTGGGGACGCACAGGCCATGGGGCAGATCCCTATCACCTTCCCGCGCCAGGTGAGGCTCAGCGCTGCCCTGCACCTTCCCCCCACCAGCCTGTGGACCCTGGCCCCAGCACTCCCTCCTCCCAGGTCCTGGCCCTCTGTGTCCACCCGGATCTCCTGAACAGCCCTGACTTCCCCGACGACGCCAAGAGGAGGGCAGAGCGCATCTTGCAGGCGTGTGGGGGCCACAGCCTGGGTGAGCGCCAGAACCTGCCCAAGCCCCAGGGGTGAGGGGCCTGAACAGGAGCTGGAGGAAGGCTGTCCAGGCAGAGGGGTGGGCCTGCCGCTGGAAGGGGGCGGGTCTCTTCACGAGGGCAGCAAGGGGACCTCAACTTGTCCTGCCCCGTTCCCCCCTCAGGGGCCTACAGCATCAGCGCTGGTATCCAGATGATCCGCGAGGACGTGGCGCGGTACATTGAGCAACGCGATGGAGGCATTCCCGCTGACCCCAATAACATCTTCCTGTCCACGGGGGCCAGCGATGCTATTGTGGTAGGCCGGGGCCAGTGTGGGAAGCCACCGTGGCTCCTAGTGCGCAGCCGGGAGGGTCCACCAACCCCACCTCCCATCCTGCCCGCAGACTGTGCTGAAGTTGCTGGTAACTGGCGAGGGTCGCACGCGCACGGGCGTGCTCATCCCCATCCCTCAGTATCCACTCTACTCCGCCGCGCTGGCTGAGTTCAACGCGGTGCAGGTGGACTACTACCTGGACGAGGAGCATGCCTGGGCGCTCGACGTGGCCGAGCTGCGGCGCGCGCTGCGCCAGGCGCGTGACCACTGCCGCCCCCGCGCGCTCTGTGTCATCAACCCCGGGAACCCCACCGGTGCGCGACCCCACCCGTCCCCGCCCCGCCGCCCCGGCCCGAACAGTCACCCCTGTCCGCCGCGCCTGGGTCAGCCTTCCCCTCCGCCCACCGCCCTGCGCAGAGCAGAGCGCCCCCTCGGCTGACCCCGGACCTGTCGCACCCCCGCGCCCCAGGGCAGGTGCAGACCCGGGAGTGCATCGAGGACGTGATCCGCTTCGCCTTTGAGGAGAAGCTTTTCCTATTGGCCGATGAGGTGCTGGCGGGGCGCCCGCGGGGAGGGCGTGGAGGGTGGCGGTGCTTGCCCCGGTGACGCGGCCCGCTGTCTCCTGGCCGCCTGTCCAGGTGTACCAAGACAACGTGTACGCCGAAGGCTCGCAGTTCCACTCGTTTAAGAAGGTGCTCACGGAGATGGGGCCGCCATACGCGGCGCGACAGGAGCTCGCCTCCTTCCACTCGATCTCCAAGGGCTACATGGGCGAGTGCGTGCGGGCTGGGCGGGCGGGGCCCAGAACCCGGGCGGCGGCCGGGCTCTCGTTGCTGCCAGGCTGGCCCCTCCTTGCCAGCCTTGCCTCGACGCCCGCCTTCGCCTCGCAGGTGCGGCTTCCGCGGCGGCTACGTGGAGGTGGTGAACATGGACGCCGCGGTGAAGCAGCAGATGCAGAAGCTGCGGAGCGTGCGACTGTGCCCGCCCACCTCGGGCCAGGTCCTGCTGGATGTGGCTGTCAGCCCGCCCGCGCCCTCCGACCCCTCCTTCGCGCGGTTCCAGGAGGTGAGTGGGCGGGGCCGCCGGCATCGGGGCGCGGCGCCCGGGCCTACCTTGACCAACCCTACCCCCTCGGCTGCAGGAGAGGCGGACGGTGCTGGCCGAGCTGGCGGCCAAGGCCAAGCTCACGGAGCAGATCTTCAACGAAGCTCCCGGCATCCACTGCAACCCGGTGCAGGGCGCCATGTATTCCTTCCCGCGCGTGCAGCTGACCCCGCGTGCAGTGCAGCGCGCTCAGGTCCGACGTGCGGGTTGGGCGGACCGGGCAGGGCCCGCGGGCAGGAGACTTCCCTGACCGTCCCCTTCCATCCTCCCCCTGAACCCCCCAGGAGCTGGGCCTGGCTCCGGACATGTTCTTCTGCCTTCGCCTCCTAGAGGAGACTGGCATCTGCGTGGTGCCTGGGAGTGGCTTCGGACAACGGGAAGGCACCTACCACTTTCGGTGAGGCCCTGCTCGCGCAGCCCCTCCCCTCCACCCCCACCGCATTCGCTTACTTTCTTCCGTCTTTTAGGATGACTATTCTGCCCCCCATGGAGAAGCTGCGGCCCCTGCTGGAGAAGCTGAGCCAGTTCCACGCCAAGTTCACCCACGAGTACTCCTGAGGACCCGCCAGAGGGCAGGGCCAGCCAGTAGAGACGACCTCCAACTGAGGGCACTTGGCCCTGGGGCCTCTGGACTTGCTCCTGCTTGCTGTGTGGCCGAGCCCCTGCTCCTCCGCAGGGCCTAATAAAGCAATGGGATGGCTGGGCTGCTTGGAGCCTGCCTGCACACCCGTGTGCACCTTCGCAGCCTTGTCCACTCCTGACTGTGTATCTGTATGGATTCTGTGCAGGCCTGGGGGTCAGAGGGGAATGGTCAAGGAGGGCTTCCTGAGGAGCAAACATTCTTACAGGATGGAGTTGGCTGGATGGGAACTGGCAGAGTTGGCAGAGGGAAACTGAGCGACTGTGAGAGGGTGAGGAGGGTGTCTTGATTCTCCAAACAGGGCAGATGACAGCGGTTCTGCCACTTTGGATGGCTGGAAGAGGAGCAATGTCGGCTAAGGGTGGGGCAGGACGGGCACATGGGTCACCTTTGTCAGGCTGTGTGTGGAGTGTGTGACATCCACGTGCAAATGCAGTCCTTGGGCTGGAAAAGAGCTGGGGCAGGTTTGGGGCAAGAGAGCTCAGAAAATGGTGAGGAAGAAGTGCCCTTTGGAGCACCAGCCTGAAGGACCCAGGCTGGGGGTTGACCTAGGTGGGCAGCCAACCATAAGTCCTTGACACTGGCCTTCAAGGACGAGCACCTACTGTCACTGTTGTGGGTCTTCTGTGGTGGGCACTTTAGTCCCCATTTCACAGAAGAGGAAACCTGGGCCCCCAAAATGCCTAGAAATGACAGGAAACTCTATGTGGCCTTGGTAGCTGACCAAGGGTCTTGGCTCAAGTGCCTATGAATTGGTTTAAGGGTTGGCTGGCTTAAGAGACCCACAGGCTTGGGGAGACTACTGGCCAAAGTCCCAGCTTAGCTCTGGAGGGGGTTCTTAACCACAGTGCGTGCTTCACTAGCTCCCCTGAGCCTCGGGTATCCTCAGGTATCAACACAGCTCTGGGCAGGAGAGGCTCTGTGAGACCCCTTACTCAGGCTCAGGTTTCCCCTTGAGGGGCAGGGACCCCCCACCCCCACCCCCGTCCAGGCCAGCTGGAGCCTAGACAGATTCTCCTGGCCTCACTGGACACTCGGGCCTTTGGGGCAGCGGCCGGATTCATCCTTGGGATGAACAGGGCTCAGGCCTTTCCCACGAGTGCCGGCCTTCCGCGACCCTCTCAGCCACTGGCCTACAGAGGATGTTGAGACCACGAGCTCAGGGAGCTGAGGGGCACTGGCCAAGGAAGCAGCTGCAGACAGTGGAGGCTTGAGAGGACACGTCCTCTGTGGGGGCCGCTAGGCGACCTAGTGGAACCTGCAGCCACCAGGCCCCAGGTGGGACACCTGCGGCACTTCCGGAGGCTGAGGGTCATCTGGGAGGGACCTGAATGGGCCCCAGTTTCCGACGTTCGAAGCCAGTCGGCCACGGGGGGCGCGAGCGGGCTGTAGGCGCTCTAGCCCGCCCGCGTCCTCTATGGCCGGCTCGTTTCCGGGCTGCGCTGTGGCGCACGAGGGCTGCCTAGCCCCGCCGCCGAGACGGCCTGCTCCTCCGGGGCCTGAGCCCGCGGAACCCGAAGGCGCGGTCGCGGATGCCAGCTTGGCCACCCTTGACCCAGCCCCAGTCATGCCGTTGTGTGACCCCTGACCCCATCGCGACTCGACCGGACCGGACCCCCTGGGAACCGCTCTGTCCCTGCTCTGAGTGGGACCCCTCATCCCGCTCCAGTCTGGCTCTGAACGCGGCCCCCGCCCCAGGGCCGCGCCCCCTGGCCATGCGCCGGAAGCTGCTGCCCCTGGCCGGCCTCTACCTGGTGCAGGGCCTGCCCTACGGCCTGCAGTCAGGCCTGCTTCCCGTGCTGTTGCGCGCCCGCGGCCTTTCCCTGACGCGCGTGGGGCTGGCCAAGGCACTGTATGTGCCGTGGCTGTTCAAGCTCGTTTGGGCCCCCCTGGTAGACACGTGGGGCTCCCCAAGGGGCTGGCTGGCGCTCAGCACGGCTGCCCTGGGCCTGGTGTGCGGGCTGCTGGCAGCCCTGTCTCCTGCCGGCTCCAGCGGGGCCGCTCTGCCTGTCCCGGTGGCGGCGCTGCTTCTGCTGCTGAATCTGGCTGCGGCCGTGCAGGACGTGGCCCTGGATATGCTGGCCGTGCGGCTCCTGGAGCCGGTCGAGCTAGGGCCCGGCAATACCGTGCAGGTGGTTGCTTACAAGCTGGGGGCCGCGCTGGCCGGCGGCGGGCTGCTGGCCCTCCTGCCGGCGCTTTCTTGGACGCTGCTCTTCCTGCTCCTGGCTGCCACCTACTGGCTGGCCGCGGCCGCGGCCTGGGTGGCGCCCGCCCTGCGACAGCTGCCCGCATCCCGGCCTTCAGCGCACCCCCGCCCCAGCCTGCACCTTCAGCAGGACTTGCTGGCCGTGCCTGGGACCCTGTGGACAGCGGGACTCGTGCTCACCTACAAGTTGGGTGAGTCAGGCAGTAGCACGGGTGGGTCCCCAGGAACTGGGGCGGGACTGCCTTCCCTCTGTGGGGTCTGACCTGAGGGCTGTCTGCTGGCCCAGCAGAGGCAGGGCTGGGGAAGCATGACTGACTGAGGCTGAGGTGGAGAAGCAGGGCAGGCCGCCCCTACTGACTTGCTCTCCACAGGTGAGCAGGGTGCCAGTGGCCTGTTCCCACTGCTCTTGCTGGATGGCGGCATCTCTACCCCAGAGCTGGGGCTGTGGAATGGTGTGGGGGCTGTGCTCTGCTCTATTGCCGGCTCATCCCTGGGCGGGGTCCTGCTGGCCAGGCGTTGGTGAGCCCCCTCAGTGTGCCCTACCCACCTGCTCCCCTCTTCTTCCCCATGCCCTCTGACCTGCCCCATCTCCCCCTCAGGCAGCCACTGCCCCTCCTGAGGTCAGTGCTTCGGTTCCGTCTCGGGGGCCTGGCCTACCAGACTGCCCTGCTCTCTCAGCTGAACAGCCCCAGAGCCAACCCCGTCCCTGGCACTGTCCTGAGAGGTGAGGGGTGGGCCACAGGGGGAGGAACCTGGGGTCCTGGGCCCTGCTGATTGCCACCTTCCCAGGGGCGGCCCTGCTGAGCCTGTGTCTGCAGCACCTCCTGGGGGGCCTGGCCACAACCACCACCTTCACCGTGATGATGCGCTGCAGTCAGCTGGCACCCAGAGCCCTGCAGGTGAGCGACATGGCTGCAGCACTGGGGGTTGTGGGCCTGGAGTCCAAGCAGGCCTGACATGACATCCTCCCTCCACCCCGCAGGCCACACACTATAGTCTCCTGGCCACTCTGGAGCTGCTGGGGAAGCTGCTGGTGGGCACGCTGGCAGGAGCCCTGGCCGATAGCCTGGGGCCACGCCTCTGCTTCTCTCTCTTCTTAGCTCTCTCAGCCATCCCCATGCTGTACCTGGGCTTTGCGCCTGGCGCCCTGGCCTGAGCTAAAAGGCTGGACTCATCAATAAAGTGGAGTGTGCTTCTGGGACAGGTGCTGTGCAGTCATCCCCAGACTATGGGGTTGTTGCCAGTGGAAGGGAAGATTCTGAGAACAACTCAAGCAGCTTTTATTTTGCATTTTGGGGCCTCCCTGCCCCCGTGCTCCTGGTGGTGGGCTGTGTTCGGGGTGGTAGGTCACTGCCTGATCACCGCACCCCCTCCCTCTTTAACCTGAGGACCTACTACACCTGACACCCCCACAGCGGCCCTGCAGCCCCGTTCAGGCTCCTCTGTGGGATGCAGGGGTGCTGAGTCCTCTGCGTCAGGGTGGTCAGCGGCCCCACAGCAGGAGCTCCTGTGTGGCCAGGTGCATGAGGGCAGGGAAGCTCAGGTGCAGGTACTTCCTCCAGAAGCGCCGGTCCCGCCCAAACACCTGGGCCGGATAGCATGGGCTCCCTGCAGGAGGAGGAGACATGGCTGAGGATCCTGGGCCAGGTGTGCCCCTAGCCCCCACCTTCTCAGGGCTAGGCCTCCCAGGTCCGCACCGATGCCGTGGAAGACCCGGGCCACAGCCCTGCCTGAGAACCGCTGCTCTGGCCAGGAGGACAGGAGCTGGCGGATGTCACGACGGATCTGGTCTTCCCAGTCCTGGAGCTGCGGGGGAGGGGGGTGTTGGGGGGGGGTCAGGGCAGCCAGGCTCCCACTGCTCACTCTCCTGCGCGGCTCAGTGTTGCGCATGGCTTGCCGTGGCACCAGCAGAAGGCGGATGTGTGCCTGCAGATGGGCGCATCCTCTGCAGCCACCCCTCCGGGCCTTGACACTCACCCGGTCCTGTCCCAGCTCGGGATCATCCTCTGCCTCCAGGCCCCCTGGTTGCTCTGACTCTTCCTCAAAGTAGTGACTGAGCAAGGCCTTGAGCCTGCTGCTGTGCTCCCAGGCGGGCTGCTCCAGGCATGGCCCGCAGCTGGGGAAGGCCACGCTGGGGAGGGGAGAGCCTGTCAGAGGGGCCTGCCTGGGGCAGGATGGTGTGGCCCATGCCCTGCCCACCTCCTCCTGCACCTGTGAAAAGCCCGGAAGGTGTGGTGCAGGCAGGCCAGGGCCTCGCGCTCTCGGGCCTGCACCCGGTCGTGCAGGAAGTCACAGATCTGGTCCCTCTCCTGAGCTGTCAGGTCCCCTGGGCTGTGCAGGTGGAAGGCTGTCTCCCTGAACTCCACCAGCACCCCCGTGCCCTGGGGCACACCTGCCAGATAGAGTGTTAGAAACCGGTGGAGGTGCGGGGAGTGGGTGGCAAGCAGGGCTGGGGGTGGGTGCACCTGTCCCGGGCTCTGGGTCCCGCTGCAACTGGAGGAGAGCCTGCCGCATAGGGCCCAGCTCCCAGCCCGTAGAGTCTGCCAGCTCGACCAGGTCCAGCTCCACAGAACTGTGTTCCCCCCTTGTGTCAGGATGCTGCTGGGCCAAGCACAGAGCCAGCGGGGGGCACCTGTGCCAGGGGTGGGGGGGCAGCGTGTGATTGGCAGCCCTGTCCTCTGTCCCTGTTGACAGCTTGGGTGGGACGTGTGCTCACCTGCGGGCCAGGGCCTGGAGCTGGGCGGGGCCCCCGGGCCAGCGCAGGTGACAGCGGGCATAGGTGGGCGCCAGCAGCTTCAGCCAGCGCCGTGGGTGCAGCTCCAGGTAGCACAGCAGCGTCTCAATGGCTGCAGGCAGAGCAGAGCTCACTCAGGGCCTGTGGGACCCCCCAGCACTGCTGCACATGCCCCTGCTCCTCACCTTCCTCCGGCATATCCAGGGCCTGCACAGTTGGCTGCACTGGGAGCACCCGCTCGTGGCCTGGGCACCGGGGGATATGTGGGACGCTGGGCTGGCCAGGATCCTGGGCACTCACAGACACAGGGTCCCCAGCCAATCGCCCTTCCCCGCTCCTGCTGCCTTCCTGCTCTGGGAGTCGCCGGGCACAATTGCAGGGAGGGAACACACGCTGCACCAGCCTCTTCACAGTGAGGAAATCCACGGCATTGGCGTGCACGTGTCTGAGCAGCTCCCGCAGGTCCTCGCCCTGGGGCAGAGCGGCCTGAATATGGGGCACAGCCCCAGGCAGGGTTGGGGGAGCTGCGGGGGGGTGGGGTGGGCACCCACCTGGGGGCGGAGGAAGAGGTGGCAGTGTGCCGGCTGCCCGTCACGCCCCGCGCGGCCCACCGCCTGCACGTAGCTCTCGAAGCTGGCGGGCAGCCCCAGGTGCAGCACAGCCCGCACGTCCGGCCGGTCCAGCCCCATCCCAAAGGCCACCGTGGCCACCACCACACGCAGCCGGCCCTCCATGAAGGCCTGCTGCACCCGCCGCCGCTCTCGGCTGCAAAGGCCAGCATGGTAGGCCTCAGCCACGGCCTCCAGCGCTGGGCCTGCAGAGAAGACACAGGGCAGTCAGGTGGCGCGCGTGTCTGGGGCACGTCTGCAGGGCACAGGCCTGCCTCCGCCTCACCGTGGGGCCCTGGGTCCCGGGCCTCGCGCAGGCAGGTACGCAGCAGAGCAGCGACACGTTCTGTGTCCTCTCGCCTGTGACAGTAGATGATGATGGAGTCCAGAGCCCGGAAACGGTCACTCTGTAGCAGCGTCACCAGCGCCTATGGGGACGAGGGTCACTGCAGAGATCTGGGAGGCAGGGCCACCGCTAGGCCCATGCATTCAGGCTTACCTGGTCCGGGTCCCTGTCCGAGGACACGGAGAGGTGTAGGTTGGAAGGGATGGTACCTGGCCCTCTGAGCACGGACTCCTCAGTCACACCCAGGTGCCAGGCCACGTCAAGGGCAGTGCTGCATGTGGCCGTGGCTGTGAGGCCCAGGAAGCAGTTGACACCCATCCGTTCCCGCAATGTCTGTGTGCAGGGGAGTGGTGAGACAGCCAACCCACCCTCCCTGGTCTGCTCACTGCCCCACCCACCCAAGGCTCACCTGACAGACACGCAAGTAACAGGGCCGGAAGTTGTGGGACCACTGAGAGAGACAGTGGGCCTCGTCTAGGCAGGCAAAGGCAATCGGTGGCAGCTGGGTGAGGAGGGTGCCACCCCCGGCCCCGACCAGCGCCTCTGGGGACAGCATCAGCACCTGCACGCGGGCTGCACGAGCCTAAGGAGGACCACTGGTCAGCAGGGGCACCCAGCTCGGCCCGCTGCTCTGGCCGTCTGGCCCCGGGAGGCCCCTCACCTTCTGCAGGGCAGAGTCCCGCTGCTTCTTGGTCATCCCCGAGTGAATGCAGGCCCCCTTCAAGCCGGGGGGCAGGCCAGAGAGCTGCAAGTACAGGAGCAGAGCCTGTTGCACGACCCTGGCCCTTTCCAAAAGGCCTGCCAGCGTGGTTTCACCTGACAACTACTGCTGGCTCCCCTCCAGGCCCTTTACAGGGGGAGAGTCCAGAGCCGCCTGGGGGCCTTGACTGAGGCGCATTGGGGACGGGTCCCAGTGGGGGTGCTTCTACCAAGCTGCTCCTCTGGTGGGTGGGACTGGGTCTAAGCAGCCGTGTCCCTATGCCTTTGGGCCACTGCCAACTTGTGGACAGAATGGACAAGGGCCTGGTGACTTGCAGCTCTGGGGTGGAGGTAGGGCAAGAAACAGCACCCCACGTGGGTCGGCAGAGCCATGGATACCATTCTTGCCTTTTGCATGTGTCCACGGGCCCTGTTCACCTACCTGGTCATCCATGAGTGACATGAGAGGAGAGATGACCAAGGTGAGGCAAGGGCTTCGCCGGAAGTAGAGCAGCGCAGGGAGCTGGTAACACAGGGACTTACCAGCCCCCGTGGGCAGCACTAGCAGGGTGGACATACCTGAGTGTAACGAAGAGTCAAGACAACCGTCCTGTAGCCTGGCCTCAACCCCATCACGCTCCTGTCAGCCAACTCACCAGACAGAATCCGCATGACCACACGCTCCTGCCCAGGGTAGAAGGCTTGGTGCCCCAGTTGCTCCAGGGCCTGAAACACCTCAGCTGGTGTGTCTGTGGATACACGTGTCAGTCAGCGTGGCTCCAAGTCGTTCTAACCCTTCCGTCCAGGCCTGGGCTGTTAGGCATCTGCTGACCTGCCACCTGACCCAAGGGTCCTGGTGGGTAGAGAGGAGGCACGGAAAGAGGTGGACAGGGAGTCCTGGGCACAGACTGCCCCGTGGGCACCAGCAGCTCAGGCGCCCCAGGCTCAGTGTCTTCTTCACCTGCTGAGAACAGACGAACAGACTAGGAACCCTGCGCTGGTCTGGCGTCCTAGTACCAAGAAAGCAACTTGCCACAGCCTCTCCTCTACCTCTTCACTCACCAGAGAGTTGGCAGCAGGCTGCACCTGTCCTCAGGGATACTTCCTGTAACGTGGGCTGGGTCTGTGCACCATCTGCAGCTTTGACATCCTCCTTCTGAGGGGCTAGGAGAGGTTCTGGACCAGAAGCAGTGAGTTAGTAGGGCTTTTGCTTGAGCCAGAATTATCTCTCCAAAGGGCACGACACTCCTGTAAGCAGGCTGGTGTCCAGGGCAGAGGCCTCACCGGGCTGAGGGCATTGGAACGCCCAGTGGATGAGCTGCCCATGCTGGGAGGAAGAATCCTGGGCTGGGGTTCTGGGCTGACCACCCCCAAAACACTCCCCTTTTTTCCGCCACTTCTGCTTCCATGCCTGGTTAGAGACACAAAGGAGGGTCACAGGGTGAGCAGCAGGGCAGGTGGGGGGAGCACCTGGTACCACCTCCTCACCTGCTTACAAAGGAGCCTGCCCCGCAGGGCCCGGGCCCGCACATAGTGTCGCTGCTTCATATTGAGCCGCACATAGTTCCCCTTATCCTGGACGGCAGATCTGAAAGAAATGCACAGTTCAGCAGTGCCCACAGCCCTCCCCACACTGGCTCAACTGAGGGCAGCCCTGCTGGGAGATTACAGCAGTGATACCTGGAGGCTGGGGTCCTGCCTGGGGGCTGTGCCTTCACAGGCTGCTCTGGACAGTCCCCAGCTCCCTCAGGCAAGGGTCGTGCTTGGTCAGTGCCCTGCTGGGTCTGTGCAAGGCTTTCCTCCAGCTCCCCACTCCGTCCCCGCTTCTTGCCTTGACGGTCACCAGGCTGACACTTCCCTGTACTGACACCAGCTGCTGGTAGGGCTGGAGCCTCTGGGCCCTGCAAAGGCACCCCAGGACCAGCACTGGGGCTCAGAACAGATGCAACAGCTGGAGTCACAGGCTGTGAATCCTCTGTACCCAGGCTGGGCTGGCAGGTCCTGGGAACCTCCAGAAAATCTGGGGTCCTGTTGTGACACCGCTGCAGCCAATCAGGGTCGAGGGAGCCCAGTCGCAGGCTCAGGGATGCCCTCAGCTGCTGGAGCCGGCCTGGCCTCAGCTGGGGCCTGGGAGGCTGAGGGAGCATCTCACTGACATTTTCTGGAGACATGGGGGCAGCTGCTGTGCCTGGTGGCTCCAGTGAAGGGATCTTGGAGGAGGATCTTTGTGCAAGCCAGGGTATTCGGCCCAGGGCTGACCTAGCCTGAGAGAGAGACAAACAAGCAGGAACTCAGGCCCTTGGGTTGCTAAAGACTCATGTGCTGGAGGCCCCACCTGTAACAGCTGGGTAAGGTGAGAAGCAAAAGGCTGGGACATAAAGAAAACAGAGTGGAGGCTGACCTTGAGCTCCTCCGCAGAGCTGTGTTGGCTGTGTGTGCACAAGTGAGTATGTGACTACCTATGAGAGACTTGACAGGGATGGGCATCTGGTAATTCTGCCTGGGGCCACCTGCAGCTCTGGACCCAGGCTGGAGGCACTGTCTGCTGGGCCCTCACCCCTCACCTGCAGACCGCCTTTTAGGTTGGCCTTAAGTCTTTTCCCATAGTCCTGCGTAGACTCCTGAGGGCTCCATCTTGATGGAGGATGGGGACTCTGGGTTGCAGCCCGATTCAAGTGCTGTCCCCAGCAACTGGGCTCCGACATCTGTAGGAGACAGTAGAGAGCTAAACCACCGAGAACCTAGTGTGGTGAGGGGGAACAGAGATGTCTCCACCCCTGAGAAACCCGAGCAGGGGCTGTCCTTCCTTCACCCTCTCACCCTTCTCCCTCTTCTCCCCCTCCCCCGCTCCCACCGAGCTCTGTGTCCCAGAGTTTGGGTCACGACTCCTCCCGGCTCCAGCATACAGGATGTTGACCCAGAGGTTGGGATGTCGAGCCCAGTTACCTGCTTGGCCGCCGCAGGAAGCGACTGCTCCGAGCCGTGAAGCTCGGAGCCGCCGGCCTGGCCCAGTGCTTTCTTCAGGGAGCGGTACTCTCGGTACAGCGCTGAGAGCGGGGTCGGGGGATCGGAGTTGAGGAGTCAGGATTCCTCTGGGAAAGGGCGTGGAGGCCTCCCACCCCCGGCCCACGGCCTTGACCACTCCCTCCATCACGCGCCCGCGGGCTCACCGCGGGTGTCCTCGGGCGCCGCTTCCACGTCTTCCTGTAAAGGCAACGCGTCAGGCGGATGCCGCGCCCTCAGCTCCCCGCCCACGGGCAGCCCTCACCTTGCCCGGCCGCCGCCCGCTCCGCCGCCAAAACGCGCGCTCCCACGCCTGCAATTGCTCGCGAACGTCCCGCAACCGCTCCATGGTCGCCGGAAGCTTGGTGCCCAGCGAATCTCGCGCTTAGAGGGCGATGCCGGCTGCCAACCAATGGGGACGGTCGGCGGCGTTGGAGGTGTAACACCGCGGCGGCCCCGGGCTGGGGCAGCCAATCCGCGGGGCTCTGCTACGGCAACCAATGAGGTGCGTTTACGTCATCGCGGCGCGCGACGGCGCAGGCGGGGCGCGACGTCCGGCGAGGCGGGGCCGGCGGCGGTGGAGGCGGCTTGGTACCGGTGAGCGCGGGCTTCCTGCTGGGGACGGAGCACGGCGGTTTGCGGCTCCTTTTCTGCCTGGCCGCACAAGGAGGGTGCGGGCACTCGGGGTGGCGCCGCACCGGAGGTGTAGGCGGGGGCGGGGGCCCGGGCGGGGCGGCTGCGGGAAGGGGAAGACCTGGGTCGGATGCCGAGCTGAGCGGCCTCGGGTCCTGGGGGACGACGCTCCGTCTTCGAGAGGCAGACCCCGCCAGAGAGACGGAGGGCGTCGAACTGACGGGCTACCGCCGCTGGTAGCCCGGAGGAGCCTTGCGGGGGCGTCTTCAGAGAAACGCTGGAGTCGTGGGCCGGTGGGAAGGGGCGGCGGCCACCACGCCGAGACTCCTCCCATAGTGACCACATTGGCTGCTTTCATTTCCTCTCGTGACAGGTGCTCGGTTGGTCTGTCCTGTCATAGCGAGGTATGAATCGCCCTCGCGAGATTTATCCTCAGGCAGAGCGAGACCGAGTGTTGACGTCCCCGGCTTCTCAGGAACCAGCGTCCTAAGGACTTGTGTATGAGGTCCGCAAGAGTTGGGGCTCGGGCCAGGCTGCCACCCTTCCCAAGCTCGTTACTGGGCTGTGACCTTTGTTTGGCAAGGCCTAGGTCTTAGTTTCCTAACATTTTCAGGGAAGTGGCCTGGAGGCAGTTTTGAGAATGAGGTGCCTGGCACACAGTAAGTCAGCTGACACGCAGGTACCTTGTGGCCTCAGGCATCTCTTTTGTGCTCCTTGTCAGCTTGGATATACCTTTGATAGCCGCCTCTACCCATCTCAGGAAAGGCACATAGTTTGGGTTCTTTGAATCCCATGGGTTTGATACTTGTTCTCTTAACATGGTTCTTCAGGGAAAAGAGACATTTACATAGGTGGCAAGGACCTCGATGGCTGAGGCATTGTTTCTTTCTGTAAATCTCCAGGGGTCTCCATGCCTGACAGTGCTTTTGGAAGATAGTAGAACATGTTGAGGGCTTGGGTTGCTCTAGCTCTTCAGACTCAGAGTTCATTGGGTTCCAGTTGTTTTTACATGTTCTGCTGTTTATTAAACTGTATCTATAGTTTCAAGTCCTCTTTGCTGTGCTGTGCAAAATCCAAGGGCAGCCTGCAAGAGCTTGTGAGGTGGCTGATAGAGAATGTTGTGATGCACCGTCCAACCCCTGGGATTATCTCATCCTTCTAGTGCTTGGCCAGGGGTGGGAGGGTGGTGGGTGGGGGTCGCCTTTTTGCTATGTTTAAGAAGAGGAGGATCTCGTGATAAGTGGTTCTGTGATTTGGAAGGCCTAAAAAACAGATGGTGTGCTCTGCAGAGTAGCAGCCATCAAAAGCACACCTAGACAGGCTGGTCATTTCTGGTGCCATGCTGTTTATATGCTGCTTGGTGGCTTTGTCTCCCTAGAGAGGCCCCCATGCTTCTGGGGGGCTGGGACGGTGGGGGCGGCCTTGTTCTCCTTTCTCCTTCACTCAGCCTTTTGCGAGGCATCTAACACTTGCTCATCAGTGCCATGGTTCTCTGCTCTGTGCTGAGCACCAAGCTGAGCTTTCCCACTACCAGCATGGAGGGGGTGGGGCTGGAGTGTGTCCTCCCCACTGAAGGGCACTTCCCTGCAGGTGACCTCCTGCCTGGCCCAGCGCCATGCACACCCTCGTGTTCCTGAGCACACGGCAGGTGCTCCAGTGCCAGTCGGCTGCCTGCCAGGCCCTGCCCCTGCTGCCGCGAGAGCTCTTCCCTTTGCTGTTCAAAGTTGCCTTCATGGACAAGAAGACGGTAGTGCTGCGTGAGCTGGTGCATACTTGGCCTTTCCCGCTGCTCAGCTTCCAGCAGCTGCTACAGGAGTGTGCCCACTGCAGCCGGGCCTTGCTGCAGGAGCGGCCTAGCACAGAGAGCATGCAAGCTGTGATCCTGGGCCTGACTGCCCGGCTCCACACCCCGGAGACTGAGGCTGGAACGCAGCCTCTTTTCAGGTATGGGCTCACTGGAGGGACCTTCAGGCCTGGTGGGGGGATGCAGAGTGGGTCCCCCAAGAGGTTCCAGGCTGGTGCAAGAGCTCAGTGCAGAAATATGCATGTTGCTTCTGTCCCAAGGTGGCTGGGAGTGGGTGTGGGCTCTGTCCCTTTGTCTCCTGCCTCAGCCCACCCATGCTCCCAGGAAGCATGCGCTGCGGGTGCTGGATATGACGGGCCTCCTGGATGACGGCGTGGAGCAGGACCCTGGCACCATGAGCATGTGGGATTGCACGGCAGCTGTGGCCCGCACGTGCATCGCACAGCAGCAGGGCAGGACTGCAGAGCCTGGCCTGGCCCCTGTTCCTGTGGAGGTGCGTGTGGACCTGCGGGTGAACCGGGCTTCCTATGCATTCTTGCGGGAAGCACTCCGCAGCAGTGTAGGCAGCCCGCTGCGGCTCTGCTGTCGGGACCTGCGGGCTGAGGACCTGCCCATGCGCAATACTGTGGCCCTGCTGCAGCTTCTGGATGCAGGCTGCCTGCGCCGCGTGGACCTGCGCTTCAACAACTTGGGCCTACGTGGCCTGTCCGTCATCATTCCACACGTGGCCCGCTTCCAGCACCTGGCCAGCCTGCGGCTGCACTATGTACATGGGGACTCTAGGCAGCCCTCCGTGGATGGTGAGGATAACTTCCGCTACTTTCTGGCCCAGATGGGCCGCTTCACCTGTCTGCGGGAGCTCAGCATGGGCTCCTCTCTCCTCTCAGGGCGGCTGGACCAGCTGCTCAGGTGAGTGGACCCTGCTATGGCCCTGCCTCTTCCTTCCCCTCCAGCAGACCCTCCCCTGGCTCTGCCTATTTGTGTGACCCCTTGTGTCATTCCCTGCCCCCCAGCACCCTGCAGAGCCCCCTGGAGAGCCTGGAGCTAGCCTTCTGTGCCCTGCTGCCTGAGGACCTGCGTTTCCTGGCACGGAGCTCCCATGCTGTCCACCTCAAGAAGTTGGACCTGAGTGGCAATGACCTGTCTGGGAGCCAGCTGGAGCCCTTTCAGGGTCTGTTGCAGGCAGCAGCAGCCACACTGTTGCACCTCGAGCTGACCGAGTGCCAGCTTGCCGATACCCAGCTGCTGGCCATACTCCCTGTGCTGACTCGTTGTGCCAGCCTCCGCTACCTCGGCCTCTACGGCAACCCGCTGTCTGTGGCAGGGCTCAGGGAGCTACTGCGAGACTCAGTGGTGCAGGCTGAGCTGCGCACAGTGGTGCACCCTTTCCCCGTGGACTGCTATGAGGGCTTGCCCTGGCCACCGCCTGCCTCTGTCCTCCTGGAAGCTTCCATCAATGAGGAGAAGTTTGCCCGCGTGGAGGCCGAGTTGCACCAGTTGCTACTGGCCTCAGGACGTGCACATGTGCTCTGGACCACAGACATCTATGGGCGCCTGGCTGCAGACTACTTCAGCCTGTGACCTCCAGGCTCTGGGTGAAAGGCTGTCCTGGGGTCCAGGGCTGCTGGAGGTCCCTTGCCCCTTGCGTAGGCAGAGCCTATCCTGGAACCCTGCTGGAGGCCTGACGCAATGGCAGTGGCCTCTGATTTCTTTGCTCCAGGGCTCGCCTTGAGCCTCCCCATGCTTTCTGCAGCACTGTGTGCAGTTTGTCCTGCGCCTGCTCCCCTGGCTGGCTGACCATCTGTGGGCCCGAGGGCTGGATTCCAGGCCTACATGGCCCTGCTTGGTTTGGCTGCACTTAGCTGCCCTTCAGCGTACTGGGGTGTTCAAGCTGAGATGATGTTTTCCTCTAAGCCCTCCCCAAGAGCAGATTGCTCTGGGTTGGAAGTTGGGACAGGGGCCTACTTCACGGAGGGTTGGGAATCTAGGCACTTTGGGGCCTCTTACCTCTTCTGGGTTTTGGTGCCAGAGATTGTCTTAAAGGTACAAACATGCAGTGTGCTTAGAGAAATCAGTGACTTTTTTCTGTCCTAATTGGTTAGAGTGACTCATCTCCTGTTCTGTCATCCTCAGCCTGGTCACTGGGGACCATGTCTTTGGTTTGCTGCCCCTCCGTTTTTCTGGGCATCTCCACAATCTGTTCCCCTCTCCCACATCTCAGAGGTTCAGGCCTACAAAGGGCGGTGGGACCAGAGGCAGACCCGCAGAGCTGGAGGTCGGGTTAATTTGGGAAGTGGAGGGTCCCAGTGGGGTGTTGGGAACCTATTCCCGGGCATCCTCCGTTCGCATCCCAGGACTTTAATTTGCAGGGGTCCGCAGGTGCTCATGCCCCGCCCGGAGCCCTAAACCCACATACACAGCTCGCTACACTGCGCAGCTTCCACCCTTTACTGACCACGCTGGGGCATGCGCGGGGTGAGTCGGGCCGGCCAATCCCCGGTACCCACGTCATCAGCCCGCGCCCCGCCCCTCAGCAGTGAATCTCGTAGGCGGAGGGGGGTTGCAGCGGGAGGCCCTGCGCGACTCCAGGCGCTTCGGCCGCTTCCGCCGGGCCCTCGGCGAAGAGCGGCTTGGAGCGGTCGATGACGAACATCTCATGGCCTCGCTCGTCGCGGAGCTCCTCGAGCTGCGCGAAGGTGCAGGGCCCGTCGGAGTAGTCGTTGACGAAGAGCGCTCCCTCCCCGGGAGGCCCCGGCGCCTTTTTACGCCTGCGCCGCCGGCGGCAGATCATGGTCGCCAGTAACAGAGCCGTGAGCGCCAGGAGCGCGATTGCAGCCGCAATGGCCGTCTGTGTGGCCAGGCCCAGGGCACGGAAGGCCATGCTTCCCGTCTCGGGCAGGGGCTCGTGGCTGACTGGGCCGCCGGCCGGAGGCGGCGCGGGCGCCAGCTGCTGCTGGCGGGACACATTGACCAAGAGGTGGAAGGGTACGCGGGCGGCTCCGCCGGCGTTGGAGGCCTCACACTCGTACTTCCCAGCGTGGGCCAGGGTGATGTTGGTGAGAAAGAGCATGCCGCTGCCGGTGTCGGAGGCTCCGAGACCGCCTGGGCCCCGCCACCCTACTTCTGGCTGGGCCTGGGCGCGCGGTGTACCCTCGCGAGGCTGCGCCACCTTTCTCCAGGTCACCAGGGGCTGCGGGTAGCCTGAAGCCTGGCAGGCCACCCGCAGGTCCTCACCCAGGTTGGCTGTCACCTCCAGCGGCTCCACGTGCACAGACGGTGGGATGCAGATGAGGCTACTTCCAGATACTTCCAGGAGACTCTGAAGTGCCAAGCGCGGGGGCTCTGCACACAGGATCTTCTTGTCCCTGGAGCTGAGCAGTCGCTGGCCTCCCTCCTTGATCCAGGCTCCCAACCAGTGCAGGGCACAGTCACAGCGCCACGGGTTCTCTGTGGGCGGAGCAGCAGCAGGCATGTAGCTCAGGAACACAGCCTGTTCGATTGGGGTTGTTGGCAAGAGCAGGAGCCCCTTTCTTACCTCTCACCATGGGGGACCCCTGCCGCCTCTGACAGAAGGCTCCTTAGAGTGGGCAGCACCCACCCACTTCCCGCACACACCCCAAACTCCGTTCTGTGATGCATGTCCATTTCATTTCACCAGTCTCTGAAAAAGCTGTTCCTGTCGTTTCTCCCTGCCACAAGTTTTGCTATTTGAAGGGAACCTGTGTGTCCACATATACATCCCACCAGCACTAAGACCTTGCACATCCTGCCAGCTTTGTTTTCAGGCGCTGTCTAGAGGGAATGTCCCCAGTCCTGGTCATGTTTCCAGTTTTTTCCTGCAGGCCCTCTCCTGGCTCAAAAATGTGGAGGCCACTCAGCTCTGTCTAGTTTGTTCAAGGCCTTGTACATGTTCTGTCTCCCTTAGGCAACTATGACCCTACCAACACCCTTGTTCCTAGCAGCTTTCTAGCATGCCTGTGGGTAGGTAGTACTGTCCGCCCCCCAGGGCCACCACTGGAGCCCCCTCTACAGCTGGTTGGCTCCCTACTGCCACCACTGTGGCCAAGGAAGCAGCGTTTGCATGAGAGCCCCTTGCCCCCAGAAAGAGCTACCTGTGAGGCGCAGGACCTGCAAGCTGGCCAGTGGCTGCAGGGCCTCCCGGCTGATGGTTCCCAGCTGGTTCCTGCTGAGGTCCAGCAGTGCCAGTGAGGAGAGCCCAGCCAGGGCCTGGTCCTCCAGCAACTCAATGCTGTTTTCCTGCAGGTGCAGCTCCTGCAGTCGCTGAAGCAGGGACAGACCGTCAGAGAAAAGGGCCCTGGGGGACAGGTCCCCTTCTTACCAGACTAGCCTGGGCTGCCTTTTCTCCCCTTCACTACTCCAGCCCAGTAAGGCAGGTGGCAGTGCAGGAGGACCTCTACCCTTCTTGCACACTCCTCCCACCTCACCTGCAAGTGTAGGAAGGTGAAATCCAGCAGCTGTACCAGCTGGTTGCCAGCTAGGTAGAGCACGCGCAGTTGGGCCAGGCCTGCGAAAGCGCCGACGCGCAAGCCGCGCAGCCGGTTGCCAGTGAGCGCCAGTTCCAGCAGGCGCGACTGCGCGCGGAAGGCGCCCGACTCCAGAGCGTGTAGGCTGTTGTTGTGCAGGTAGAGATGGCGCAGGGAGGCGAGGGGCGCCAGGATGCCCGGCTCCAGGCGCGCGATGCTGTTGTCCTGCAGGAACAGCGTCTGTATCGGAGGGAGAGATGGCGCTTACCCCACTGAAGGGGTCTTTCTTTTCCCTTAGGCGCCCCATTCACCCACGGGGAGGCTCACACACCCGTCCCTCAGTTTCGCTGGCACCCCTTGTCCGCAGCCCTGCAGCCCCACGCGGTGCCCACCTGCGTCCCGGGTGGGATTCCAGGCGGGACCACGCGCAGCCTCAGAGCACCGCACTCCACCGTGGCGCTGTAGCAGCGGCAGGCGGCGGGGCAGCCGGCAGCGCGAGGAGGGAGACCCGGCAGTGATAGCAGCGACAATAGCAGCAGTGCAGGCGCCCCTGGGGCCATCTCCCGCGGGGACCGGCCGCAGGCCACGAACCTGCAGCCTCTTCAGCAGCCTCCCTACAGTCCGGCCCCGATGGGATGCACCTCCTGAAGCACAGGTTGGCAGGCCTGTCCCTAACATTTGAGAGCCAGTGAAAAGCATGAATGGAGGCACACACCGTGTCTGAGTTTTGAAGCTTGAAATCAGTTTAAGAAACTGGTAATATAAAATTTCATGGCCTTTCTTTATAAAAAGCTTAAAAAAAAAGTCAAAGATCTGGAGTGTCAGGTTTCAATTTAGGATTTCTGTTGTCTTCAGTGTCTTGCCACGAAGGCCACAGGAAGGAAGCCTATGCCACCCCAACACTTTTCTCTCCTCATCCCCTATCTGCCTGGTACTGAAGGGTTTCCTGCTCATGCACGTGGACACATGGACTGAAGTGCCCTCTACAACCCAACATCCAGCCAGTCCTTGGATATTGGGTGCAAGAGGCTGGTATGGGCTTGGGAACATGTGGGTAAAGTTGAGGGTCAGTCACCAAAACATGGACTAGAAGGGAAAGAATAGGCTCTGAGCAGCACATCCCCTGGTCTGCATGAACTCACTTTTGAGCACTGGCATGAGGCCTCAAGATACTGAGCCCAGACCAGGGCCCTTTGTGTAACCTTAGGACAGGGAGCAAGTAAGTCTGCCTGCTGCTAGTCTGTCCTTGTCCTCACCTAATTTTGATCCAGAATTTACTCTTGTCATTTTTATCCCTAAAACTCATGCCATGTCCCCAGTGCTTGGATTTTCCTGTTGTGACTTGAGGACATGGGCACAACTGGTCTCGGGGGCCACCAGCCACAGGAAAATGGAGGCATACTTTTGTCCAGCCTCTGGCCCTGCCCTACTTGGGGTGAGAGTTGGTGGAACATCTTAGCTATAATTAGAGCTTTTTCTCAGGGAACTTGCTAGGGAATTGGAGGATGAGACAAATAGGAAAGCTGATTCAGCTGTGGGGCCTGTGTTTTCCATGCTGATTCCTAGAAAGATGCATCCATCTTTGGGGGTAAGTGGATCCCTGGGATGACTGGGCTGTGAAGGGAACGTTGGGTCACCAACTGAGTTTCTAGTGTAGTTTGCCAAATAGGTTCTGTGCTCAGTGATCTCCTGCACTCTGTAGTTTTTTTTTTTTGGGGGGGGGGGGGGCTGTTATACCCATGCGGCTGTGATCCTAGAAAGAGAAGACCTGAGTCTAGTTCAAGGCACAATGAGTTCAGTTGGATGGTGGGGCTTAGGTGTGTCATCAGCTAGCCTCTACTTCAAATGGTCTCTGCTCTCAACACCTGCCTGTTCACCAGGTCTCCTACTAGGAAGAGTGTATCATGTGGAAAGTTACCAAGCAGCCTTGGTGTTTATTTAAATCTTGCTCTAAATTTAATTCACATGGTTATTTAAAATTACTGAAGAGAAGCAGGCACAGTTAAAGTTTTAATGTAATTGCTTTGGTCTAGGAAAGCAATTCCCAGATGCCTCAGAATGTGTGTGAACCCCAAGAAGTTGAGGGCATTCTCAGTCCCTGGGACCCATTTCCCTCAGCAAAAGGGCTGGCCTAGGGTTCCCACCTAGCTTTCAGCAGCAAGGCCTCTCAGAGAAGATTCTTGGCCTCCTCTGAAAGAATTGCTGCTCACGTGAACACCCCCTAGATGCTGATACGTGTGGAAGAGCTGGCCTGGGCATGGTTGAGGACTCAAGCAGGAAGAGCAGAGGAGGCTAGCTCAGAAATACTTGAACCCAGTGGAAACCCTTCAAATCTGACGGGGTAGGAGTTGGGGTGTAACATACTGGATTTGGCAACAGCTGTCAGTCTCCAGGGGGCCCATCTGTGCGAGGAGGGGTGAGTGAAGGGATAATGGAGGAAGCCCTGCTTCGCTCTTCCGGCGCAGTGCGAGGCCCGAACCTTGATCTCCCGAGGTGCCCCCTGAATCCCCTCCGGCACGGTCAGTGCAGGGCAGGTTCAGGGCAGGGCGTGGTCCCCGTCAGGTCGCACGCCCTCGGTAGTAGCCAGAGATAGAGCCGGGATGGGCCCTTACCCCGCCCCACGCCCGTTGACCTTGGGCCGGGCGCCCCCTCACCTGACGCTCCCGCGGCGCGGCTCCCCCGCCGAACCCCGGCCCACAGAGCAGCACCCGGCGGGGGAGGGACGGGCGCCGCTCGGGCTTGCACACTGGAGCCCCCGAGCCTACCGCCCGGCCGCCCTGATCCGCCGTCGCGAGCGCGGGGCAGACCAGAGGACGAAAACGCCCCAGGCCGGGGGTGTGTGGAGGGAGTAGGGCCCCCGAGACCCCGCCCCTGCCGGCGTCGGGACTCGATCCGCGGCGCCACCTCGGACAGCGCCGGCGGGGCGGGGCCGCGGCGCACCTTCGTCGCGCACGCGCACTCAGCCGGCACGCTCTCCGGGTGACGCGTGCGCAGCGAGGCGGCCTGGGGCGCTGCGGGTGCCAGCGGCTGGTGGCCCGCGCGGTTCAGGGCGGCGGGGCAGCAAGCAGGAGCGGGGCCAGGTCCATGGTGAGTGCGAAACGGCGGCCCTGCCAGCGCACGTGCGAGGGCAGCTCGGGCGCGCCTGGCGCGTACTCGAAGCAAGCGCTGAGTTCGAAGGCCAGGGCCGATCGCACCAGGCCCACGCCGCCCGCGCGCTCCGGCGCAGGATGGTAGAGACGCCCGTTCGTGGCCAGGGGCAGCAGGCGCGCCGGCTCGAAGGGCACAGCCAGGGCCTCGCCGCCGCCGCAGTAGGAGAGGCGCTGGGGCACGGGGCCCGCGGCCAGCAGGTGCGTGAAGACCACGGGCCGGTCTTCGCAGCGTAGGAAGTTGCGTTCCCTGCCGCAGAGCGAGAGGAAGGGGAAGGAGGCCTCGTAGCGCCCGCTGCGGTTGGGTCTCAGGCGGGAGAAGAACATGACCAGGAACTGCGGGTCTGTGGGAAGGAGGGGGAAAGGGCGAGACTGCTCAGCACGCCAGACCCCCGAGTCCCTTGAGTCCCTCGGGCCCTACTGCCCCAGGCAGGCGGCTCGCCCTGGGCCACACCAAGAGCTTGCGCTGGCTATCGGACTGCCGCCCAGGCCTCACTTTAGATAGAGGGCTTTTAGGCACAGTACGGCCAGCCTCCTAACGCGGCTGGCAGGTTGGGCAGCGTGCACTCTTAAGAGCCTTTCCCGAAGGAAGAGAGAAGGTGGGGGTGGAAGGAGCATCGGTACCTTTGAAGCAGGTGGTGAAGTTCTTCATTCTGGAGTCGTCCAGGAAGAGCTGCAGAGAAGCACACCGTGACCCTTGAGTTAGGGTTAGGCCCGAGAGAGCTGTCCCAGGGCGAGAAGGCCCTGGTGGGCCTGAGCCCGGGGTGATGTCCGCTTTCTTTGCTCGTCTGTGCACACCATGTGCAAGGAGGCGCGTGGAAGATATACCTGGGAGCCCTGCCGACCTCCCCACATCTATCCCGCGCCCCCCGCCTTACTTCCTCAAGCAAAGATTCTCTCAGCTGGCATGCCCTTTCCGCGCCTCTTCCCACCTCCCTTCTAGTTTCTAATGAGATGTGTCACTTCCTCCGCAGAGGCTCTCTGAGTTGCTTCCTTGTGTGTACGGTGGATGCCACAGCTAGGGCTTCCGAATCAGGCGCGGCGGCGGGGGACGCAGGACCGGGGGATGCAAAACCTACAGGGCGCAGCCACGCGTGGGACGTTGTTCGCTGGGGGCCTAACCCTTTGCGGCCATAGCCGCGCGTCCAGTGTTTCCAGCGCGACCCAGGAGGCCGGGTTGCCTTACTGTAAAGACCCCGCCCCGGCCCACCTGGCCCTGATGATCCACATAGTAAAAGTACTCGCGCGTCCGAGGCTCTGGGCTCTGGCCCTGCGTGTAGGAGACGCCCCCGCCCCCAGCGTAGGTCCGGGCTCCCGGGGACCGCGCGAAGATTAGAGCCCAGGGCCGCAGCACCCCGCTCATCGCCCACATCCTCCTCCTGCGCCGGAAACGGCCGGAGGTCATGCGGGGCAGGTGCTGTGGGAACACCGGTCCCCCGGCGGTCATAACCTCGTGCTTTGGGTTCCGTCGCCGGCCACGAAGCTCGTCCCACGCCCACGCCCCCGCCCCTTCCTCTCTCCTCCCAACCCCAGGTGTTCCCGACACTCTCCCTTCTCTGGGAGTCGGGCAAGCTGCCCAGCCTTCCGGCTGGGTTAAGGGTGGCGGGCGGGACCGCCCAACGTTGGGATTTTAGTGTTAGATGCAGGTGCAGTCGGTTTCGGGAACAGGGACATCGGCTGGGCCTGGACGTCGCTGGGCATGCAGGGCCTGGACGTCGCTGGGCATGCAGGCCCTGTCCCTCCGCCCGCGGAGACTGGTTGTCCTCACGTGAGCGAGGTACGTGCAGTGTACCCCCGCCCCTAGGGAGCCGGCCCGGCTGGGCAGCCTACGTGTGAGGGTGGCTGCTGAAGGCAGGTGGTGAATAAACACCGCCAAGAAAGCCTATGCCACCTTGGGCCGTAAGATGGGTCAGAACCTCGCCCGCCCTCCCCCCCCCCCCAGCCCCAGGCAACCAAGCAGAGCTTACAGGTTCAAGTGGAGTATTTCAGGTGCCTCGCCCCATCCCCCGGAGGTACCTTCCTCTCCTCCCTGAATCCCTCCCTGCTCCCTCTATTCTCCCTTGACCTTACGTCCACCCGGGTGCCTACACCGGCAACCGACTGGCTGCTGATCGCTGCCTCGCTGCCACTGGAAGAAATGGGAGGCGACAGACTCTCAAGTGTCCATACGTACTTTATTCACACAAAGTGTTGTCATCTCTCGAGTCCATGCGTCAGAGCGAGTCTTTGGCCGGGCTGCCGGTACCCAAGCCTCGAGACCACCGGACCGAGGGCCTTCTCCCAGGGTACACCGGGCCTCGGCAGGGCTGGGCTTTTTTGTTTTTAATAATAAATAAAAACTCAACTCTAAAAAATATATATATATATAAACTGGGATAAATTAAGTTTTACAACGATTGGAACTCAAAATTCCAAAATGGAAAATGTACAGTCTAGGTACCTCCGCCTCCCTATCCTCACCCTGCCAGCGTGCCCTCTGGCCTCGAAGTACAGTCTCTGGTGCCCCTCTGGTCCCCGGCTCTGGGATCCTGCCCTCTCATCTGCTGCAGGTCTTGGACGGGGATAGGGCAGGATTTGCTTTTTGGTCAAAGCCAAGAAGGTGGAGAAGAAAATGAAGGAATGATAGCAACTTGACTGCAGAGGATGTGGGAGGACGATTCAGAAATAAATAGCATTTGGGTTAAGATTATGTCATTAGCAAATTTAGTTCTTATATCTTTCGCTCTATTTATATCTCTATACACAGGCGGGTTGGGATGCGTGATAGATTCTGAATTTATAGTTACACGAAGAAAAAAATATTCTCACCCCTCCCCCACCCTGCCCCAAGAATGCCTGCCCAACCCTGCCCCCAACCCCGGAGGACTTTGGCTTGGAGGCTCCTTCCCGCCCAGAGAGCCTACTGGGCCCTGGACCGGCCGGACTCTGCTCTGGTGGTGGACAGCCCAGAGCCCTGGAGACCCCAAATTCCTGTGTAGTCACCACGCTGGAAGCCACAGGTGGTGGGGGGGGGGTAGGGTAGAGGGGCGGGAGAAATTGGGGAGGGTGAGTCACAGACCAGGAGACTCCCAGGTCAGAGGGAAGGCAGAGGAAGGGAGGAGTAGCCGGGCTGGGCCCAAGCTGAGCACAGCACCCCAGCGAGACGGCTTGCCCCAAGGAGGGCGACTTGTGCTCTCGGGCCGGCCGGGAGGGGCAGTGTTACTTGGCTCCAGGAAACAGAAGGCACTTTCTCGCGGCCGACCTGCGGCTGGCGATGGGCGGGGCCGCGCCTAACGAACCAGCCAGAGGCCGGGGGAGGGACGGAGGTGCCCTTCCCTCCGCCCCTCTGCCCCGGCTGCGCCTTCAGGCCGAGGGCCGGGTGGGGGAGATGGGGGTTCCAGGGCTGGGGCGGGCATGGGCGGAGCCGGCATGCTACCTCCGCGTCTGGGGCATCCCCTCCCCCCTCCCCGCGTGCCCCCCTGCCCAGGCGCACCCGGGCAGGCTCTGTCCCCACCCTCGGTCCCTCGGTGCCCACACGCTATAGCACGCCCTCCATGAAGCTGGTGTCTAGGTGCTGGATGAGCACGCGCAGGAAGGACATCTCCTTGCGAGTGTTTTCAAAGATGACCCGCGGGTCGTCTGATCGGCAGCGCAGGCAGTTGGGAGCCATCACCATGGCCAGGTTGCTGACGTCCATCTTGGTGATGGCCACATTGGCAGGCTGCACGAACACCTGCGGGGGAGCGGGGGGTGGGCCCGAGGCGGGCGCGGAGTGGGGCGGTGGGTGCAGGGGCGGGGATGGTGAGGGGCGGGGCGTGGAAGCGGGTCAGTGGGTGAGGGGGTGGGGCGCGGACGGGCGGGGTGCCACCGCCTACCTGGAGGAAGCGGATGAGGTAGCACAGCACCAGGCGGTTGATGCGGGGCAGCGCGTGCACCACGGCCACGGCGGCCTCTGGGCTCTCGTAGTGTGCGATGCACTGCTCGTAGAACTCGTGCGGGATCAGGGGCTCCTCCAGCTCTCGGTACCACAGCTTCAGCAGCGACGCTGGGAACGCAGCGTGGTGTTCAGCCGTGCAGGGCCATTGGGGATCAGCAGCAGCAAGGGGTGAACGGGGCCGTGGGGGTTGGTGTTTGTGTCTGCTGGCGCCGAGGGGGCAAGACCAGACTGGAGGTGTCCACACAGCAGTGTGGACTGCCTGGCCAGAAGCCAGTGGGCTCCTAGACCTGACCACCAGGACTGACTCCGAGCGTGGGGACGCTGTTCTGAAGGACATGCAGATGTTCTAGAGAGAACTTATCAAGAGGGGCTGTACAGCCACTGTGAGCCACAGAGACTGACCAACAGCAGCAGATATCTGCACTGGAAATCAATCAGAGGGCTGCCCCTTCTCCACGGGAAGCAGGGAGAGCTGAAGCATTCCAGCTAATCCTGCTGCTGAGGGGGCTGGGGGCTCACCTGGGACGTGGGGGTCCTCCAGGCCTGTAGGCACCTTCCACTGGTCCACTTGTAGCTTCAGGGCATTCACTTCATCGATGTCCCCAGGTACTCTGCCGAGCACATGGCAGGTCTCAGGGAGGAGGAGTTGGGCTTGCTCCAGGTCAGGGCTTCATGACCCCTCTCTGCCCAAATGACCTCCTTCCTACTGGAGGGGAGGTGTGGCTGGGGTCCCCTGCCCCAGGCCCTCATCCTGCTGCTGACTACCCCCATGCAGATCCCTTCCTCAGAATGATCCCTGAAGCCCAAACCCACAAGCTTGTTTCCCCACCTGTCCTGAGCAGGTGAGTCATGATGGCAGGTAACTGGCCATGTACCACCCCCATGGGGCAGGGCTATCATCTCCATTCACAGGTGAGGACCCTTTGCTGAGTTGCTGCATCTTTCCAGGCCCTACCCATGGCTGTTGTCCAAGTGCCCTCTGGGGCCCTGGGGGCCATTTCTGCAGGATCACTGTCCCAGACCAGCTCCCCTGCCTGGGTTCGGGCATGGCATGATGTAGTTCGGGGGAAACAGTCCTGTGCCCAGCTTCTGCATTTGCTCCAAGGTGCCTCTCTTGGGTATGCTGGCTCTCAGAAGTGCTCCTCTGAGGCAGGGACCCAGTGCCCAGTGGCCCTCACTGCCCAAGACTGGTGGAAATACCCAAGGCCCCCACACCCAGGGCCCAGGTTGCAGGGCACCTGAAGATGCCTTCCGTCTGGTCACCGTTGAGCGCGAGCACCTCCTCTGACAGCCGGGTCTGCACCCAGGGCAGCTGCCGATCAGGGTAGCGCTCCTTCTGCATGCTCATGACCTCCTGCAGCGCGCTGCCAAACATGGACGGGCTGAAGACCGCGTTCTTGGCATGTCGGATCTCCTCCACGTTGGGCTTCTTCAGCCCCTGCAAAGGCAGCCCAGCACTCTGTGCCAGTGTAACTAAGCACCCAGCCCTCTGTCCCATGACACCCCTGCAAGGCCTACCCCTGGTTCATCTGCATCTCCTGTGAGCCCCAGGCCTCTGCCTAGCCAGAGCCAGGGTACGACAACTCCCTGGTCCCCAAATCAACACGGTGGCTTCCTGCTGGGCCACTTACAGCACCAGAAACTCTTAAGTGGCGCCCTCTGATCTGTGAGCCATTCACTTCACCACCTGCCCCTTTCCCAAGTCTGCAGCCAACCTCCCACTGGACTCTAGGCCTCACCAGCACCAGGTGCCCGCCCACCTCTGCCCGGAGGTGCAGGGAGTTCATACCTTCTTGGCCCCGGTCAGGGCTGCCTTCTGCAGCTTGTGGTAACAGTACTTGGCATATGTGCTTATTGCCACCCCTAGAAAAGAACGGTACCAGTTGGCTTGGTGTGGACACGTTAGAGCAGGGGCTGCAGGCCAACCAGTGACTAAGAGAGGAAGCAGCAAGAGGGGCGAGAAGAGGTGGTTCTTGCAAGAACGTGGGCACCCAGGGCCTTACTCTCCTGGGCTGTGTTTTGAAGTAAACCTATAAGGAAGGGAAGGAGGCACTGCCCTCCCCTCCAGAGGAGCCAGACTACAGAAGGAAGCCCTCTGGCAACCTACCCAACCCTCCCCCTAGCGAGTAAGGGCAAGCTGGGGGTGTGGTGTTTCCCTGGAGAAGTGGCAGGCCAGATAGGGTAGGGCTTGGAGAGCCCCGAGGAGGGGGATTTCTGTGTGCAGCAGGCCTGCAGGCACTCGGCACCCCCTGCCCAGGGCCACACTGGACGGAGCTCTGGGTTGGCTGGATTGCAGGCCTTGTAGCCCTGATTCCAGTGGGAGGCCCTGGGCAGCCCAGGGAGAGGCCTTAGCCCGCAGGGTCCCATACCCACTTGGCTGAAGGCTGCCTGGGTGGGAGTCTGGGAGAGGAAGGCGCAAGGCCTGGCCCATGTGGCAGGAGGACAGTGTGGAGTGGATGCCCCAAGCCCTGAACGTGGGTTTCGCTGGGAGGGCAACGCTGGGGAAGAACCACCCAGGGCTCTGCCTGAGGGCTGAAGGTGATGGGAGGACGGGTCATTTTTCTCAAGGAGGGAGGCTTTCTAACACCCCATCCCTGGCAGCAGAAGCCCTCGCCTAACTGGTGGTCATGGAGGTGGCAGAGCCAGTGATCTGAGGGCAAGACCTCCAGCACTTTGGCCAGGGGTCTTTCCAGATTTGGGGGGGAGAGGGGCTGGGAGGAGACCTAGTCCAGGGAGGGTCTGAAATGTGGGCACATCCTTCCTGACCCAGGCAGGCAAGGGAAGGAGTAACAGGACTGAGGAGCCACCTGGGCCACGCTGTCCTGGACCACGGATAAACAGAGGGGCTGGACCTTGCACCTCCAAGCTCAGGTCAGGCCCCTTCCCTATAAGACTCGGCTTCTGCTGAGTGCCACCTGCCTAGGGGCCTCTGGACCCAAGCCTCAAATCCAAACACAGAGTCTTTTTCAAAGGAAGTAGTTTCTTAAGATGTCTAAGGATGTGGGGCTCCTTGAACCTCAGTGTGAAGAACACAAACATATCTCATCCATGAAAACATTTTCATTTCTAGTTATTACAGAACAGCTGTCATAACTGGTGAAGGTGTTCTATTTTAGAGGAACCAAAATGAAAACAATTGTTTCTTCTAGATGTTTAAACCCTGAAGAAACTGTTTCAGGTCCCTGGGGCCCACAGACCCCTGGCAGAGGTCCTAGCTGCTGCCTCCCATTAGCCTACTTGGGACACAGCGCTTGGAACCTTCCACCACTGGCCCATGTAGTCCGCGTGGGCAAGCTCTGGGCTCAGGGAGAAGGGATGGCGCTCAAGAAAAAGGAACCTAGGCTGCACCTGAGCGCTGGGAGCAGCAGGCAGCAGCGCTCACTTTCCCTGTCCTGGGTGCAAGCCCCCCTGCCTTGGGTGACTGCTTCTGTCCCTGGGCTTGGGGCCATTGGCAGACTTGCCCTGACCTCCTGCTGCAGGGCCTCATGAGGCTCCCTGCACCTCTCACCTTTCCTGGCCTGATTCCCTATCTGTAGGACGGGGATGGGTGCCCATTAAGGGCCAACCTCAGAATCTGGCACAGAGTGAGGACTCAGCTGAGAGCCACTACTGCTGGAGTCCCAGGGCACATCCTCCTGGGCAAGGACTATGGGGTGTTTGCTGAGTACCCAGTGTCCAGCCCAGGTAACCCTCTGGCGGTGTGAGGGACCCTGCTGAGCCCAGGGAACCCTCTTGTGGTGTGGGGGACCCTGATCTGAGCCCAGGGAACCCTCTGGTGATGTGGGGGACCCTGCTCTGAGCACCACGCCCAGCCCAGGGAACTCTCTGTCGGTGTGAAGGACCCTGCTCTGAGCCCAGGAAACCCTCTGGCAGCGTGGGGGACTCTGCTCTGAGCCCTGCATCCAGAGGCTGACAAAGCAGTTCTCCCAGAGCCTTGCTGCTACACCAGGGCCCAGGCCATGAACCTCAAAGGCCACCAAGTGTGGCCAGAACTTGCCGCCTCTTGGCACGTGCTCTGTGGGGTTCCAAAGGTCTGGCTCCCTTCTCTGAACCACTCAGGGCTCCGATCAGCCCCGCCCCCTCACGGCTGCACTGTTCTTGTGGACAGGCTTGGGCAGGAGCTCAGAACCTATCCTGCTCCTACCTCCGATGACAGTGGCCCAAGGGTGCCCTAGGGTCCCAGATAACAGCTGCCCCCTTTCTCCTGGCATGGGCAACAGGCAGCCAGGCACTTCTCAGAGGAAGAAGAGTGGGGCAAGTGTGGGTAACCGGGTGTAGGCGGGCTGGGAGCTGGTCCCAGGACCTTGGTGCCAGGAGGGGCAGTTCATGGCACAACAAAGGACCACTGGCTCTCCTGGTGGGGGAGGCACAGTCTTGGGCTAACAGGGCTTTCTTAGAGCTTGGGCAGGGGTGGAATTCCTGGGCCCTAGCTCAGGAGGGACAGGAATGCTGGGGGAGGGAGGCTGGGGAAGCCCTGAGTGTGCTGGGGGTCCTGCCAGGGAACTGAGACCAGACTTGGCCCCCAGGGCACTCCTACACCATGGGCTGCCTCCAGCAGACCTCTCCACACTGTGCACCCAGCATGCACACCATAGAGTGTCCTGAGCACCATGGAGACTGGGACAGTGCGGTGCGGCCTCTCTCAGGAAGTCCTGTCGACAAGCAGGGCTTGCAGCCCCCTCTGGAGGAGGCCTGGCAGTTAGTGCCCCCCCCGCACCCCAGCCCAGAAGTGGTTAGAGAGAGGGGGCCAGGCGGCCGAGCCGGAGAGCAGAGCTGTGCAGCGCAGCGCCGGGGGCTGCGGGAGAGGCCCTACCATCCGGCTCCTCAACATAAGGCTTGGGTTTCTTTCTCAACTTGGACTTCTTCTTAGTGTTCCTTTCCAGGAGCGCTTTCATGTGCTGGGTCACTGGGGAGCAAACAGAGGGTGAGGCCACAGAACACAGAGGAACACGAGCCCACACGGCCCCACGTGGGGTAGACCCCAGGCAGCTGAAGGGTGATGGCCCAGCCTGTGGGGCTCCTCGAGGGGTGAAGGCGAAGTGTCCTGCTCATACTCCAGGACAGGGGTGGGTGTGAGGGCCTGTCCTGGCCATGGCTGGGGAGGTGCCAGCAAGATGCCCACGGGCAGTGGGGAAGGACTGTGGTCAGCTCCTGACCCTCTGGCAGACAGAAAGGAAGGGGTGGGAAGAATCCTGAGGAGGTCCCAGGCCAGCCGTGGGGTTCCTACATGGCTGTGCTCCAGGGCTGAGGGGGTACTGAGCACGAGGGGGGCCAGGTTCCCCTCTCTGGCCGGTTGGGACGCCTCCCACTCCGCACCGTTGATGCAGCCCCTTCTCCCCCATCCCACACGGAGGGAGGAAGTTGGGGTGCACAGTCCACACTAAGGTGGGAGCTACCATCACGGTGGACCCTCTTATCTACATAAGTTATTTGTAATTCTTCTGGATGGGAAAGTCATTATCTACCTAATTACACTTTGGGTTATAATCCAATATGCTTTATTCTGCTGTTCAGTGCTCCAGCTTCGGCCCCGGGAGCTGTATTCTGTAACACAGCCCTCTGTCTCCCCTCATCCCTTCCAGCACCTCCTCCCCTCGATGGACATCAGTGTGAGCACACTCCAGGAGAGCACACTCCAGGAGACAGTGAAGGGCAGGGAAGCCTGGTGTGTGTGCTGCAGTCCACGGGATCACAAAGACTCGGACATGACTTAGCAACCGAACAACAGTATGTACATTCCCAACCCCAGCCTTAGAATCAGTTGCTTCTCCAAAGAGCTCTGGTTCCGTCTCATGGAAAATGCTAGAGACCAAGAGCTGCGGTCAGGTGTGCTCACTTCTACGGGGTGGCATGGCCCTCGCTGACAAGGCTTGGGCAGATAAACTGGTAGCCAGGTGGGAGAGGATGCCTTCTCTGCCCAGTTCAGAGTTTTTGTCAGGAATGGACTGCTGGATTTTGTCAAATGCTTTTTTCTCCACTTATTGATACGTTCATATGATCTTTTCTTTTTTATTCCGCTAATATGACAAATCACATTGACTGATTTTAAGAATGTTAAACCAACTTTTCCTTTCTTAGATAAACCTCACTTACTTAAGATGTGTTATCATTTTAATATATTATTGAATTCAGTTAGCTAAAAATACTGTTAAGCTTTTGTACTATGTTCATGAGGGATACTACTTTTTCAAATTTTTGGCAATGTTCTTTTCTAATTTTGATACAGACAGAACTGAGAGATAGTCCCTCCACTTCTGTTTTCTGAGTTGGTAAAGAACTGCTACACAAGCAAGCATTTGATAATTCTTTAGTGAGGCCATTTGGGCCTGGAATTTTCTTTGTGGGAGAGTTTTAAAGTCCTAATTTAATTTCTTTAGTAGATATATGATTTTTCTGGTTATCTATTTCTTACTGAGTGATCTTTGGTAGTCGGTGTCCTTAGAGGAATTTGTCCATTTCCTCTAAATTGTCAAATTTACTGACATAAAGTTGTTCACAGTATTTTCCTATTATCCTTTCAACCTCTGTTGAATCTGTAGTGATATCATCTCTCACTCTTGATATTGATAATTTATGTCTTTTTGTCCTGGTTAGTCCATATGGAGGTTTGTTAACTTTGTTGACCTTCTGAAGTAACCGGGTTTTTCTTTCACTGATTTTCCACATTGTTTTTTCTCTTTTCTCTTTCATTGATTTCTACTCTAATCATCATTTCCTTTCTTCTTACTTTTGGCATAATTTCCTCTCTCTCTTTTCTAAAGTTTCTCAAAGTAGGAGCTACATGATTTGAAATATTTCCTAGTACAGACATTAGCTGCTGTAAGTTTCCCTCTAAGAAATGCTTTAGCTCCATCACACTAATTTTAACAGGTTTTGTTTATATTTTCTTTCAGTTCAAAATACTTTCTACATTTACTTTTCATTTTTATTTGACCCATGAATTGTTCAGAATCATGATTAGTTTCCAAATACTCAAGGATTTTCCAGATACCTTTGTGTTGCTGATTTTCAGTTTAATTCCATTGTGGTTAGAGGACACACTTTCTTTGACTCATATTCTTTAACTTTTATTGAGACTTGCTTCATGGCTCAGGATATGGACTATTTTTAAAAAGCAGCTGAGATCTGAGTCCAGATGCTCTGGGCTTCCCTGGTGGTTCAGACAGCAAAGAATCTCCCGGCAATGCAGGAGGCCTAGGTTTGACCCCCGGGTTGGGAAGACCCCTGGAGAGGGCAGTGGCCACCTGCTCTAGTACTCTTGCCTGGAGAGTCCCACGGACAGAGGAGCCTGGCGGGCTACTGTCCAGGAGGTCCCAAAGAGTCTGACATGACTGAGCAAATCGCACACCTGTTCTGGGGTCCAGAGACTTTAACTTGGCCTGCACCATTGTAGGTGCTCTGTTTCTTAAACAGACTTTCAACTAGTCCCTCTGTTTTCAGTTCCATGGTCACTCCCAATTCCATACCACTGCTAGAAGACGCTTGCCCCTACTGCTGAACTTTTCAGGGTTTGCCAACTGCTTCAACTTTTCAGCTTCCCCACCACCTGCTTGGGATCCACGTTTCTTGGTCTGCCAAGTGAGTTTCCAGCCACTTGTCCATTTGCTTTTCAGCTTCCAAAACATGATTGTTTTTCCTCTTCCCTTGTCTTTGTCCTGGTGGGTTTTAGTATTATTATTATAATAAAACATACATACCATAAAACTTACCATTTTAACAATTTCAATTGTACAGTTCAGGTTATTAATTACATTCATGTCACTGTGTCAACACCACCACTCACCTCCAGTACTTCTTCCCCAAGTGGAAACTACGACTCAAACAACTCTCCATTTCTCCTTCCCTATAACCCACGGCACCCCCGTTCTGTCTCTCTGAATGTGACTGCTCCAGGGACACGTGGCACTAGTGGTAAAGAGTCCGCCTGAAATGCAGGAGAGGCAGATTCGGTCTCTGGGTCAGGAACAGCCCCTGGAGTAGGAAATGGCAACCCACTCCAGTATCCTTTTTTTTTTTTTTCCACTCCAGTATTCTTGCCTGGAAAATTCCATGGACAGAGGAGCCTGGTGAGCTGCAGTCCATGGGGTTGCAAAGAGTCAGACCAACTGAGTGACTGAACACACGCGGGGAAGGACCTCATGGATAGATTCATGTAATGTTTGTCGTTTGGGGTCTGGCTTATTTCACTCAGCCTAATGTTTTCAAGGTTCATCTATACTATAACCTGTACCAGAACTTCCTTCCCTATTTAGGCTGAAAAAGGCTTTCTTATCTCTCCTTGCTATTTTTTGGAACTCTGTATTCAAGTGGGTATATCTTTCCTTTTCTCCTTTGCTTTTCGCTTCTCTTTTTTTCACAGCTATTTGTAAGGCCTCCTCAGACAGCCGTTTTGCTTTTTTGCATTTCTTTTTCTTGAGGATGGTCTTGCTCCCTGTCTCCTGTACAATGTCACAAACCTCCATCCGTATTTCATCATAGATAAGAAAGCCTTCCTCGGTGATCAGTGCAAAGAAACAGAGGAAAATAATAGAATGGGAAAGATACAGATCTCTTTAAGAAAATTAGAGATACCAAGGGAACATTTCATGCAAAGATGGGCTCGATAAAGGACAGAAATGATATGGACCTAACAGAAGCAGAAGATATTAAGAGGTGGCAAGAATACACAGAAGAACTGTACAAAAAAGATCTTCATGACCCAGATAATCATGATGGTGTGATCACTCACCTAGAGCGAGACATTCTGGAATGCAAAGTCAAGTGGGCCTTAGGAAGCGTCACTACAAACAAAGCTAGTGGAGGTGATGGAATTCCAGTTGAGCTATTTCAAATCCTGAAAGATGAGGCTGTGAGGCTGTGAAAGTGCTGCACTCAATAAGCCAGCAAATTTTGAAAACTCAGCAGTGGCCATGGGACTGGAAAAGGTCAGTTTTCATTCCAATCCCAAAGAAAGGCAATGCCAAAGAATGCTCAAACTACCACACAATTGGCACTCATCTCACATGCTAGCGAAGTAATGCTCAAAATTCTCCAAGCCAGGCTTCAGCAATATGTGAACCGTGAACTTCCAGATGTTCAAGCTGGTTTTTAGAAAAGGCAGAGGAACCAGAGATCAAACTGCCAACATCCGCTGGATCATTGAAAAAGTAAGAGAGTTCCAGAAAAACATCTATTTCTGCTTTATTGACTATGCCAAAGCCTTTGACTGTGTGGATCACAATAAACTGAAAAATTCTGAAAGAAGTGGGAATACCAGACCACCTGACCTGCCTCTTGAGAAACCTGTATGCAGGTCAGGAAGCAACAGTTAGAACTGGACATGGTACAACAGACTGGTTCCAAATAGGAAAAGGAGTATGTCAAGGCTGTATATTGTCACTGTGCTTATTTAACTTATGCAGACTACATCATGAGAAACACTGCGCTGGATGAAGCACAAGCTAGAATCAAAATTGCTGGGAGAAATATCAGTAACACAGATGACACCACCCTTATGGCAGAAAGTAAAGAACTAAAGAGCCTCTTGATGAAAGTGAAAAAGGAGAGTGCAAAAGTTGGCTTAAAGCTCAACATTCAGAAAACTAAGATCATGGCATCTGGTCCTATCATTTCATGGCAAATAGATGGGGAGACAATGGCAACAGTGGCTGACTTTAGTTTTTGGGGCTCCAAAATTACTGCAGATGATGATTGCAGCCATGAAATTAAAAGATGCTTACACCTTGGAAGGAAAGTTATGATCAACCTAGACAGCATATTTAAAAGCAGAGACATTACTTTGCTAACAAAGGTTCATCTAGTCAAGGCTATGGATTTTCCAGTAGTCATGTATGGATGTGAGAGTTGGATTGTAAAGAAAGCTGAGCACTCAAGAATTGATGCTTTTGCACCGTGGTGTTGGAGAAGACTCTTGAGAGTCCCTTGGACTGCAAGGAGATCCAACCAGTCCATCCTAAAGGAGATCAGTCCTGGGTGTTCATTGGAAGGACTGATGTTGAAGCTTAAACTCCAATACTTTGGCCACCTGATGTGAAGAGCTGACTCATTTGAAAAGACCCTGATGCTGGGAAAGATTGAGGGCAGGTAGAGAAGGGAATGACAGAGGATGAGATGGTTGGATGGCATCACCAACTCAACGGACATGAGTTTGGGTAGAGTCTGGGAGTTGGTGATGGACAGGGAAGCCTGGTGTGCTGCAGTCCATGGGGTCACAAAGAGTCGGACAACTGAGTGACTGAACTGAACTGATTTAGGATGAATAATACTCCACTGTATGTACAGAAGACATTCTACTTTGTCTGTTCATCCATCAATGGATACCTGGCTGCTTTCTAACTCTTGGTTGTTGTGAACACGGTGCTATGAACACAGGTGTGCAAACATCTATTCATGTCTCTGCTTTCAATTATTTCGGGTATATACTCACAAGCCGAACTGTGGGTCCTATGCTAATTCTGTTTTTAATCTTTTTGAAGGATTGCATTCTATTTTCCCTAATAACTGCAGTATTTCACATTTCCTTGTGAGGTTTCCTTTTTTGTCTTTAAAAGATTCTTTCGCTGTTTTTACTCAAGGTGGGATGCAAGTAAATACACATGTTCAGCCTGCCATCTTTACCCGGAGGCTAAACACCTGCTGCAGGCATGAGGTGCTTGCACTGAGCATCCCTCAGGGTGCTCCTGCATGAGCTGCAGTCAGCGTGCTGTAGCCAAACCCCCAGGACACCTGTGCTGACAGCATGCTCAAGGGGGTCCGGGGCACACAAGCTGTGCATCACCTGGGGGCGGTTGGCACAAAGGTGTGCCCACGTGAGACAATGTTAGGCAAGGGGGCGGGAACTCACGTGAACTTCGGCTCACTGTGGGGTACCTTGGTCCCTCGAGGTTGTGACCACATAGCAGACATCACACAGATGCTGGCAGATGAACTACAGCTTCTGAGGCCAAGGCAGGGAGCGGCTGGGGTGAGGCCCCGCACATGGGTGCCAGCTCAGCTCTGCCTTCACCACTGCTCCCGGGACAGACTGCATGTCCTTCCAGGCATAGGCTCGTCCCCCTGGGCTGAGGAGGCCTGTCTTCCTGACCAGCAGCCAGCACCCACATTCTCTTGAGGCTGCTCTTCTGGGCTGGTGACGAGCAGCAGCTACTCACCCAGCAGCGAGTCTCATAGCTGGAGACAGGGCTCTGACAGGAGGGCAACCCTGTGCCACTGATGTAAGACCAGACCCCACAGCCCAGACACAAGGCCCAGCTGGCAGAACCACAGAGACCCAATGTGGTCTGTGAACAGAGACCAGTGGGGATGGGATACCATGGCTGCCAGGCTGAGCTCCCATGGCACAGCCATCAGGATGGAGGTTCACCCAGAGCCAGTGGCCGTGTCCTGCTGGACAGTGTCCAGCTCTGCACGAGCACCCTGGCGAGAGAGGGGCTAGCCCGGAGCCTCTGGCCTCCGTCTGCCCTCACCCACCTGCCACTCAGCCAGCACTGCTGGAGCCCTGCGGGCTGCGTGCTAAGCGGTGGACACACACTTCTAAAACCCCAGCTCACAGCAGGGACATTTCAAGGCCTTTTTGGAAGAGGCTGAAGTGAACCATGAAGCTATTGAAGGCCCACCTGCTCCGGGCAAGGTCTGAGAGGACAGAGACAGACCCAGCCGCCTGCCTCACCCAGGGAGCAACCTGTGGAGACCTGTCTGTGGTGTTCAGTGATCCTGCTTCCAAAGGGCATGCCTGAGTGAAGATGTCAAGGCTTCCGAGAACTGCTTCCGAACGGTTGGCATCCTGGACAGTCCCTGTGCTTGACACACCTCCCAGGACCCACACTGCCTGCAGCCCTCCCCACTGTGTGCACGTGACTTGGCACCCACACCTGGGCAGGGGCAAGGCCCCTGCCAAACCAGGACAGGTGACCACTCCCCCCAAGCCATCTACAGCATGGAGGATACTCCAGAGCACAGGGTGGCTGACGGCCGCTGCACGGACAGGTGCTCCCGCAGCCCTACCCTGGTGCTGGCCCAGGCCCAGGACGTGTACCACCTGGCTGGGAGGACTGTGGCCCAGAGTCCTCCCCACACAGGTCAGGTCAGGGCCACAGAGACCTGACACATGGCCTTCAGACGCAGCCTACACTCGGGCCCAGGCAGCCGTTGGCAGGTCGCTGTCTGTGATGGTCCCAACCTCTGACCCCTGAAGCAGCTCAGGGCCATCTCAGCTCACAGCACCACAGAGCCTGCTGGTCACCTCAGACCTGGTGCTGGACCTAGTGCCCAGATCCTTGCTGCTCTCAGAAGCCCTCCTGAAATGGCCTCGAGGGACAGCATGAGCCTGGCTGGGATGGATGCAGTAAGTGCCCTCATCAGGCAAGGCAACTGGGATGGGGCCTCGGAGGGAGCAGACGCCGGCTGGTGGGGACAGGGGGATGCCACACACCTGCACCTATCAGCCAGCGGCCGGGACAGTGGCATACCTGCTGGGGCTCTCCTCAGACCTCCGTGCCGAGAAGGGCTCCCTGAGGACCCTGTGTCCCCGTGGAGGCCACGGGTGTGCCCTTGAGAGGCGGTGCCTCTGTGCTCCTGCTGCCTGTGTGCCCAGCACTGAGCCCAGGCAGGTGCCCTACAGCCATCCCCGAGCCAGTGGCAGAGCCAGCGCCCACCTAGGCCACCCTTACCTTTGGTGTCATTGACGGGGTCCATGTGCCGGTAAATGTAGCCCTCCAGGTAGGAGTGGAACTTGGGCGTGGGTGGGAAGAAGGCCAAGCAGATGGCCATGAGCTCCCAGCCGCGGGCCAGGCTCTCGAGGCGGAAGTTCTCAGTGGTCTGCCGGCACAGCTGGATGTACAGCTCGTCCCGCAGGCCCTGCACACTCCAGCCTTTGGTGGCGATCTCCAGGGCCACGTGCAGCGGGTCTGCCTTGGCGCGCCGGTCGCCCATGTACATCTGGATCAACTTGAAGACCTCGCAGGCCTCTTTCTTCACGTGGCGGTCACTGGTCACAATCATGGGCTTCTTGATGGACTCGCTGCTCCAGGCCAGCATGTTGGCAATGGACACCTTCCGCCGGAAGAGGCCCTGCGTGTGGGTGTTGAAGTGTTTGGAGGCCCAGTTCTCGATGTCAGTCTCCGAGGATGGCTTGCGGAGCGTGAAGGTGGGGAACACACAGCTGGCACTGGGCATCACACTCCTGGCCTGCCGGCTACTCTCGAACTGGGCGCAGGTACCAAGGTCCTCAGACTGGGGGACAGAGGGGCCCATGTGAGCCAGATAGTGGAGAGGTGTGGCCCCCACCCCACACGGGCCCCAAGGCTGCTGGAGGAGAGAGGCCTGGGACTCAGCTCTGCCTGCCTCACCGTCTCCCCGCCTCAATGCATGTCCACCCACCTCACCCCTGTCTGTCCACCTCAGTCCATGTCCGCCCTCCTCACCCCTGCCTGCCTGTTTCAGTCCATGTCTGCCCTCCTCACCCCCGTCTGCCCGCCTCACCCCAGGTCCACCCTCCTTGCCCGTCTTCCCACCTCAGTCCATGTCTACCCGTCTCACCCCTGTCCACCTTCGTCGCCTGTCTGCCCGCCTCAGTCCAGGTCCACTCTTCTAGCCTCTGTCTGCCCTCCTCGCCCTGGGTCTGCCCTCCTCACCCCTGTCTGCTCCCCTCAGTCCATGTCCGCCTTCCTTGCCCTGGGTCAGCCCTCCTTACCCATCTGCCCCTCTCTGTCCATGTCTGCCCTCCTCACCCCTGTCTGCCCGTTTCAGTCCATGCCTGCCCTCCTCACCCGTCTGCCCACCCCACCCAGGGTCCACTCTCCTCACCCTGGTCTAAGCGCCTCATGAGGCTGAGACGGGACCAACCTTTCCCTGGGGGCTCAGCCTCCGGAAGGCACTAGCCCTGGTCCAGAGACCGAGGGTCAGGAGGCCAGCACAGTCTGGGAGTGGGAGGTGCTCGTGCGACCCGGTGGGGAGGCCCAGGGGACACTGCATCCCGGACTCACATGGCCTCCCAGGCAGGGGGCTGACTGTGTGTGAGGGTGGGCCAGGGGGAGGGTGCTGTGGCTTCTGCTGGTTCAAGTGAGAAGGGCAGCCTCTCAAGGACACAGAAAGCCCCAGATGCTTGGGAGGGAGGTGGGAGGGGGTTCTGGAAGGGGAACACATGTATACCCATGGCGGATTCATGTCAATGTATGGCAAAACCAACATAATAATGTAAAGAAAAAAAATTAATTAAAAAAAAAAGAAAGAAAGCTCCAGACGCCAACCATGCTTGACAGAGGAATGCAACCTTCTCTAGGCCAGCACTACCACACCCCTCTCCCCGTCACAAGGATTCCCAGGCATCAGAGGCAGGGCTTGGATGCCCCCGGCCCGTCCCCGCTCCGCACAGCGCTCTCACTCAGTACTCTCGGGGGGCTCCTGGCAGGTTGTGCCCACACCTGCACCAGCCTCCCCAATCCTTGGTCTTCAAAGCAGGGAGCCAACTACCCTGGCAGCACCTGGCATGAACCTCAGTCAGGCCCTTGGAGCCCACGTGTCCTGTCCAGACCAGACTGAAAGCTGGGTGTCACAGGACGCAGCTGCCCACACTCCACCCACCACTCACCCCTGCCCTGCCCATCTGTCCTGATGCCCTCCTGTGTTACAAGCCACAGACAGAGATGCTGCTCTGAACGCTCCAGTCTGTAGGGCACTGAAGTGGCCCTGCCCCAGGGGACGCTGGCCACCTAAGACATCCTGGTTCTTGGGCACGGCATGTCTTCCACGTCAGGGCTGGGGGTGCACCTAAGGAGCCTGGTCCCGGGAGTCTCTGGCCACCAAGGAGTGTCCGGCATGCCCCTGCACAGCTTCTCACTGTGCCTGTTTACAGATGGGAGGCAGAGGCTCAGGGCGCAGAGGGCAGGTGGCTGCCTCTGTGTCCTGGAATCAGGACGTGCCTTTGGCCCCCTGGCGACCAGGCAGCACCTGCTTGGCCTCACCAGGAGCCGAGATGACATCTCTGTGCTGGCAGAGACCCCAGTGGCCATCTACCATCTGTCCTCAGGCCTGCCAGGAACCGTGAGCACGTCTCAGGGTGCTGACCTAGCCCACCCTTGCCCAGGACCCACCTGTGAGCGCCTACCTGAGAGGGGTGCAGGTAGGGCTCCGGGGAGGCCAGGCTGGTCTGCACAGAGACGCTCTTCTCAAGCAGGACCTGCGGGAAGGCGAGCCTGTCCAAGACACCCCTCTGCCAGTGCTTGCTCTCCTGCTGGGCTAGCGCCTCATCCTCACTGAAGGCACGCACCACAGGCCCGGGCATGGGCAGCGGCACAGCCCCGTCACTCTCGTAGCCGGAGCCGTCCTGCTGCGAGTCCCAGCTGCCCCTCTGCTTCATGTGCAGGTGAGCTTGCTGTGCCTCCCAGGCCAGCCGGGCCTGCGCCAGGTAGGGTTCAGCCAGGCCCCGGGGGCCCTCCCCATCCCCAGCCTCCCCCTCTGCACGCTTCAGGGGCGTCAGGCTGGGTCCACACAGAGGCCGCTCCTCCGTCAGGGGCTGCTGGCCCAGTGGGTCGCAGTCCCCGGGGCCCTCGGCAGGCGGGGCACTGGGGGCGTGGCACACAGAGGGATTCCTGCTCTTCCTCTTGCGCGAGCCGGGGGAGTAGCCCGTCGAAGACATGGTATCCTGTTGGCTGGACCAGGACATGGCATCGTCCTGGGCCTGGGGCAGGGGCGTGGGTGGTGGGGCGGGCCGCAGCTCGGGCCCCTCCATGCTGCTGTAGTCCCCAGACACGACCCCCAGTGAGGACGTGGCCCCCAGGCGCTGGTCGCGCAGCAGGCAGGGGCTGGGCTGCAGGGACAGCGAGCCGCTCCCTGGATGAGGCGTGTACTTGTGCCGCGGGCCTGCCCGCAACTTGGGGCTAGAGCTGGCCTGCTCCACGTACACCAGCTGCCGCACGTACTCCTTGCCAGCAGGGCTGTAATCCAGGCTCAGGTAGCGCTCAGGGCACTTCTGCCTGGTGAGCACCAGCTGCTGGTAGGGCGACGCGGAGGCTGGCTTGGGTGGCTTGCGGCCAGGAGACCGCCGGGGCGAACCAGCCTCAAACTGCACCTCCATGGGGGGTTCGTCGTAGAGCGGGGCCTGGTACTCCACAGGGGGCTCCTCATAGAGTGGGGGCTCATAGGCGTAGCGCGGTGAGGAAGGCTGCGAGTCTCCGGCAGGCCGGCGGGGCTGGGCCAGCAGCGGGGAGCAGCTCCCTAGCTCAGCCCTCTTCGGGAAAGGTGATGGCCTCCGCTCCGGGAAGAAGACGGGGCTGTCCGCGTCAGGGGTGAAGGTCTGCAGGCTGGGCGAGTGCTGTCCTCCAGAGGGTCTGCGGGAGCGACCCCCAGGCTGGCTATCCAGGGCGTAGCCGTTGCCCTGGGGGGAGAGGAAGCTGGGCTCCCTGTCGGCAACTTTGATAAGCATGCGCTCCTTGGTGCCCGAATTCCAGCGGAGAGAGGAGGTCCTGGTAGGGGGTGGGGAGCAGGTTACCTGAGAAGGTCATGGGGGGCAGGTTACCTGGGGACTTGGCTAGGGGGCAGGTTACCTGGGGGAGGTCCTGGGGGGAGCAGGTTACATGGGGGGTGGTCCTGGGGGGGCAGGTTACCTGGGAAGAGTCCTGGGGGAGGTTACCTGGGGGGTGTCCTCAGGGAGGTAACCTGGGGGGCAGTCCTGGGGAGAGGTTACCTGGAGGGAGCCCTCGGGGGAGCAGGTTATGTGGGGGGTGGTCGCGGGGGGAAAGGTACCTGGGGGGAGGTTACCTCAGGGGGGTCCTGGAGGGAACAGGTTACCTGAGAAGGTCCTGGAGGGGGCAGGTTACCAGAGGGGAGTCTGGTGGAAGCAAGTTCCCTGGGGGGTGGTGGAAATCTGACCCCCTTGCCAGCCTGGACCCATTACTACCCCCCTTGACCTCATGGGTGTCTGAGGTCAGGCCCAGAAGGCCTGGTCGCTTCTCACTGTCCTCTTCACAGCCACCCCAGGGGCTGCAGGCTGTGAGGCCTGGTACTGCTGGGTGCTGTAATGAGCCATGAACCTTTCACTGCTGAGGGCCTGACTCGGGTCATGCAGCCTGGAGCAGTTGCCCCCTGGCCTGGGAGCCCCCCTCACACACTTCGGCCAGGCAGCCCTCTGGGGGCTCTCCTGCTGCTGCCCACAGGGATGCTCCTCCAGGGGCCCTGTGAGAGGCTCTGCTCTGGTCCCAGGCCAGAACCAGGCACAGAACTACTCCTGGATGGAAGCGCTGGGGGCCAGAGGGCTCCCATAGGCCTCTGTGGCTTTGGAATCCTGGGCCCAGCACCTGCCCCGCTCCCACAGCGCAGCACCTCTCAGGGCCTGGACTCCAACCACAGGCCCCTGTGAGTCCAGAAGGACTGGCTGCCCTGCTGGCACTGCCCACCGCCATGCTCAGCACTCTGCACTGGGACAGAGGCGATAAAACTGCTCCCAGTTCCTAAGGGCGCCCGTGGCCTCGGGGAGTTGTGTGCCCAGATCCTGGCCCCTCCACCTAGCAGGAGCACTCAGGGCATTCAGGCTCTTCTGAGTCTCACTTGCCTGATGACAACACAGGGGACACTGCCCCTGGCCAATCTGGGACTTGACCGCACACCGTGCCCACCAACTACCGGTCAGCCCCATGTCCCATGACTGTACCAGCCACGACAGGGTAGACCAAGAGGCCTGGAGCAGTGCGTAAGGCTCCCCGCTTCCGCCTGCCCCCTCAAGAAACTCCTAGCTGCTTTAAAGATTTCATTCTAAGAATCCACCTGCAATGCGGGAGATCTGGGTTCGATCCCTGGGTTGGGAAGATCCCCTGGAGAAGGCAAAGCATTCTGGCCTGGAGAATTCCATGGACTGTATAGTCCACGGGGTCACAAAGAGTCGGACACGACTGAGCACCTTTCACTCTCTACATTTAGTATCTGGAACCTTTGTGGCAGTGTCTCAGCTTCATAGCACTCCTTCAGTCTGTGGTCTGACATATTTTATGATTTCTGGAAGCTCTTGACCATATCTTTTAAAATATGACTTCCATCCCGTTTCCTCTCTCCTCTGGGAGTCGGGTACTGTCCTCTGCACTGAGCTCCGCAAGGTTTCAGGCTGTGTCCTGTGCTTCTCATCCCCGGTCTCTCCACACTGTAGACTTTTTTCTGATCTACAGTTTAATTTACTAAACTTTTAAGAACTCACTGACTGATTTCTTAGTTTTTTTTATTATATTTTTTTCAGTTCTAGAATATCTATTGATATTTAACTTTTTTTTAACAGTACTTTGAGGTTCACAGCAAAATTGAGCAGAAAAAAATTTATATTTCCCATGTACCCCCTGCCCCTACTCACACACAGCTTCCCCAGTTATCAACATCTCGCAAGAGACAGAACATTTGCTGTCAACTGATGGACCAGCACTGACACATTATAATCAACCAAGGTTCTTAGTTGATATTAGGGCTCACTCTTACTGCTGTACATTCTGTGGGTTTGCATAAATGTAGAGATACGTCTCCACCACTGTAGTGTTGTACAGATCATTTTCTTTGCGCCCAAAACCCACATGCTCTGTCTGTTCATCCCCCTCCCCAAATCCCTGGCAATCACTGATCTTTTTCACTGTCTTCATAGGAGGCAAATCTGAAGCCAAATCAATGAGCAAATTCTTTGGCCTCCAAAGAAGTAATCTGAAAACCTACACACTCTGACTCCAGAATGTCAGAAGTGGAATCATGCAGTGTGCAGGCTCTCAGGCTGGTGTCTTTGCTTTGTGACATGCACTTAAGCTCCTCTGTGACTTTTCACAGATGACAGCTCATCTCTTTTTAGTGTTGCATAAGCCATTGTCTGGATGGACCACAGTTTACTTCTCTATTCACATACTGAAGGACATCTTGTTTTGCTATGAATAAAGATGCTATAAACATCTCTGTGCAGGATTTGATATGAACATAAAATGTCAGTTCCTTTCGGTGAATACTAAGGAGCAGTACTGCCAAATCATTTAGAGTATATTCGGGTTTTTTAAAAAAATATCCTTTATTATTTCCGGCCGAGTCGGGTCTTAGCTGCAGTACATGAACTCTGCATTGCATCATGCTGGATCTTTCCCTGTAGTGCGAAGGCGTCTCCCTAGTCATGGCACACAGGCTCAGCAGCTGTGGTGCATGGGCTCAGTACTTGTGGGGCATGGGCTTAGTTGCTCTGCGGCATGTGGAATCTTAGTTTCCCAACCAGACATTGAACCTGACTCCCCTTGCCTTGGAAGGGGGGTTCTTAACCACTGGACCCCAAGGAAGTCCCTGTGTTCAGCCTTAGCGGCTGCACCCTCCTATATTCCCCCCAGCACTGAACGCGTGTTCCCCTGCTCCGCACCCTTGCCAGTGCCTGGGGTCAGAGTCCGCCCTCTGCTCCTCTAATAGGTGTGCAGAGGTATCTCACTCTTGTTTCACTTCGTGTTTCATGCTGACACGTGGTGTGGAGTCTCTTTCACATGCTTTCCGTGCTAACAGTATAGGTTCTTTGGTGAGGTGTTTGTTCAGCTCTTTGGCCCATTTTAAAAGCAGGTTGTTTTCTTACCCTTTCATTTTAAGAATGCTTTGTATATTTCAGATTACAGTCCTTTAGCATTTGTGTCTATTGCAAACGTTTTCTTCTAGTTCGTCTTTTGCAGAGCAGAAATTTTTAATTTTAACACAGTTCAGCTTATCAATTGTTTCTTTCATGAATCGTGCCTTTAATGTTATACCTAAAAAGTCATTGCCAAACCCAAGATCATCTGGGTTTTCTCCTTCTAGGAATTAGTTTTGTGTTCCCATTCAGGTCTGTGATCCATCTTGAGTTAATGCCCATGAAGGGTGTAAGATCTGTGTCCAGATTCACTTTCTTGCATGTGGACATCCAGGTGTTCCAGCAACATCTCTTGAGACCATCTTGGCTCCACTGCATTGCTTTTACGCCTGCATCAAAGGTCAGCTGATGATGTTTATGGTGGTCTATTGGTTGTCTCTCCATTCTATTCCATTAATCTATCTATTCTTTACCAATACCATCCTGTCTTGCTTACAGCAGCATTATAGTGAGTCTTAGGACTCAGGTAGTATTATTCCTCCAACTTTGTCCTCCTTGAGTATTGTGTTGGCTGGTCCTGGGTCTTCTGCCTCTTTGGAGAAATCTTATCATTTTGTCAATATCCACAAAATTACCTGCTGGGATTCCGACTGCGACTGCATGGAATTTATAGGTCAAGTTGGAAGAGTGGAGTCCTTCCTCTACTTGTTTAGTTCTGTGATAACTTTCATCAGAATTCTACAGTTTTCCTTATGTAGACTTTGTATATATTTTGTCACATTTACACCTGATGAAATACTCATGTAAATGCTACTAACTTCATGCCCCACTTGTTCATTGCTAGTATATATGAAAGCAATGGACTTTTGCATATTTAGCTTATATCTTACTACTTAGCTACAATCACTTAGTTCTAGGAGTTTGTCAATTCTTTAAGATTTTTTACATAGGTCATCAAGTCATCTGCAGGCAAAGACAGTTTTATTTTTTCCTCCCCAACCTGTATAACCCTGTATTTCCTTTTCTTGTGTTACTGCATTAGCAAAGAGCTCCAATATGATACTGAGCAGCAGAGGTCAGAAGGGAAACCCTTGCCTTGCTTCTGATGTTAGTGGAAAAGCTTTGCGCTTCTCACTACTAAGTATGATGTTAGCTGTAAATTTTTTTGTAGATATTCTTCATCAAGTTAAGGGAGTTCCTCTCTTTTTTTGCCACTTGGGTGGCACTAGTGGTAAAGAACTTGCCTGCCAATGCAGAAGACTTAAGAGACACAGATTTGATCCCTGGGGTTAGGAAGATCCCCTGGAGGAGGGCATGGCAACCCACTCCAATGTTCTTGCCTGGAGAATCCCATGGACAAAGGAGCCTGGAGTCCATGAGGTTGCAGAGAGTCAGACAGGACTGAAGTGATTAAGCATACACATATTCCTACTTTACTGAGTTTGTTTTTAAATTATGATTGGCTGTTGGATTTTATCAAATTTTTTTTTTTACAACTGCTGAAACAATCATAAGTGAAAACGAAAGTCGCTCAGTTGTGTCCAACTCTTTGCGACCCCATGGACTCTACATTCCATGGAATTCTCCAGGCCAGAATACTGGAGTGAGTAGTCTTTCTCTTCTCCAGGGGATCTTCCTAAGCTAGGGATTGAACCCAGGCCTCTCGCATTGCAGGTGGATTATTTGCCAGATGAGCCACAAGGGAAGCCCAGGAATACTGGAGTGGGTAGCCTATCCCTTCGCCAGCAGATCTTCCCTTCGCAGGAATTGAACCAGGGTCTCCAGCATTGCAGGCAGATGCTTTACCAATTGAGATGATTTTTTACCAATTGAGATGATCTTTGCCCTACTGATGTAATGGGTTATATTGATTCTCAAATGCTAAACCAACCTTGCATACCTAGGATAAATCTCACTTGGTCATGGTATGTAATTCTTTTTATACATTGGTGGATTTCATTTCCTAATATTTTTTTGAGGATTTTTACATCTATGTTCATGAGAGAGACAGGTCTGTAGTTTTCTTTTCTTGTAATGTGTTTTTCTGGTTTTGATGTTAGGGTAATACTGGCTTCAAAGAATGAGAAAGTATTCCCTCTGCATCTGTCTTCTGAAAGAGCTTAGAGAACTCATAAAATTTCTTCCATGTAAGTTTGGCAGAACTCACCAGTGAACCCATTCAGAACTTCTGCTTTCTTTTTTGGAAGATTAGTAATTATTGATTCAATCTCTTTTAACAGATATAGACCTATTCAGATTATCTATTTCTTCTTCTATGAGTTTTGGCAGACTGTATCTTTTAAGGAATTGGTTTATTTTGCCGAGGTTAACAAGCTTGTGTCCACAGACTTGTTCAGAGCATTCCTGTCCCCTCTGAAGCTCCTGAGGCAGTATTACGTCTTTTGGACCGCATTGACTATCAGACCACGGCCACAGATTTTGGCTCCTCTGTGAATATCTGATGCCTGCAGAAATTTGGTCTATTTTGTTCTTGTAAATGCTGGTCTCAGGTAAGTGAATCCACCATCACAGAAAGTAGAAATCCCAAGTGTCCTAAGAAACCAACTGTGCAGTCTAGTCTTGTGCCTCTGTTCTCTGATTGAGCCACGAGTCCTGTTGGCCGTGGTTAAGGCAGGACTGAGAGAAGCAGGCTGAGAGTGCCCCGGGCTCAGGAGGCAGGCTCCCTTCGGGAATGCAGCTCCTGGTTGCCTGAGGCTGCTCCTGGCCAGCCAAGACCAGCACAGACCTGCACAGACCTGCCAAGCAGAGCGGAGGACAGCAGGCAGCGTGCCGGCAGACCTGGAGAACCAGCTCTGGAGTCTGAGAGATCTGGGGCTGAACTCCAGCCTGTGGTTCCTGGGCTGTGGGGCACACCTCCCACTTCTACCCTGTGTCCTCACGAGTTCTCACGAGGACTAAAAGCAGGACTCCTGGAAATTCAAGCCCTTGGTTCAACAAGGGCACATGGGAGACACCACACATGGTCCACTGTCCAGCAAATGCGGGCAGGGCTGCAGCAGCCAGATAGGAGGATGGGGTGGTGTCCCGAACCCATAGCACTTCCAGGAGTTGGGGCAGAGGTAGGCACAGGGCAGGAGGAAGGAGGTGCCAGCCCGCCTCAGGGAAACGCGCCCCCCAGTGGCCCAGAGACGGCCTGGGTTATGGAGAGCTGATGCCCCTCAACGCCCCCAGACCCAGCCAGAGTCCTGTCCTCCTCTCCCAGCCCCTGATCACCTCCCCTCCCACAGGACGACCCCTGGAGCCACTCACCACCCCCGACCAGACACAGCAGGAGGCCTGGCCTTCCTTGTCAGCTCTGCTGGGGAGGAGGCACCCTGAGGAAAGACCCCCTCCCACTGCCTCCCGCCTGTTATCAGGAGGCGCTGCCTCAGGAAAGCATTGCTCCATGCTCAGTGCCCTGAAACAGCGGCAGGGAAACGGACCTGGGTCAGCCTCGGAGGGAAGCCTCCACTGCAGACGTGGGTCCTGATCACAGGCCACAAGACCACATCAGCTCTCTGCCCACAAACCCCAGTCAAACCCAAGTCTCCCAGTGACCAGTGAGGACGCCAGTGGACACAGCCGCACTGCTGGCCCAGGCAGGCTTAGAAGCCTCCTTGTATCAACAAACCCAGTCTCGATCTCTAGACTGAGCAAATTGCCAAAGGCCCCTCCTGCTCCAAATCCCTCTCCCTAGGGGCCCAGCACCCCATCTGGCCCCCATCAACTACAGGATGAGGTGCCTGCTCCAGCCTGGACACACGAGCTGACCAAGGGGAGGCCCCTGCTCAGCCTGCTGCTGCTATGCCCAGGGTCCTGAGTGTCATATCTGGAAACCCCAATGCTCAGCAAGGCCAACCCAGGCCCAAGGGTGGGCACCAGTCTTCCCGACGTGGCCTGGAAAGCACTCCAATGCGCCTGGAGCTCCAGGGGGGACCACACGCTAAGGAGCTTCCAAGGGATCCACCAGGGCCAGTACCGTGGACACAACAGTACCCCATACCGCACAGTGGCCTGGCAGCCTCTCCTTGTGTCCCATGGGCCAGGGCACGGCCCAGCACACTCTGCATATCCAGCTGGTCACTTCCTGATGGGCCAGACCCTTCTCCAGCTCACCTAAGAGCTGTCAGGAAAACCACCCCTGGCCAGGAGATGGCCAGGCCTGAGGCAGGGCCTACCTGCAGTGGAGAAGGTGGCCATCCGTGCTGTAGTCCCGGTAAACCTCGTAGTCCTTCTCGAGGAGCACTCCTGATGGTGAGGAGCTAAAATGAAGCGGAGTGAACAGAAGTACATCCGCTTAGAGACACAACAGGTTCAGAGTGCATGCTTCTCACTTCTTAGAACGAGGATGCAGCCCTCTGGTTCTCACCACAGCTCCTGCCGCAGGTCGGCCTGCATCTGGGCAGGGTTTCTCGTGCCCTTGCCACCCCATCCCACCGTGCTCCGATGGAACACACTGTCCTCACCTGGGACAGCCCCAGGCCCAGTGAGGAGCTGGAGCTCTGCCCGGTGGCCTCCTGGCTGGGCTCCAGGCTGGGCTGGGACCCAGGGTACATGGAGTGGGGCACAGAAGGGCTCAGGTCTGGTCTCCAGGCCTCCTGGGCTGGTCATGGTGGGGAGCCCGCACTCCAATTCAGGTTGGAGGGCAGCTGACTACAGCCAGTGGGCCTCATCCAGCTCCAGTGCCTGGTTTTGTACAGCACGTGGGCAATGAATGGTTTATACGCTGAATTTTTTGTGTGTATGAAATTTATATGCGATTAAGAGTCCAGTGTCTGTCAGGAACACATTATGGGAACACAGTGCTGTGTGGCCACAGCAGAGGCCAGAGAAGGTGGCCGCACCACTCGGCACACTGCAGGTCCTGGGGTGCAGCCACAACTCAGTGGCCTGAGGGCCCACATGGCCGATTTGCCGCCCACGGGGCCACGCCCCGGACAGACGGGGGCCTGGGCAGCTCCGCCTTTGGTCGTGTGCAGGCCCTGTGCTGCTGGGCCAGGCAGACGCGCCCCGCTTGAATGCTGCGAGGTGCACGGCGGTGAGGGCCCAGGGTGGGGATCTCGTCGCAGCAGAATTACTTCAATGAAAATGGGAGGGGCCTGCACACCACGTATGCTTCCCAGCGGCTCATCTGTTAGCCCAGCAGAGGGAGCAAGCACACTGTTCATGGGTGACGAGTATTAAACTATGCCGACCGCAGCAGCTGAGGGCTCGTGTCCAGAGGAGCCAAGCCAGCTTTAGACCAGCAGCCTCGAGACACAGGCACTGCTGGGGAGAGGGCAGGACAGTGAGAGCCGCTCGGCAATGAGGCCCAGTGGGTGCCGGGGCTCCTGGCGCTACTCTGTGCTGCCGCTGCACTAAGGAGTCACAGCTGAGCTTGACAGGACTGGAGAACTAGCCTTCGCGAGTCAGCCTGGTGGAACAACTACAGGTGAAAGTACTACCAAAGAAACTGAGGAAACATAGTCCAACCTGAAGTGCAGCTGAAATGTGTCACGACTGACCACGCTTAAAACATGCGCTGGGGACCAGCACAGGGCACAGGCTGGCGCTGAGGGGGCATGGCAAGCCCCGGCAGCAGGCAGGCGCTCAGTAGCCCATCGTGAGCCGTGAGGCAGCAGCACAGGCCAACAGCATCCTCCGCCCTCCTGGACTCAGCTGTCACTGGTCCCACAGGTTTGTGTCAGAAACAGAAGGGAAGTATCCCAACTTGACCCACTACACAGCAAAGCTTGAAAACAGAAAGCTTTGCTGCAATTTTTAAAAAACTCATGGCCTAGAATGAAATTATCTATTTGAGAAAAGATTCTACTCAACTACAATCATCAAACATTGAATGTGAGAGGTTTTTTCAGATTTGACAATGTTTCTCAATGAATTCAACCTAAAATTATAAGGCAAACAGTGCTATATGAGACACCGAGACTGCAACAGAGTCATTTTGATGACAATGGATGTCTGAGTCACAAGCAGCATCAAGCTGCTTTAGCATCTCCTTCTCGGGCTGCAGAAATTGAAACAAGAAGCAAGATCCCCATTCCCACATAGGAGACACACTTTCTGAACTACACTACTGGTTCCAGACCAGTGCAATAAAGCCAGTCACATATTTTGGTGTCTCAGTGCAAACAAACATTATGTTCACACTGAACTGTAGTCTATTAAGCATGCAAAGCCACCCAGGGTTTTCTGAGGAGCTTGAACTCCAGGCCTTCAATGGTAGAAGCTGCTGCTGCTGCTAAGTCACTTCAGTCGTGTCCGACTCTGTGCGACTCCACAGACGGCAGCCCACAAGGCTCCCCTGTCCCTGGGATTTTCCAAGCAAGAATACTGCGGGTTGCCATTGCCTTCTCCGCAATGGTAGAAGGAAAGCCCACAATTAGCTAAGATGGTCGTAAATATAAAGGGAGACAGGAATGTTTCCTGACACTAAGGCTTGAGAGGTGATGGCCCCTGAGAGAGCACACGGACAGCGTGGCCAGGCAGAGGGCGGCACGTGGTGTGGGCGGATGCAGGCCGCAACGTGCAAGAAACCACACAGTTAGCACACAACATGTAAGCAAATACCTTTGGACCAAGGCCAGGAAAGAACTTTTTAAACAAAATGTTAAAAACAAACAAGGTGAAAATTACAGTGAACTTGCTTGCATCAAAATCAAGGGCTCCAGGGACCCATCAGCAGGAGTGAGGGGGTCTGTGGGGAGAGGCCGCCCACACACTGAGCAGCAGCAAGTCTGCAGAAGCAGCTGCCTCGCACCCCTGAGGCTCTGCCTGCCCAGCACTTGCCCAGGCCGCCAGTGGACCCTAGGCGCAGAGTGGGGGTGCAGGCCTCCCCAGGCTGCAGGGTGAATGTAGCATCCTGGGGGGCACCCAGGAACACGCTGGGCAGCAGCGCATGCGCGGGGCATGTGGAAACGTACGGGAGGAAGGGGCGGGAAGGGCCTGGCCTGGAGGAGCTGAGGTGACACCACCTCCTCTGCTGCATCAGGGGTACCCGGATGCACCCCACAACCATCCCACCACACCAAGGCCAAGTGTTAGAACGGATGAAGGTGACCAGACCCTGGAGGTCCCTGAGGAGGAACACACCTAACACACACGAGAAGGACGCTGTTCAGGGGCAAATACTAACCACGGGGAAGTGGCTGACCCTGGCTCCAAAGCACAAGTCAAGGCAGAAAGCATCAGCAATACGGCACAGGGAGACATGCTGGGACACCTGACTGCAAACCTCCCTGCAGCTGACCCACAGCTTCCACACAGAAGGGCAGCAGCAGCGCGAGACAGGAAGAAAGGACAGACCACTACCACCACCTGGGGGACTTCACCTCTCAGAATCCGTGTGTCTGGGCAGAAAGAACTCAACTGATACAATGAACAAATCTGACCTAAGAAACACACAGAGAACCCTAGAGCTAACAGAGAAGAGAAATTGTCTGCCTCAGCCGGCAGGGTGTCGTCCTGTGCATCTTCGTATTCTTGCAAGGACAACAGTCCTGAGGGATCAGGGCCACCCACTGCAGGAGGGCCCATCTCAGCTTAACCAATGACACCCACAACAGCTCTGTGTCTCCAGGTCACCTTCACAGGTGCTGAGACCAGGTCAGGGCAAATTCAACCCACAAGAGACACAGAAACATACTGGGTAAAATTCCCCATCCATTCACGCTGAAAAGCCTAATAAGAGAAAGGGACATCCCAGTGCGACGCACAGTGTCGCAGGGCCAGTAGACCAGCAGCTGGGCACGAGGCCAAGCCTCCCTGGCCCTGCCTCCTTGGAGAGAGCCGGCCAGCTTGGGACAGCTGGCGGAGTCACAGGCAACTCTGGAGACAGTGCACTCGACCGAACTGACATATAAATGTAACATCCGGGGCCTTCCTCGGTGGCTCAGTGCTAAAGAATCTGCCTGCTAACACAGGAAACATGGGTTCGATCCCTGGCCCAAGAAGATCCCACGTGCTATGGGGCAACTGAGCCCTTGCACCACAACTGCTGAGCCTGTGCTCTAGAGCTGGGAACTGCAACTACTGAGCCCGTGCTCCAAGACTACCAAAGCCCTGCAGAGCCGGGGCCCACGGGAGAAGCCGTGCAATGAGAAGCCTGTGCACCACAACCAGAGAGTAGTCCCCGCTCACCGGAACGAGAGAAAAGCCGTGCAGCAGTATCAAAAATAAATTAAATAAATAAAAATAATTTTTAAAACGCAGTACCTGAATACCAGTAATGATCACATAATATGACTTTATATGGTATCTAAAAATAAACCTTTAAAAAATGCAAGTTCTTTACGGAAAAACGTATAAAATGTACTACCTTCCTGAATGGGAGAAGACGACACAAGCAAGGTGCCCAGCCCCTCATCCCGCCCCACAGTTTGAACACAATTCTAATCCACCTCCAATCAAGCTCCTCATGGGAGGCCGATCCGAAGGCAACACCATGATCCAAGTCACCATACCACACCCTGGACACTTCTGGCAAGAGGACACCCCTGCGCCTAGGATGTCTGCCAACAGAACCTAAGAAGAGTCCAGTCCCTCACCTGCTTGCAGGGAAGAGCCAGCAATCACCACCAGCAATGCCACCGTGGGTGACCTGGGCCCAGAGGCTGTCATGTCTGCTGGACAGGCGGCGGCACCAGTCTGAGCTCACCAGAACACCAGAGGGATGCAGGGCTGTTTTTAAACCTCACTCGCTTGCTTCTTCCTTGGGGCCCATCCCAGGCTCTGCTTTGTGAGGACGACTCCCAGCAACCTCTCAGGCCATTCCAGCCCGCGTGCCCAGGCCCCTGCCTACAGCCCTGCCCTGTGCGTGCCAGGCTCCCACACACCCTCAGCACAGGTGCTGCACCCCCGGCCTGGCATGTCACCCTCCCAGAAGCAAACAGACCCACAGCCTAAGTCAGCTTTTGACTACTTTGTGACTTCTACTGTCCCCGGGTGAAACCCAGCCTGCCTGGTCTCCAAGGCCCATGTCCCATTCCTGCTTCTCTCTGGCTTTTTTCTGGTAACTTCCAGCCTGTCTGGGTCTATCCAGGTCACATGCCCTCCAGCCACTTCTTCTGGACTGGGACCCTTGAGTGCTGGCTCTGGGAAACAGCTCCCTGGGGTTCAGGCTCTGCTGTACAGGCACGTGGGGCACACAAGCAGTGGGGGGAGACATCCAGATGTGAGGCCAGCAGGAGGTGGGGGGCCAGGTGTCCACAGCCTCACTGTCTGCAAGACCAGGAGGGAAAACAGACACAGTGGCTGCTGGACAAGCAGACACCTTGGGTGGCTCCCAGGACGGTACTCTGCCCAACTTCCAACCGCCTCAGTCCTTCCTCTGCAAAACAGGAGTGATGCCCTCGCCTCCCTCCCTCTGTGCTGGCGAGGTCAGTCAAGCTCCGGCAGGGAGGCCTGGAGTCAGGTGGGGCCAGCCTACAGACACCCATGGATCTGTGGACAGAGAACAACAGGCCAGCGGGCCTGGGGAGGGCACCTCTCCATCGCAGGAGCTATGGGGGCCAGCTCTGGGGTGCCCCCATCACAGGAGCACTTCCCACAGTGGAGAGAACCAAACAATTTCATGATTAGCCAGAGAAACTCCAGCCCCGGCAGGGCCCCGGGGGCCTTAGCCAGCTCCACTCCAGTGGGCACAGGGGAGAGTGCGGCACCCCTAGGGGTGGCAGGGTGCAGGGGCCCGCCTCACCTGCCGCTCTCGTCTTTCACCGAACCTGGCGCGGCCTGCCGGCTGGCGCGACCCACAGGCTCCTGTGCCCTGTCACCGGCGTCCAGCTCGGGCTCCAGGGATGAGCTGGTGCTGCCATCGCGGCTGACACTGCTGCCCCGCCCGGGGCTGCTCTCCGCTGAAGCACGTGGCGACTCCGTGTTCTGCTTCAGAGTCTGCAGCTTGGCCAGGGGGATGATGTCACAGTCCTGCGGCCGGTGCCACACAGTGCGCTGCGTGCTGGCATTGTAGTAGTAGAAGCGCGACGTGTTTGGGTCGAAGAGCTCCCACCACTGGTTCTCGCTGGTCCGCTTGATGCGCACGCCAGCAGGCGGGTCCCACACACACTCACCGGTGACCAGGTTGGCGTACATGCGCTCGCGCGTGCGCGGCTCAATGATCTCCACCCACTCCAGCCTGGAGGACGGGGCAGCATTAGCGGGGCTGGGGGCTCCCACCCACCCCAAGACCAAGGATCCCGCCCATCAGGCAACATGCTCTGGGTCCCGAGTCCACAGACCAGGGTATACAGCACCAGACCCTCCTCATGTCTGCCAGTCTCAAAAGCAAGAAATCTTGTCACATACAGAATAAAACCAAAGCTTACCTAAATTCCGTCCACTCCTGATTTCCTGAACGCTCATCAGCGCCCAGCCCTGGGCAGCGGGGTCTTGGGCCAGGCCCCACTTCAGGGGGCCCTGGGTTCTGGGTCCCTGTCCGCAGGGGGCTGGGCCATGGGCTCTGCCCACCATGCTCCCATAGGGCGCCACATCCCTCCGGATGCCCGGCTGCTCTTAGCGGCAGCCACTACAGGCTGCCAGCACCACCTGTCACCCACAGCGGGAGGGGACGCCAACATCGCTGTGCTGCCCCAGTCAAAAGCAGAGCTGGTTCCCCCCAGAAGCCCTCCAAGCACACCCCCCACTGTGGACAGGACTGTCATCCAGCTAAGGTCCTTAAAAAAAAGTGTGAATTAAAACTATTCAGAATAAGGCAATTTGAATGCCAATGTGTTTGATGTAACAGTGTGCTCCAGCTGACAGGTAGGTAGCATACTTTACTCTGCTTCCAAATTTCTACACAAGTAACAATCCTTTAAATACCACTTCTGTGATGGGCCTGGTCCTCACCAGCACTGGGATGGTCAGAAGCTTCCAGGGCCTGCAGAGAAGGGGAGCACCTTGCTCCTTACCCTCTGCTGCAAGCCCAGTTTTCCAGGGGGGAGCACGGGTGGGCTTTAGCAGAGGGCTGAGCAGACAATGCTGACAATCTTCTCTGAGAACCTCATCCCACCCTTTGAGGCCAGATGTCCTCAAGGAGGAGAGAAGGCACAACACTGCAGGGCGATGAGCCCCCACCACACACACACACCCACCCACCCAGATATGAGGCCCCCCCCCACACACCCACCCAGATATGAGCCCCCACCACACACACACCCACCCACCCAGATAGGAGGCCTGACCACACACACACACACACTCACACCCAGATATGAGCCCCCTCCACACACACACTCACACACATTCACACCCAGATATGAACCCCATCACACACACACACACACTCATACCCAGATATGAGCCCCCACCAAACACACACACACTCACCCAGATATGAGCCCCCACCACACACACACACACACTCACACCCAGATATGAGCCCCCTCCACACACACACTCACACACATTCACACCCAGATATGAACCCCATCACACACACACACACACTCATACCCAGATATGAGCCCCCACCAAACACACACACACCCACCCAGATATGAACCTCCCCACACACACAGATATGAGCCCCCACCACACACACACCCACCCACCCAGATATGAGCCCCCTCGCACGACACACACACACATACACTCACACCCAGATATGAGCCCCCCACACACACACACACATGCGCGCGTGCAGCCAGATGTGCTCAGGGAGGGGAGGAGAGAAGGCACAACCCTGCAGGGCGATGAGCCGCCCCCCCCACGCCCCACTGCAGCTCTGCAGGCTTAGGGGCCTCTTTTGGATCCACGGTGTCTTCTGGAAGCTCTCAGAGCCAAGGTAGGCTGGCCGAGTGAGCAGGGTACAGCAGCTTGGAGGGTTTGGAGCCACAGAGTGGGCAGGAGATGAGGGAGCAGTAGAGAGGGAGAGCCCTGAGGACCCTGAGGGCTGGAGTGGGTAAGGCAGGAGGGACCCACCTGCGGGGCTTGGCTATGTCTGAGCAGCAACCCCCGTGGCATGGTCGTACTAGCTGGCCCAGTGGGGGAGTGCGCTGCGGCTCTGAGAGGGTGTCCTGGACGCAGAGGGTGGGGCAGCCCCGCAACAGTGCCCTCAGGTTGCAGCATCTCTGGGCCCGCAGCCTTGTGTGGCTTCTGATCTCTAGCGACTGCAAGGCCAGTGCCTGTAGAAGGTGGGCAGGAGGCCTCACGTGTGCCCCCTGTCATCTGTGTCCCCGGAGGCCCCTTCTGGACCCAACCTCCACTGCCATCACCCTGCCCAGCAGGGGTGCGAGGCCCGACTCCTCAGCTCCTGCCTGCTGGCTGGCTGTTCTCCACAGAGGACAGAGCAAACTTCTAAACTTGGGAACCTGGTACTTTTAACTGGGAAGCCCTGTGCTCCCTGCCCCCTCAGAATGGAGATCCCCCTAACACAGCTCAGCAGGCACCATCCACTCTCGGCCTGAGGACACAGGCCCCCACACTTGGCAGCCAGAAGGCACTTCCTCACAGAGGAAAAAGGACCTGGAGACCTCGCTCCTGTGAAGAGGGAAGCTCTGAATTCTGCGATTGCCCTCAGCTGATGGCCTGCTTGCCCCTTGAGCTGTGGCATGGGATCAGCCAGGACAAAGGGCAGAGGTGCCCAAGGAAGGCCCGGCCTAGCAGAGATGCTCAGAAAGTACTGGACTGAACACTGTGAGCCCCAGGGAAGCAGTAACAACTCCTTTTACAGCTCTAAATACACTTTCAAGTGAATTTACTGGTGGTTAATTCTCTCTGAATAAAGAAAAGAAGCTGGTTCCTTTTCAGTACACTGTTGTGTGCATGTGGGCAGGACCCCGTTTTCTCAGAAAAATGTTCTGGGTGCCCCTCACAGCACTTTTGATGAAGGCCCCCAGGGACCCAGGGGGCAGAGAATATGCTGGAACCTGGAGTCTGGCGAGGGTCAGGAGCAAGGTGGGACGCAGCAGACCCCATGGCCGGGGGGAAGGCAGGCCCTGTGCAGACCCCGAGTGGACCGAGCAGACGGCTGTCCCTGGGGTCAGCATCGCCCACACCAGGCACTAGGCAGTGGGAGCGGCAGGGCACAGGACGTTCAGTCACCAGGCACATGGCTGAGAAGGGTCACAACCTGCGGGTGACGACTGAGCACACTGGCCCAGCCATACAGTGGAAGCTGTCGAGTCGGGGAGAGTCATCTGGCGACACTGTCTGGCATGAAGTGGGAGGAAGACTCAAGGTGACGGCTGTTTCTGGGTGACTGGCCGTGGCCTCTGCCCAGTGCTCAGGGGGCTGCAGGGACAACTGCCTCTCTGTTCTCCCAGTCCTGGAGACATTCACTTCAGACAGTGACCTGTCCGAAGACTCACTTCTAGAGGAGCCTAATGGGTGCCCAGTGTGTCCCAGGCAATCTACCAGGACAAAGCGAGGCGAGTGCGACCAAACACATCCCCTGTGACACGGGCCCCATGCCAGGGTCTGAAGCGCAGAATAAACGACAAACCGCGTAAAACAGCAGCACTCGTGATTCCACTCAGAGAGGTTTGAGTGAATGCAAGATGCTGGCCACCCAGAGCAGACTGGGTACCGTGGCTGGGAGGCTGGCCAGCTCCACATCCACCCCAGGAAGGCCCAGAAAGGGTGGAAGCCTCAAAGCTGGTGAGGAGCGCAGGGGCAGGAAAAACAGCCACTGTCCCAAGAATAGGGGTGGCAGGTGGCCGTGACCCTGCAGAGGGACACTCAGAAACCCTCAGACAGACCAGACCAAAGGCTCAATATGTCCACTGAAAAGATGTCGATGTCACAAAAGGCAGAGACAGGAAGTGGAAATGTTCCAGGGGACATGCTGCAGCCAGGGGTGAGCAGCGCTGGAGGGGCTGGAAATTCCCAAGAAGGAGGCAAGGAACAAGGGACCAAAGGCAGACAGTGGTACAGGAGACTGGAGCCTCATGCCACACGATGCCCCTGTGCTGGGAGATGGGCCCCACCCCGCCAGTGACCACACAGCCACCAGAGTGTGAATCCAGGGAAGGGCCCTGATGTACACTGCACACTTCTTTTGCAACTTGTGGAATTATTCCCAAGTTATGCTGTAAATCACACAAACGAAAGTGACCATCTGCGGCTGCCTGCCTCAGCATGGACGCCCAGAGAGGGCCTAAGGGGCAGGGCCCAGCTGAGGGCTGGCAGGGTGTCCACTGCCCACAGAGAAGCCCTCCCCGGCCCGCAGCGCAGCAGCCGAGGGATGGGGGCAGGCCAGCCCCACACGCCTGCTGCTGAGCGGAGCCAAAGGCTGCCGGCTCGCTGGCCCCACAGGTCGGCCTGCTCACCTCGCGCCGGCCCCCGACGCCCGGGACTCCAGCAGGCCAGCACGCTGGCTCTCGCACTCGTAGTCCTGCGCCTGGGACATGGCGGCCTCTTCTTCAGGACCCAGGCAGATAGCCGTCAGCCGGTCATCAGGGTGCCCTCCAGCGTCAGTCAGGAAGGCATCGCCCTATAAGACAGCGGAAGCCACGCTGTTATGCCTTGGGGTTTGGGGCACCAGTAACAGCCAGCCCAGCCCTTTTCACAGCCCAGGTCACTGGTGAGAACGTAATGCCCGACCCTGGACCCAGCCGGGATCTGGCCCCTGCCTGGCCCCCAGGGAGGGCATTCAGACCCCTCGCCAGCTGGCTCTGGGCAAGCTGCCTGCCCCTCTGAGAGCAGGGTCCTTGCTCTCAGGGACAAGGTCCTTGCTGTCCCTTGAACAGGGAAAGCACCACCCACTGGTGCTTCCAGGTGGGTGTCCAAGGTGGGAGGCTGGGCGGCACTCGAGGGTGGTCTACGCACACACAGGGCCCGGATTTACAACCGAGGGGCTGTTTTGAAATGGTGCTGCACTGGCACAATTTACACATGGCAAACAACGAACCTCGACCCCTACCTCATCTGATACATTAGACTCAATTTTAGGTAAACCACTGCTCCAAATGTTAAAGACAAAACAATAAGGGGACCTCCCTGGTGGTCCAGTGGTTAAGAACCCGGCTTCCAGTGCAAGGGACACAGGTTCCACACCTGGTCAGGGAACTAAGATCCCACACACCTCGGGGCAACTGAGCATGTACGCTGCAACTAGAGAAGCCTGCGCATAGCAGTGGAGACCTCCCCTCCCAGCCAAAAATAGGTAAAGTGAAGCAACAAGACTTTTAGAGAAAACATAGAAGAAAATCTTTGTGGTCTTGGAGTAGGGACACTTAATCAGAAACAAAATGACTCACCACAAAAGAAGAATTAAAAATTGGACTACAACACTAAGAACCTCTGTTTATAAATCTTTACCATCATGGAAATTACTCAGTCATAAAAAACTGAAAAAATGCTGTTTGCAGCAACATGGATGGACCTGGAGATATCATACTAAGGGAAGTAAGTCAGAAAGAGAACGACAAACCCCATATGATATCACTTTTATGTGAAATATAAACTACAACACAAATGACCCTGTCTATGAAACAGAAACAGACTCACAAAGAGAACAAACTTGTGTTGGCAAAGCACGGTGTGGGGGAGGGAGGGAAGGATGGGGAATTTGAGATTAGCGGATGCAAACTATGTATAGGATGGATAAACTCCTCCTGTATAGTACAGGGAACTGAATTCAAGATCCTGTGATAAACCATAATGGGGAAGAATGGCAAAGAGAACATATATGTGTATACTGAATCACTGAGTCACTGTATATCAGAAATTAATACAACATTGTAAATCAGCTATAATTCAATAAAAGTTTTAAAAATAAACATTTTTTTCTATTACAAGTAAAAACACAAACTCTGTGTGGGAGATATTTGCTGCACAGAATATGTATCAGTTCAGTTCAGTTCAGTCATTACATATGCGTGTGTACCTATCTGACCTAACAAAGGACTATTTCCACAACTCATGTAAGGTTCCCAGAAATAAGAAAAAACAAATATTCAACAGAAAAAAAGACAAAAGACTTGAAAACACACTTAAAAAATATCCAGTAAATGCAGAGAGAATTGTGCGCCATCTCCTTCGCCTCTGGGAAATGCTAACTAAAAGCACCCGAGGACACTAGCGTGCCCACCCGAGTGGCTGAGACGGAGAAGCCCCACTGTGGGCGCGCCCGTGGGGGCTGTGAGCACGGGAGCCCTCCCTCCGGGGGACTGCGGCCCAGCCTCTGCGCTGCCGCCTCCAGTGCAGGGGCCCGCTGAGGCCACCCAGACCTGCTCGGGCGTCCCCAGCGGCACGTGGGTGTGGCTCCCCTGGGTGAGAGACAGAAGCCTGACCTGGAGTCACCAGCGCCACAGGCGCCATCGGGCATGTCTTGGTTTACAAAAGCTCTCTGGGTTCCACGCCATTGCTTTCATACCTTTCCATTCACATGCCTCCCGCTTCAGGGAGACATCTGAAGGAGTGGGGAGCAGCAGCAGTGGACAGTGAGGAACCAGCGAGGGAGGCATCCAGAACAATCCACAAGGTGGTGGAGTCCTGGGCAGGCGCCCGCCTTTACTGTAATGTGGACATCGGCACATACATGCGTGTGTACATAGGTCAGCTTACACAAACACACCAGAGGGCCTAAAAACAACAACAGGCAGAGCAGCTCCCACACTCACGCCCAGTGTTCAGAGACTGCGGAGAGCAAACAGACACGATGACCCTGGAGGGAGAGCCGTGCAGTCAGAAGGTTAGGAAGACTTAAGACAAAAGCACTGCCCCAAAGTGAAGGGGCCTGTCAAAGGGACAGAAGTAAAATAAAAATACTCTCTCAAATAAAAGAGTTCCCAGTGACCAAAGCTGGAACGTTTTGAGAAAAAAAAAAAAAGCCATACTAAATTGTAACGTGAAGTATAAAGTAAATGTCCGTAAGTCCAAAACGATATAAAGCACACAAGTAAGAAAGATGGGGAAAAGCGACAAAGATCCCCTGCAGAGCACCATCGCTGCAGACACTCCAACTCCAGGACCCGCCTCCCAAGGGCACCCCCAGGCCCTGCCCGCACCGCACACAGCCCTCCCTCTGGAACACAGGGGTCTGTCTGGGCACCAAGGCCTGGGCCGTGCTATTCATCTCACACCCAGTTCTTCCCAAACCTGACTCTCAATATGCAAGCCAGCCCTCCAAACCGGCGCGCCTGCAGCCCTCCCTGCACAGCCTCTTCTCCAGACTCCAGCACCAACCACAGCTCCCGGCCCTGCATTCTCTGACCACCTTCCGTCTGCTCATCTCTGTGCAGCCGTTCTCTGACCAGAGCAGCTGTCATGGGCCGCGGTCCTCTGTGCAGCAGCCACCTTGTAACCATGTGGCTCAAGGGCCGTTGTGGCTGCCATAGCCCTGTCCTCCCTTCTTGGCTCTGCCAGCTCCCCCCAACTTCTCCCAAGTGCTCAGTTCCCCCCCTCCTCCTCCCGGTATCTGCATGAGGCTCCCATTCTGGCTCCTGGTCACTGTTTGTCTGTAAATGAGGACAGGGACAGGCCAGAGATAGGGAGCCCCCGCCAGCTGTCCTGCTCCTGAAAGCTTGATTGCCAAATTTCTTTACAGGCTCTGCTCTGGAAATAAGTTTCTGGTCTTAGGACATTTTTTGGCTGCAAGAGACAGAAACCCAACTCCGACTGCAGACAGCGTTGCACCTGCGCTTGGTAAGGCTGTCTGAGTTCCCAGGAAGCCCCACGCGGCTCTTCCTTGCTCTGAGCAGACTGACGCACTGAGTGCACAGCACCTCAAACACGACCAGACGTTTCTTCCTCAGGTTCCCCTAGTCTCTGAGTGAGGAGTCCTCTGCAGTGCTGTGAGGGGACGGGCTGGAAGCTGGCTCCACGGGCATCGAAGGCCCTCCTGCCAAAGTTCCTCTGAGGTGACTGCCTGCCCACCTGCAAGGTGACTCACGGCGGGGGGGAGGCCTCTTCTCAGCCCCACCATAAGGGGGACGAGGCCCAAGGCCCTGCCAGCACATCCCCGGGGAGGGCCACCTCCCCTCCCTATCCCCCCTCCCCTGCCTTACCCCCTAAGAACCTGGCTCTTGTAGAAAATGAACTTGGAACACCTGGGCCTTCCTCCTCCAGCTCATCTCTCACCAGACACCCACCTACATCTGGTTTACCTCAAGGCCCACCCAGACCACAGACCCCTTTCTGCCAAGTAAATGTCATCAACGGTCCCTCCCAAGTGCTCCAGTGGGGAAACTGCACCCTGCTCAAGGCTCTCACTTTCTCCTCCTCCCTGTTGGGCCAACACCATTCTCCGGTTGTGCTTAACCCTCAGATTCACTGTAGATTAAATCCTGTTACCCAGTTTTCAATCTTGTTGTGCATTTCAGTGAGTTTCAGGGAGGGAAGAAGAATAAACAAGTCTCTGCTCAGCCACCATTTCCAGAAGCCCTACGTTCCATTCTCAATGCTGTTTTTAATAAGTTTTCCAAGTTCTGAACAATGAGCCCAACTCAGTCTTGAGCTCTGAAAGCCTGGCTCTGAGATGGAGGCACAAGGCCCCATTCTCCCGCTCAGAACAGGCCAGGCTGGCATTTCCGCCTCCGCGCCTCCCGCCCAGCTATTCTCACTGACTCCCCTCCTCCTGTGCCCGGCCATGCTGTTATGCTGAACATTGTGACCCAACCCCTTGGCAAGTCATAGAATCGACCTATAGGTCAGAACCAGCTTTGCAGACCTTTCTGGGAAAGGATGTCTGATGCACCCATACAGAAGGGACAGGACTATGGAGTCAGCTGGACGCACGTGTAGTGAATCTAGGAGGCTGGTGCTGCCCTGCAAGCTCCCAGAAAGCTGTCGCCGTGGGGCCAGCACCCGGCTTCGGCCTGGCCTCGGGGTCATGCACAGGCCATCAAGACACACAGACTCTGCTCTGCTCACCCGCAGGTCGGGTCCCCCTCCTCGCCTTCCTGGGCTTCCCTGACCAACAAAACAGACATGGGGCCCCTGCAAGACCGTTCAGAGAGAAGAGTCTCTGTCATGTGTTCACAAGCCAGGGTCTTGCACACAGTCTGGCCTGTGACAGGAACAGCTCCACAAGGCGCCCCGGCTCTAGGAGGACGGTGCGAGATGGCTGTGGTCTGCATGGTCGCGAGGGGCCAATGCTGACACTTCCGTCACCCCAGAGACCAGAGGGCAGTTAGTCCCCACCCCCCCAGGCTGAGCCCCCAGTCCCTAGCTGCCTTGGCCCACAAAACCCTGTGGGGGCTTCAGGGAGGGGTATGGGGTGGTGCAGTGATCCCAGGCAGCAGGACAGAGACAGGATCCCCATAAGGGCAGGGTTGCAGGGAGAAGCCAATTCTGACTTCATGCTGAAACTGTTTCTTTGACTTCCTTTTCGTTGCTCTTGTTATTATAATCATACATAGTGGCCTGCCTCAGAGAATCCTGCCCCTCTCCCTGACTGTTCAACTAAAATACCTTTGTTCAGAACCCTGTCCACCTGTAGATGGCAGGAAGGACAAAAATGACACAACCCCCTGCTGGAGGTTTGCCATTCTAGAAAATGATCACAAGATTAATGGCCTTTTTACTCTGTTACCTCACCTCCCACCTGTCTCTGATCCATAAAAGAACCTGGCATCCAGACCCCTGCAAGACAGTCACTTTGAGACGTTAGTCTGCCATCTTCTTGGTCACCCGGCACTCTGAATAAAATGTTCCTTGCCGCAGCACCTCACCTCACAGATTCACTGGCCTATTGTGCGGTGAGCAGAGCTGAGCTTGGACGCTAGCGGGAGGAGCCAGTGGCACTCCTGCAGCAGGAAGGCCTCCCCCTGACTGTCAGAGCACCCAGACTGCTCAGCGAGTCCACTGCACTCACTGCAGTGAAGGGACCTGAGTTTCCAGTGAAACTCAGCAAAGCCAGCATCAGACTATCTCGTGCTCAGTCCTGGACCTGTCTGCCCCAACCCAGGAGAAAACAGCATCCCTGAGGAAAAGGAGCCCTGGAAACACTGCGGGACAACAGAGCACAGGAGCGGCAACAGGCTGAGCGCTGGCGCTCAGCTGCTCCCTAGGGCGCTTCTTGCCTGCCCAGCCCTCCGCCAGGCTTCCGTGGTCGAGACTGGAGACAGGATACCCCTCGCTGCCCCGCCCTGCTGCTCGGTCTCAGGTCTGGCCTTCTCCAGTTGCAGGTGTGGATGTTCTACCTGTTTCCAGGGGTGACTGAATGGCCACCGGCCACCCTCACTCGTCCTGGCCAGCTCCCCAAAATGTTCCACACACACCCCACACCTGAAGGAGGTTTCTTACCTCCCTGCCTGCCAAGACCCCTTAAGACTGCCTGCGCGCAGGCCCTGGAGCCACTAACAGAAGCCCTAGGCTGGCTCCACACCTGAGCTCTGCAGCCCCACCTCTTGAAAAGCACCTGGCTGGAGGGGAAGTAGAGACACATGGAAAACTCACAAAAAGTTCACTGGGACTCGCCAACAGTCGCCCTTGGCTGAGCACCTGCAGTGCAGCTGCAGGCGAACTTGCCAGGTCACTGGGGGCCCTCCCCCACCTTGCAGGCAGGGCTGCCCCCCCTTCGCCCCTCTGCCCCCATCCCACAGACCTGCCAGGCCGAGGATGCAGCCCCAGGGACTGCCGCTCGCTCCACACCACCCCGCTGCAGGAGTGCTCCAGTCACCTGTGGCTGAGCAGGTGCTTGAGCCCAGCTCCCTCTGTGGGCTGCAGAACAGACATGCTTGGTGCTGGCTCCTGATGGGCTCCATCTGAGGCATGAGCCCCAGGACCTGGACTGGCTGGGGCTGAGTGGGACCCTGGCCCACAGCCAGGCCTCTCTGCCCCTGCAGCCTGTGTGGGGCGGGGTGTGAGACTCCTGAGCGTGTGAACACATGTGACGGCAGCATGCACCAATAAACCAAGGAGCCAAGTTCCAATAACAGGAGAGACAGTGCCTTTCTGGCAGGTCCAAGCCAGCAGACCACTGGGGAAACTGGGGCCCTCACGCTGTAGGCACGCCCCCTAAACACACACAGGGGGCTAGCCCCAGGACCTCCTGGGAGAAAAGACTTTGGAGAACACTGCCATTTCTGTCACAATAAGGAAACATATAGCTCTGACCAACCCTCTTAAGAGAGAACACACACTATTATGACAGTTTTAAACTATGGGAAAAAAAATTAATCTGTTGATGAGACGGGAAGAAAGTTCAAAACCCTGGAGGGCAAAAGCCAAGTAAAACCAGGAATGGGAATCAAGGCACCCCTCTGCTATGTGCATCTGAGGAGCATTTGTACTGCTCAGGAGAGGCAGGGGAATGGACAGAAAGCCCTGGACATGCCTAGGTGATGACCCTTGGAGACACCCCAAGGCTGAGACCCTGAAGGAATCAAGTAGGAAACATAGCCCTCCCACTCAGAGGAAGCAGGATCTGGGAGGAAGTATCTAAGGGTCCCGGACTGTTTGAAGGGGAATAAAAATATCAATTAAATTTTGATAGATGAATTCTGTGTGTTAAAATACCCAGGGCAGCCATGAGAGAAGTCAAGTGAGTGAATTCCAGTTTAGGTTAAGGGAAAAAAAAAAGAATTAGTCCAAAAGGAGAAAAGAGGAATCTGTTCTCAATGACAGGACAGAGTATGAGGTAAGATGGTAGAAATAAACTCAAACACAGTAATTTTCATAAACACAAATGGGCGGGTGGTCTAGGTAAGACAAAGACCACCAAACCATATATTCAAAGATCCAGATCCATTCAACATAAGGATGAAACTGCGACGGTCAAGAATGGATAAGACACCCTAGTCCGTGAGAAGGCGGTGCAGCTCCAGGGTTGTGGGCCTCACATCCATGAGAAAGAAGAGCCGGCACGTGACTCAGGCTTCATCTCAGGGACCATCCTAGAAGTATCTGAAAACAGGCTCCATCGGGGCACAGAAGTCAAAGTTCCCAACAAAGGTCAAAGGACCAGCTGCTCAGTCACAGCCCCATCCCTGGGGCATAGCAGTCAGTGAATGAGAAGACCTGACCCCAGCAGTTGTCTGGGGTCCCAGCTCACAGGAAAAAGGAAGATGTAGGCGGTGCTTCCAAAGGCAGCGGACTAGGCGGGGATAGGGCGGGCATTGGAGGTGCCTCGAGCAGGTGGGGCTGCAGCTACTGCGGGATGTCACCTCTTCGGGAACCTAGAAACCAGTCACCCAATGCACTAGTCTGCACCTGAGCACCGCCCCTCCCCTAGTTTTTTTGGGGGGGCATCTGTGCTCCCTGAGCATCACAGCCAGGACAGCAGGTCAGGACAGAGACAGCCTTCTGTCGGCACAAGAAGACCACATGCACAGTCACCCGGCAAGCAACTACAAGGGTGAGACGGGGCAGGAAGTGTGGAACCCGCAGCTCAGCGGGCTGCCTGAGTGCAACATGCCACTGCCCCGACCAGACCCGGAAGATGCACTTCTTCCACAAAACTGCCTCAGATTCAGCATCTAAACAGGCACAGCTCTCACCCTGGCTGCACCACTTACTGAGCACCTACTGTATACAGCAAACACTCGGCAAGAGCTCTCAAAGCATGATCACATTTCCCCTCTCACCCAGGACACAGCAGCTGTGTTCGTTCTTACCTCACAGGATAGAAAATGAAACCCCCATTTTTAAAAGGCCAGCGTCTGACCTCACGCCCCGCAGCTAGGCCGGGCTGTCCATCTACACTTCTCTCCCTCCTCTGCTAGCAGACCCTTTCCCTGAGGCCTTCCAGATGTCTGAGCCCAGGCCCCACCTGCACCCCGCCCCACGTGATGGGTGCAGTGAAGCGGCCACGTCCTAGAGGACCATGGGGGACGATGTGGCCTGCCTGCTTAAGTCCCAGCCTGGGTTTGGGGCCTGAAGCTGCTGGGTGCTTTGTCCTCAACAGGGAGAGGCGTCTCAAAACAAACAAACAAACAGAAAGAGGCAGAAATAAACAGTAGGAAAAAGGTGAATGACCACCTGACACCCAGATCCAGCCACTCCTGATGCAGGCCATTCTGGGAGGAGCCAAATGAGCAGGCAACAACCCCGTCCCACAGTGGGTCACACTGGTGAGGAACAGAGTGTTCCAGGGGCCATTTAACACCCCCGCCCTGCACGTGCCGCTGTCACAGGGAGCAGGAGCCGGGGCCCAGCAGAAGGGCATCTCCAGTCCGTTCCAGCCCCAAAGGCCCCAAAGGCCCGGCTTGCGGCAGGCAGGCTGCCCCTCCCGGCTCACCAAGCCCGCAGAAAGAGCCAGCACTTCAGAAGCAGTGACGCAGGTCGGGGACACACAGGCTCCCACCCAGCCTGTCACACTGGCCTCAAGGTGGCTGTTGTGCAGGACATCCCTGACCCTGTGGTCATCAGTAACGCCCAGCACAAAGCAACTGTGGGAGCTCAAGAAGGTTGGGACGCATGATGGGGAAACAGCAGCAAATGCTCAGAGCTGACAGCAGGCCTGGAGGAGGCAGGGGCGCCCAGAGACAGAAGGGCCAGCACAGGGAAGACAACACAGGCATCGTTGCTGGGGCGAGGAGACCCATCCAGCTGTGGCGGGAGAGCTTAAACCTCCCCTGGATCGCTGGCAGCCTGAGCAGAGGACACTCTCAGGCCCCCAGCGGTCCCGAGCAGAGACTGCCTGCAGGTCCAGGCGAGACCAGCCCTCCCCAGTGTTGCCCTGGCCTTGACCACCAGCCCCGCATATGCACTGCAGTGTCCTGAGCCAGCAGCCCCGGTGTCTCAACAGGGACCTCGTCCTCCTTGGGATCACGCTGCTGCCTGGACCCCAGAGCTGCCAGCTTCCCACCCCCCACCCCCCACAGGACTCACTCAGAACCCTGGAGCGGGCTCCCTGCGCTGACCCAGAGCAGTGGAACGCCTGCCCCCCTGCATGGCGCCCCAGCCGGGGCTCAGATGATTCCCGGGTGGCAGCTCAGGGGTGCACCATCCCCCAGGCTCAGACACCCTGTCACGCTTCCCATCCCATCGACTCTGTGTTGTTCTCATTAACTCCTTTCAGCTAGTTCACAAAGCCTCTCTTCAGCTACTTATAATCTGACATTTAGCCAGTGGGTTAGGGCTGTTTCTAGAGATTCCATTTGGTCTGTCTCAAATCTCCCTGGTCCTTCCTGTTGGCCTCCCATCTTTTGCTCCTCACTGTTGTTTCTTCTCGCTGCCTCAAGCTCCTGGGAGCCTTCGGATGAGCCTGGGGTGCCAGCAGGGTTTCTCAGCTTTCCTGCTGCAGCACACAGCCCGGCATCCTCAGGTCTCCTCCCGGCTCCCAAACCATCCTGATCTGTCTCCCTCCCCTTACTTGCCCTGGCCCTGGGAGCTGATCTGTTAAGTGTCACCTTCCTGTCCATTCAGCAGGTGTCTGGGAAACTGAAACTGAATGCACAGGTTCAACCTGCCATCCTCACCTGAAAGTAAATATGCTGTCTTTAAAATATTATCTTTACGGGAAAAGTAGAAGCTGGATTCTAGAAATTTTAATTAATTAAAATTTCATTTCACCATAGAAATTATTTCAAAATAGAGAAAGAATAATTTCCTAACCTCATCATGTATTAACATTAACCACTTTACAAATACAGGCATACCCCCATGTAAATCATCCTGATTAACATTTTTTGGTAGAATATCTTTTGGGTTTTGATAGTTTAAAAGTACAGAGTATATATACATATATATATATATATAACTGAATCATTTGACTGTACAGCAAAATACTGTAAATCAAGTAAATATTGTTCATAAATCATATTTATTCTAATATTTATTTCAGTTAATGGTTATTAAAGGGATAAAATTTAACTTATGTCAAAAAACTAAATCAAACATGTCCTTGGAACAACATGCAGGGAAAAAACCTTAGGTTGAATTTGAAATTCAGCTGGGAGAAGCATCCCTGGGGGCTCAGTCAGGAAAGAACCCGCCTGCTGAGCGGGAGACACGGGTTCAGCCCCTGGGTCAGGAGGGCCCCTGGAGGATGAAATGGCAGCCCACTCCAGTGTTACTGCCTAGAGACCCCCATGGACAGAGGGGCCTGGCGGGTGACAGTGCAAGAGGCCATAAAGAGCTGGACACGACGGAGTGACCAGCACACGTGCTGTGTACGTCCAAAGTGTCCCAGGCATGTGCCGCACAGGCCCTCTTGGCAGGTGGACTGGGCAGAGGCATCCAGCATCAGGGAAAAGCCAGCCCTGCAGTCAGATGACATGGGCTGGAACCCCAGCCCCACCAGCCTGCTTCTGACCCCACAGACGCTGCACTCGCACTGTGGGGGGAGTATTTCTGCTCCTGCTGCACCCAATCTCGGTAACCTCAGGGCCTTTGCTCATGCCGTCCCTTCCCCTGAACACGCCCCACCTCCTACTGAGCCTCCTGGGGGTTGTGGCCCCTGCAGATGCGCATCTCAGGACCACTGAGCAGGGTGGGGGCACAGTTGGGAGTGCTTGTTTTGACCCTTCTTATGTGTCAGTGTGGGGAGGGGGGAGACAGTCTGTCCTCGTGTTAGACTCCCATAATGCCACCTGTCCTTGTTCTCATGCTGCAGACCACCCAGGGATGTTGTCCCCACCCCCCAGTGCCCGAGTCCCCGCTCACCATCCCCAAGTGACCTCCAACACCGGCCCTCAGCAGCCTAGTCTCCTGGGCCGTGGCTGCCTCTGTACCACAAATCTGAAAGCAGACTCTGGTTGTTCCTCATAAACAAAACAGCAACCCTAAAGCAACTTTAAATTGTGTCGGGTTAGGAGTGTTGGTGCAAGAGGAAAAGAATTACCTACTAAAAAGTTAAGTGAACTAGAGGGCAGGACTGAAATTCATCTTGAATGCTTGAGAAACAAGCAAGGAAGCACTGTGTCGGGGAGAACAGACTGGAGTCCCCGTTTGTTCAAGAGAACCCCTGAAGAAGACACAGTGAGAGCAACAGTACTACCTGGTGCATGCATGTACATTTTTGTTGTAAATAAAACAAACCCACAGCCAGGCTCACTGCGTGAAGGACTAAATGTCCTAACAGCCACCACCAAAGAGAGCAAGATCTGAAAGCACACCAGCAGGTTACTGGACCCAAGGCCTAGACAAAAGAGCAGAGTCTAATCCACCTTCCTAGACCACAGCTGGCCAACCTAACTCCCACCTAGTGGGCATGATGGGGAAGAAGTGACACGGTGACCACTTGAGACCAGGCTGCAAAAGAAGCTGCCGCTCCACTGCAGCTCTTGGGATGCACGCTCTGGCCAACAGTAAGGCGTTAGTTGCAAGGTGCTGTTTTGGGGAGCCCACCGAGTGGGTCCTGGCTACTCCTCAGTCAGACTCTAGTGCAAGCAAGGGAATTTGGAGATGACCCCTCCCTAGCCGTCTAAAACAGAGTCACACAAAATCCCATGCTGAGTGTCGCCTGAATTCCTAAGCCACAGAAACCATGAGAGTGATAATACAAGACTGTTTCAGGCCCCTAAGCTGTGGGGTGATTTGTTAACGAGAATATAATAACTAGAGCAATCATCTACAAGACAAAACCAATCAGGGACTTCCCCAGTGGTCCAGTGGCAAAGATTCTGCGCTCCCAATGCAGGGGACCCAGGTTCATTCAATCCCTGGTCAGGGAACTAAAGATCCCGTGTGCTCCAAGGAAGATCCAGTGCAGCCAGATCAATGCGTATCAGAGACACGTGCACCTGAGGCGTCTATGGGCTGGGGAATCTGTATTTTACGCGCTGCACACAATCCCGAGGAATACATGCTGGCCGCTAGGGAAGCCCCAGCAAGCGGCTGACGGGTTCTGTCACGGGGCCACCAGCAGTATCTTGGGATGACATTCCTGTGAAGTTCAACCCATGAAGGAAGCCCCCGTGCCTCTGGTTCATGCCAGGCCTGCAGGAACGTTAGGAAAGGACTGAGAGGTACAGCAGAATAGACAGAGAAGGGCAGCCAAGGAAGCACACGGGCCCCAGCAGTGGAGGCCAGATGAGGCGCGCCAGGCCTGGGGCAGCACCCTGCGGCCACGGTTCTGTTCACACTGCAGCCATGCTCGGCGTCCACCAGACTGCAAGAGGACGGTAAACATGCTCTGCTGACTTGGCCCCCTGCTGTTGAAATTAACTTTTTAGAACCTTACACACATATAACACTCAGTAGCGTACAGCATCCTCTGAAGTTCAGTCATGCTGCAGCCCAACACCCCTGGAAGACAGATGGAGTAGATGCAACCTAACCCTCAGACACGAGCCAAGGCTTGCCTGCAAAGTGGATATGACCATCCACCTGTGATGGACCGCACCCCTCAGGGTGGCGGCAAGGCCAAACTCAAGGCTTCCGCACTGCAAACAGTGCTGCATCCCCTTGGCCAGCCCCTCGGATTGACTCGGGGTTATCACCGCCCACCAGACTCCTCACCACGACCCGGGGATGGAGTCAACACTAAGGCCTTGGCCTCCACCTTGGAAAGCTCCCTTCTGAAAAATCCTAGTCCCTCTTATTTTTAACAGCTTTATTGAGATATAACTCACATACCCTAAAATTTACCCATTTAAAGCATAGATTTTTGGAATATTTTAGCACATTCTCTGATATGCACAGCCTTCAGCAACATCAATTTTAGAATACTTTCACTGCTCCAAAAGAAACTCCATACGCCTCAGCTGTCATCCCCCGGGCCTGGCACCTCAAGCCCACTTCCTGTCTCTATGGATTTGCCTGTCTGGACCCTTCACAGCAATGGAACCGTACAAAGCCAGATCTTTGTGTCTGGCTTCTTTCACTCAGCATAATGTTTAAGATTTGTCCACATTGTAGCATAAATCAGTACTTCATGTCTTCTTATTGCCAATCAATATTCCACTGTATGGACAGAATACACTTTGTTCACCTATTGATGGACTTTTAGGCTGATTCCCCCTTTTCTCCCCTTTTTGGGCTGCTTCCCCTTTTTGATGGACTTTTGGGCTGTGAATGATACTGCTGTGAGCCTCTGTATACAAGTTTCTGTGTGGGTATGTTTTCCTACTCACTCTTACCAATAAGAACACATGAAAGGTGAGCCAATTTCCAACTGAGAAGCTCATTTTGGCTGACCATACTATATTATTTAAACACAGATGGATAACTGGGAGAAACAAATGACCAAAGAAAGTACGGAGTTAAAGACATAAAGGAACAAAATCAAAACCTGATCTAAAAGAATAAACAGTGATTAAAGAAAGAGGTGGTACTTCTAGGGATGGGCCCTACAGGCACATCCATACATTTGCACCATGCTATTCCTGCAGCCTTATTTTAACTGCACAAAAGATGATATTCACCAGCAGTGGATGGCTAACTTACAGCACCTCCACACGGCCAGTCATGAAAAAGAGTGAACTGAAAAACATACTGATATGGAGTGACTTCCCAGACACATTTAGTTAAAAAGGCAAAGTTGAGAAACCTTTAAAAGAAAAGAGCAGTAACAATACCTATACATGTTTGCTTGCATACCTACAAAGCGTCTAGGAGGAGATGTAGGGGGTGCCTCCACCAGACCAGGCCTGTAGGGCAGAAAACGCAAGCAACAGACAGCTTAATGATGCACCCTCTGTATCTTCACACTCTGAATACACTATCGAGCCGAAAAAATGTTTAACCCTTTATAAAGAGAATCTAAGAGAATTAAAGCATTCCCACTTAAGAAAGCAAGAGATGAGAGACCTTGGGTACCTGGAAGCAGCCAAAAAGGGCAAACCAATACAGGCATCTTGCCTACTGCTGTGTCAACCTCAAGAGCACCCAGGTGACCCCCACCCAAAGCCACTCATCCCCACTGAGGCCAAGACACAATGGAACTGCTGCAGGAAGCCCTGAGACACAAAAGTGAGAATGCCCTCGAGGACTCGCTGTGCAGAGGGGGTCGACGGGAGACTGTGCAGAGCCTGCCTGGCGCAGGGCCAGAGTAGGTCCTGGGCAGCCCCAGCGGGGGCCAGAGGAGCTCTGCGTGCTTCAGGGGAGAAGGGGATGCAGAGCGGGGCTGGGCCTGGTGGCACTCGGCAGGGTCACTGGAGAACAGGATGCCAGTGGGGGCACACCAGGCCATGGAGGGCGATCTCGGGGCATCAGACTCCGAGAACTGTGCAGCGGCATGGCTGGCGGACAAGCCGTGAGCCTGCTCCTTGCCCTGGAGCATCCAGGGTGTCACGGCATGTTGACATCCGCATGTACACTGCCAACTGCACTCACTCCTGGTTGGAACAACCAAGAATGTCTCCAGAGGCAAACCACCCCTGGATGAGAACCATTGTCCTGACGCATCCCCTGAAGACCTGCAGGAAGACAGAGGGAGGCAGCCCACTCGGGCCACGGTCACAACACCCGCAGGACGGCGCACAGGCCCACATGGCAGGTGGATGGGACAGAGGAAGTGTGGACTCGTTAACTACCTGGGAGGCACAATGACCAGGCCGTGGAGGGCAGAAGACGGTGGCTGGGGGAAGACCCAGAGCACCAAGCTTCCAGGCAGGAACCTGGAGATGATGGGCACAGGGCACCCATGGCCAAGGCCGGAGGTGAAGGAGGCGGCAAGGAGGCCAAGAGAGGAAGTGAGGCTGGCCTCGCTACCCAGCTGGGGTACTGAGCAGGCTCACTTCCTCCCCGGGGGGTCCTAGTCCTGTCTCCAGGTATGAGCCCACCCTCACCCTGAAAGAGGGCTGTCCATCCTGCAGCCTCCCACTTCCTCCTTGGGAAGAGCATCCGACCCCTCTCCGAAGCTCGGCCAGGTGACCTGCTCTGGCCACAGAACCTGAATTGCCAGTTCTCCACTGAAGCTCAATGAGACACAGTTTCTACCACTTCTTGTCATAAGAACAGCATGTCCCAAATAAGGGCATGCCCCTGAGTTCGCAAATGAAGACTTGAGAGAAACGTGCTGCAAGCAAATGAAATGTGAGCTAGAAATAAACCTCTGTTGAGTTGTTGCTGCAATCCTTCTAGAGAAAGCTGGCCAATTAAGTCCTTGATTTCTTCCTTCTCCAACCCATCCTATGTGTCACTGCCAGTCACGCATCCTGAACCATTTTACCAGGACTTCCCCTATTCACAGACCTGAAGTGGCTCCTATAACCAGAGAACTAAACTCTGCAGTCCTTCAGCTGAGTTCAGACATCTTCACATTATTCTTATTTCCTCTTATTCGTCATATAACCTTCTACCCTCCAAACCACACATAACTCACCTTCTTGCCTTTGCTCAAAACCTGATACACCTGCTGTCTGTGCTGCTGCAAAGTCCTCACTCCTGGCCCCCAAGCTGTGAGGGAGGTGCAGCTCAAAGACCACTTTTTCCTTAAAGCCTTCCCTCACACTGAGCCCCTGTGAGCCTTTTCCCTCTGAACTTCTAGAGCAAACTTTCTGGAAATGGGCCAGAAAGTAAACAGTTCAGGCATTGTGGGCCATAAAGTCTATTTTTCAACTAGTCAATTTTGCCAAAGAAGCCATAGATGATATAAAAATAAACCAGTGTGGCTGTGCTTCAATAAAACTTTATTTACAAAGACAGGCAGCGGGCTGTCAGTGGCTGCAGACCCTCATCTGGAGTAGAGTGGAAAGGTGCAGACACGAGCGCAGCAGAAGCAGAAGTGAGCCAGGGCTGGAGGGGGGAGGTTCTTCTCCACAGGGTGGAACGGTGTGGCTGCAGGATGGCAGGGAGGGGCGGAAGCGACCTCAGGAGCAGGCCAGAGCTGCCAGATAACATCAAGGGCAGTCCCAGGGGCTGGCAGAAGGCACAGAGAGGCAGGTGCAGGAGGCAGGAGGCAGAGCCAACAGTTGAAGGTGTAGACTTCACCAGAGGAGCAAGGAAGTGTCAGAAGAGGGCTGGGGGCAGGCCTGTCCAGTTCAGCTCTGCCAGGTGTCGCCAGGCCTAGGGCTCTGCACCCCTGGGCTGTGCTTCTCAGACAGAGCAGCCACAGAGCTAACTTAAGAGGGAGCGTGTAAGACCCGCAACGCACGGCCACGTGGGCCAAGCACAGCAAAGGCACTTACTGCTAAAACTAGGTATTTCACTGAGAACATATTACATGGACATTTTTCTCAAAAGCACCAAAGAACCAGGCAGAAGCTTCATAAGACACTGTGTTCACTGTTACCACTGCTGGAGGGCAGCCCATCCAGCACACATGCAGGAGAGAAGGCAGGATGGACGTTTTAAAATCTATCTTTAGATATTTTAAAATTTGCTCACAGAAGCTGTTTCATTACCATTTGTTCTGAAAATCAAATGTTCTCAACCTCAAACTCCACAAATGCCAAAACACTCTACTTAAAGTGGGGGTTTCCCCTCATCTCAGTGTGACAGAGACAAAGGGGATGAGATGAAGTGATCAGAGGGAGTCTAGGATCTGGGAAGGAGAACCATCTCCTTGGGAAACATGACGAATTTTTCCACTTTGTTCTGAAACAAGTCAAGTTATTCCTCCCAACACTGAGCAAGACATAACATCACAGCACTGGTAGTGCCAAGTCTTTGTTTTCTGGTGCCTATGCCCTCACTGTTACTTAGAGTTGGTTAATAAAGTATCTTTTCTGTCACAAGTGTAACACTGGAAAGTATAACAATAGCTCTGGTAGTTTAACTCAAGAAGAAAACTACCTAAGAACTGCTTGGCATCTCATTTCTGTCAGCAACAATCCTACCTACTTCTTAGGACAATAAGTACTGCAGGATTCTAGATTAGTTCATCAGAAGCTTTTCTCTTCTAAAACAGTTCTATATGATAATCTAAGCACGTGGAATTTGTTCCTTGTTTACCTTTATGAAGACTTGCTTGTCCAAATATGCTTCCCTGGCTTGTGTAAGAAAAAAGAGCCACAGACCTCAAGTTAGTGTTAAACTAAGATGAAACAGCTGACCCAGCAAGTGCATCCTGAAAACCAGACCTTGGCAGCCATAATAAATAGCTCCTGACTTTTCTCAAGAGGGACGTAGTACCAGGTACGATGAATTGACAGAGTCCCACAACTACCCATTTTACAGATGAGTAAGCAGAGGCAGAGTACAAAGCAAGGAAACAGAAGAGTTGCCACTCAAAGCCGGGCAGTCTGGCTCCAGAACCCGCCCTCTTCTCCCTTCTGTTCTCCAGCCTCTGGTAAACAAAGTGTGGGCAGGGAGACCCGGGCCCTGCTCATTCTCCAGCTAGGGTTCAGGTCACAGAGTCCACGCCAAGCTGCTTTACGGAATGAGTCTCCTTGCTTTACAGTCACAGCTATCAAATCTCCTTCCCCTCCCCCAGCGAGGAGAAACACACCTTGCTCACAGTGAAAGGGGAGCCGCTGACCGGGAACCACCTGCTGTTTACAGAGGCACCCACGATGTACAGGGTTCAATTCCCCTCGCTGGCCTCAAAGACAAATCTCCTATTGTCTGCAGCAAGGGAGGAAAACGAAGCCTTGCAACTGTAGGTTTCTGCAAAGGTCACAAGAGGTTTGCTTAAACCCTACGACACCGAAGCGGGTGGAGGGGCGCCGCATTTCAGCTGCTGAAGGCTGCGCAGCGCCCACAGCAGCTGCTGGTGGGAGCAGCATGTAACACACCCACAGTTGCCACGGCCTCGCAGCCAGCTGCACGTTTTAAAATAAAAGACGTCCTGACCCCCAAGATGCGCGCAGCCTGCCTCGATCTCAGCCCTCGCACGGAACACCGCCTCCACCCACACCAATCCCGCAACCCGCGGGCAATCGAGCAAATTCCAGTTCCGGAAGGGCGACCCGGGGGGGAAGGCGCGGACGCCCCTGCCCGCTCCGCTCCAGAGGCCCGATCGGCGGGGCAGGCGGCCCCGGCCGGCACCTGGCCACACGCGTCCCGACTCCCTGGCCCCGCAGCGCCCCGACTGCGCCCCAGAACCGCGCCGACGCCCCGCACTCAGTCCCCGCACTCCACTCTCGCCCACCTTCGGCTGGGCACGCTCACAGCCCCGGGCCGGGCACCCTCACCCGCCCGCACCCCCAGGCCTGGCCCCACACCCACTCGCACCCTGGCCCCGGGAGGCCTGGGCCAACCCCGCCCCCGGCCCCCGCCCGGCACCGACCCGCGCCGGCCGCAGCCCGCCCGCCCCTCGGGCTGCGCGGACTCCGATCCCCACGGGCCGGGCCGGGGACCTCCGAGAGGCGGGGCGGGGGCCGCAGCGCCGGCCTCTCCGCCATCTTCCCGGCCCGCACCGCCCACCGCCCGCGCTCTCACCCGCAGGCTGCGCGCGGGCCGCGCCGCCATAACCCCTCATCCCGGCTCGCCCGCCCCGCGGGAGCTGCTCGCAGCGCTGCCGCCGCCGCCGCCGCCGCCCGCTCGGCGCGCGCCTCCTCCACCGCCGCCGGCCCAGTCCGCCGCCCGGTCCGCCGCGACCGCGCGTCCTCCCGTCACCAGCGCAACCCCCCGCCTCCAGCCCCGCCCCCGCGCCGCGCGGCCCTGCCGCCAGGGGGCGCCGCCGCGGGGCTCTGGCGCGTGCGCCGCGCGCGGCACCTCGGGAGCCGGGGTCCGGCGGGGGCGCGCACGGCCTGCCGGGAGGTGGGCGTACACTCGCGCTGGCCCCGCCCCCAAACGAGAGTGCTGCCCCCATGCGGTCCGCGAGACTCCTGGGCTGTGGCGGACCGACGAGCGCACCCCCGGCGCGGGTCCCCCAGGGTGCGGCGGGCGCAGAGGGGCGGCCGCTGGCCAGGTGACGTCGAAGCGCCCACTCCGCCCCGCCGTCTGCACCGCCGCCGACCTTGCCTGTGCAGTCGCCCCTGAGATTCTTCCGGTCCCCTTCTGTACGGTGCAGTTGACATATTCTACGTGTCAGGAAGTAATTTTACCTTCCTAGGAGAGATTTCACTTTTCCTCGATTCTGAAGTTACCGACCATTGTCTCTAAAACATCGGCTCTTCCATCCTATGGGACATCCCTATGTGTCAGATAAACTGGACGGCCTGTGTCCTCCATGTCTCTAAGATTTTCTGTTTGCTCTGTCATCTTAACCTCCTAATTGCTCAGTTCGGTTTCACCATTGTTCTCTTTAGCGTTTTCTAAATTGTGTTTAGCCTGTTCTTCAGGCTTTTAAAAAATGGTTATTACATAGACAGTATTCATTTCCAGAAGTTGTAGTATTTGACTTCCATGTTGGTACGGATAGAATCTAACCAGCCTGAAATTCTCACAACAAAACACAGAAGCCCACACCACTCTGTGGCTACAGCCCAGATCCTTCAACACCAGGAACTACGAAGAGCTGAAAGCTCAAGCTCAAGAGCTCTCAGTTCAGTCCCACCTCCCGCCTGCAGTTCACTCCCTCAGTGCTTGGCTGCAGCAGTTCTCTGCCTCCTGGCTCCCTGATCCCGACTCTGTCACCACTCTGGCTTCCCTTTTGGCCCATCCTCATGCTGAACTCCCATGGACAGGACCAGTGGTCTCTACTCCCCTGTCTCTAGCTCCCCTCCATTGTGTACTCCTGAGAAAGCCCAGTCTGGATGAACCCCACCATTCTTCATGACAAGTACTGCTGGCTTCACTTTAAACTCAGATGGAGCACTATACCTCCTTGGCAATCCTATGATTTTCCTACAAAGGGTAAGTCTCCCACCCTCCAAAGTGAACATAGATATTTCTTAGGCCTCTCTAGTAGAGCCTCCCTGCTGGCTCAGATGGTAAAGAATTCACCTGCAATGCAGGAAACTCAGGTTCCGTCCCTAGGTCAGGAAAATCCCCTGAAGAAGGAAATGGCAACACACTCCAGCATTCTTGCCTGGAGAATTCCATGGATAGTGGAACCTGGTGGGCTACGGCCCATGGGGTCACATAGAGGAACTAAGCACAGTTGAGCCTCCCAGATATGAAAAAAAAAAACCTTATCACCAAACCCAAAGGCCTGCCCATATCCATCCCTGCCCTTCACCTTCCCTCCTGAAAATGGGCAGGCAGTGTTTCCCTGCTCCCGTACAAGGCAGACCCTCCTCTGATGAATTGGAATCTACTCCCTCTTCCACTCTCAAAGATTTTGTGCAACTGTCTCCTCTCCTGCATCATCTGTTTGTCTCTCTCTGTTTTATTAATATTATTTGGATGTGCATACAAAGACACCCTGATATTTCTCATTATAAACACAAAACCCGTAACTTCCCTGGTGGTTCAGTGACTAAGACTGCACAGGGGCCCAGGTTTGATCCCTGGTTGGGGAACTAGACCTCTCATGCTGTAACCAAGAGTTCCCATTCCGTAAGTAAGAGGCCACAAGCTGAAATCAAAGATTCCACATATGGCAATGAAAATAAAAGATTCTGCACAGTCAAATAAATTAAAAGAAAAATAAATAAAAATAAATATTTAAAAACAAAACACCTCTTTTAACTCTACTTCTTCCTGCCAGGTCCTCAGGTCCCTAGATGACCATTCTTCACAAAGACTTGCCTGTACCTCATCATCATATTGGGGCTTCCCTGGTGGCTCAGATGGTAAAGAATCTGCCTGCAAGGTGGGAGACCCAGGTTTGATCCCTGGGTCGGGAAGATCTCTTGGAGAAGGTCACAGCAACCCTCTGCAGTATTCTTGCGTAGAGAATTCCATGGACAAAGGAGCCTGGTGGACTACAGTCCATGGGGTTGCAAAGAGTCTGACAGGACTGAGCAACTAACACTTTCACTTTCATGATCATATTGTTTTGTTGTGTTTTATTGAAGAATAGTTAATTTACAATGTTATGTTAGTTTCAATTGTATAGCAAAATGATTCTGTTATACAAATTTTTGCAGATCTTTTCCATTATAGGTTATTACAAGATATTAAGTATAGCTCCTTATGCTATACAGTAGCTCGTTGTTGTTTACCGCTGTTATATATAATAGTTTACCTATTTTATATATAGTAGTATCGGTTAATCCCACACTATTAATTTGGGATGAATGGATAAAGAAGATGTGATACACACACACACACACACACACACACACACAATGGAATATTGGTGCTGTGCTAAGTCATGTCTGGCTCTGTGCAACCCTATGGACTATAGCCTGCCAGGCTTCTCTGTTCATAAGATTCTCCAGGCAAGAATACCAGAATGGGTTGCCATCTCCTACTCCAGGGAATAGAATATTATTCAGTCATAAAAAAGAATAAAATGATGCCATTTTCAGCAACATGGATGGACCTAGAGATTACCATACTATGTTAAGTAAGTCAGAGAAAGATACAAATACCATATGATATCACTTATCTGTGGGTCTAAAAAACTGATATGGGAAAAATAAATAAATATATAAATGATACAGGGAATTCCTTGGTGGTCCAGTGGTTTCGACCTGGTGCAGTGACCCAGGTTCAATCCCTGGTAAGAGAACTAAGATTGTACAAGCCACGTGGTGCAGCCAATAAATAAATATTTTTTTAAATATATAAATGAACTTATTTACAAAACAGAAACAGACTCACGGACATAGAAACAATATTATGCTTACCAAAGGGGAAGTGAGGCAGGAATACATTAGTAGTTTGTGATAAATTAAATAAAATTTAATTAATTTAAATTTAATTTAAATTAAATTAAATAAATATTTTATTTGTAAACATATATGTGAAATTCCTACATAGAAATTGTTAACTGAATGTCAACATACAAAAATACAGAAGTATATGCAAGAATGTAAGAATAATATAACATCAGAAAAATCTATCAGTGTAATTTAGCATATGGTCAGACTAAGGATAAAAACACCTCCTCTTAATTGTTGATAAAAGTCAGCATCTCTTTATGATTAAAAATTCCTAGCTGAGAATAAAAAAGAAACTTTATTAACTGGATAAAGGCTACCAAAATACCACACAAATTATTTTCAATGAAGAATATTTGGATATAAACCCTTTAAGATCAGGAGCAAGAAAGGATGCTAACTGGGGCTTCCATGGTGGTCCAGTGGCTAAGACTTCATGCTCCCAATGCAGGGGGCCCAGTTTCAGTCCCTGGTCAGGGAAGTACATCCCACACCCTGGGCTAAGAGTTCACATTCCCCAACTAAAAGTTAGCATACTGCAACTAAAGATCCTGCATGCCGAAACAAAGACTGAAGATCCCAGGTGTCACAAGTAAGACCTGGAACAGCCAAATAAATAAATGTTAGAAAAGCTGCTAAGGTTGGGGGTTTGGGGGTAGGCAGGTGTGCTCAGCCAATGCAACAATAAAAGAAAAAAAAAGAGCCTAAAGATTAGAAGAGAATAACCTGAAGTATCAAAAATTGAAGATAATATGAAATTCTATGCAGAAAATATACAGAAAACAAAGTATCAGGATCAGTAAGTGCAATAAGATCTGCTCACAAAACCCAACATGGTTCTCTACAGTTGAGAAACCACCAACTGGAAAATATGATGAAAAGTGAAATGCCCTTCACTTCACCATGTGGAAATTAAGCAAATTAAAAAAATATAAAACCCTTACAGATGACACTTAAAAACTATATCAAAGTATCTTAAGAGAAAGCCTAAATAAATGCAGAACATACTATGTTCATGGACCAGATGGCATAAAACTGTAAAGATGTCAATCCTCACTAAAGTGGACTAAAAAAACAAAATATTAAAAATCTAAATTCTAGTAAGATTTTTTGAGGACTATGAAAAACATTTTAAAAAATACACATGGAAGGATAAAGGTCTACAAATAGTTAGTTTATTTTTTTATTTTTTTAATTTATTTATTTAGTTGCAGCAGGTGGAATCTAGTTCCCTGACCAGGGATCAAACCCACACCCTCTGCATTGGGAGCGAACAGTCTTAGCAACTGGACAACTAGGGAAGTTCCTGCTAGTTCAGTTTTGAAGGAGGACATTCAGCAGGCAGGTACTCTACCAGATGTTAGGAGCTACTCCAAAGCAGTGGTACTTGATAGGCCCAGGAACACAAATAGACAAATGGGACAGAAAAAAAGAATCAGAATCTCATTAATGTATAAAATCTAATGGGGAAAGATTGATTATTTAATATACTATTTTTAAAAATATTTTTTTTCTTGAGGAACTATATGAAGAAAGAGGAAGCTGGATCCACATCAAATATGTATGAAATTGGATTCCCAATAGATTGTCTACATAAATATGAAAAGTAGAAGAAAGTAAAACTGAAATACTAATAGAAAAAAATATAGAGAGGTGAATCTTTATGACCTTGGAGAGGGTAAGTTCAGTTCAGTTGCTCAGTCGTGTCCAACTCTTTGAGATCCCATGGACTGCAGCACACCAGGCCTCCCTGTCCATCACCTACTCCCAGAGTTTACTCAAACTCATGTCCATTGAGTTGGTGATGCCATCCAACCATCTCATCCTCTGCTGTCCCCTTCTCTTCCTGCCTTCAATCTTTTCCAGCATCAAGATCTTTTCCGATGAATCAGTTCTTCGCATCAGGTGGCCAAAGTACTGGAATTTCAGCTTCAGCATCAATCCTTCCAATGAATATTCAGCACTGATTTCCTTTAGGATTGACTGGTTGGATCTCCTTGCTGTCCAAGGGACTCTCAAGAGTCTTCTCCAACACCACAGTTCAAAAGCATCAATTCTTCAGTGCTCAGCCTTCTTTATGGTCCAATTCTCACATCAATACATGACTACGGGAAAACCATAGCCTTGACTAGACGGACCTTTGTTGGCAAAGTAATGTCTCTGCCTTTTAATATGCTGTCTAAGTTGGTCATAGCTTTTTTTTCAAGGAGCAAGTGTCTCTTAATTTCATGGCTGCAGTCACCATCTGCAGTGACTTTGGAGTCCAAGAAAATAAAGTCTATTGCTCTTTCCATTGTTTCCCCATCTATTTGCCATGAAGTGACGGGATCAGATGCGATAATCTTAATTATCTGAATGTTGAAGTTTAAGCCAGTTTTTTCACTCTCCTCTTTCACCTTCATTAAGAGACTCTTTAGTTGCTCTTTGCTTTCTGCCATAAGGGTGGTGTCATCTGGGTATCTGAGGTTATCGATATTTCTCCTGGCAATCTTGATTCCAGCTTGTGATTCATCCAGCCTGGCATTTTGCATGATGTACTCTGAATATGAGCTAAATATAAGCAGGGTGATAATATATAGCCTTGATGTACGCCTTTTCCTATTTTGAACCAGTCCGTTGTTCCATGCCTGGTTCTAACGGCTGCTTCTTGACCTGTATACAGATTTCTCAGGAGGCAGGTAAGGTCTGGTATTCCAATCTCTTTAAGAATGTTCCATAGTTTGTTGTGATCCACACAGTCAAAGGCTTTCACATAGTCAATGAAGCAGAAGTAGATTTTTTCTGGAATTCTCTTGCTTTTTCTATGATCCAATGGATGTTGGCAGTTTGACCTCTGGTTCTTCTGCCTTTTCTAAATCCAGCCTGAACATCTGGAAGTTCTCCATTCACGTACTGTTGAAGCCTCGCTTGGAGAATTTTGAGCATTACTTCGCTAGCATGTGAGATGAGTGCAATTATGCAGTAGCTTGAAAATTCTTTGCCTTTGCCTTTCTTTGGGATTGGAATGAAAACTGACCTTTTCCAGTTCCGTGGCCACTGCTGAGTTTTCCAAATTTGCTGGCATATTGAGTGCAGC
>ML660780.1:1147503-1231509 GCA_007570785.1 Antilocapra americana
TTTCCCGGGGGGGGGGGAGGGAAGAGGGAGGGGGGTTCCGGAGGGGAAGCATATGTAAACCCATGGTGATATCATGACAATGTATGGCAAAAACAATTAAAAAAAATAATAATTAAAAAATAAAAAAATAAAATAAAATAGCTCAGCCAGAATTCCATCATCTCCACTAGCTTTGTTCCTACTGATGCTTCCTAAGGCCCACTTGACTTAGCATGCCAGGATGTCTGGCTCTAGTGATCGCTTGATCACTCTATTGTGGTTATCAGGGTCATTAAAACATTTTTTGTATAGTTCTTCCGTGTATTCTTGCCACCTCTTCTTAATATCTTCTGCTTCTGTTAGGTCCACACCATTTCTGTCCTTTATTGTGTCCATCTTTGCATGAAATGTTCCCTTGGTATCTCTAATTTTCTTGACTATTACGTCACACAAAACGCTCCTCTCCATACTAGACTGGGCTTAATTTTTCCTTTTCTGTAGGCACTGTCATCATTCTGTCTTCCAGGTGGAGACGCTGTGCACAGAATTGAGAAACTTGGCCCAAGTCACCCTGCAGTCCTCTGACAGGGCCAGGGGCTCAGCTCCACTGGTCCTAGGAAGTTTAGAGGTGACTGGTGGCACCCACACCCACTCTTATTCCTCCTCTGCAGAAGGCTGGCTGCTGAGATGTTAAACAGCCTTCAGACATCCTTTGATTTTGTGCCTGGAAAATAAGACAGCCTGACTTAAAAAAATTGTTTTAACAGCATTATTGAGATACATTTTATTTGTTTGTTTCTCCTGACTCCATGGAATTTGTCTCATAAGTATGGGAACAGAAGCAGGTATTGTGGTATTTGTATAGCTATCTTCTGCAAGTCCATATTTCTCGCTTTTAGATCATATAGATTTAGATTTTTTTATTTTCTTGGCTGTACTGGGTCTTCACTGCTGTATGTGGGCTTTCTTTAGTTTCAATGACTGGTAGCTTCTTGTTGCAGTGGCATCTCTTTTTTCAGAGTGTGGGCTCTAGAGCACAGGCTCCATAGTTGTGGTATACTGGCTTAGTTGCTCCAAGGCATGTGGCACCTTCTCTGACCAAGGATTCACCCTGTGTCCCCTGCATTGGCAGAGAGATTCCTTTTTATTTTGAAATAAGTTAAAATTTACAGGTAAGTTGCAATAATGCAGAGAACTCCCAGATAACCTTAATTCAGGTTAATCAATTTTTAACTTTTTCCACATTTATATTTCTTGTTTTTTCCTGAACCACCTAGAAATAGGTTGGATATATGGTTTCAAAATAACATTCTAAAAAGTTCCCTTCCTTCATTTGATAACTCATTGCATTTTCTCCTTTTTTATCTTTTTTGTGAGGGGGTGCATTTTCCTTTTTAGTTTTGAAAGATATGATTTTAAGTTTTCGGTATCTCCAAATGCTTGTTCGTGAATGTTTACTTCACTTTGCAGTATTAGTAGTTTCTTCTGCTCCCTTTGAATTCTAGTTACCTTGGTCTGCCTGCATTCCCAGCTCCATCTCCGTTGCTCACGGAGATGTCTAGTATCTCTGTGCAAGGAAATGGAATGTTTTCTCATTCATCTTTACACAGAGGATAAGAGCCCTCTGGAGTTCCAGCACTGGAAGAGCCTCAGTTCCCACCATTATCCTGGAGTCACTCGGGCCTAATCTGTCATTTCCATGTTGGCCAAGGCCCCAGAGCTGCCACAGCATCATTTCCAAGTTTGAAGCTCTGGTTTCTATTTCTCTCCTCTTTTTTAGCCCTGAGGGTGCTCCCTCTCTACTTGGTGCTTAACTGTGAATTTTCCCACCGACATTCTTGTCCCAGTAAACCTGACATCATTAATTTCAATTTTCAAAACTAGGACCACTTGGAAGCTCCTGCCTTGCTACCTCCTGAGGGACCCTCCTTGGCTGAACTCTAGAGCCCTTTGAGATTAGAAAAAAAAAACCTTTCATTTTACAAATGCAAACACTAGGGCTCCAAGCAAGACCATAATTCCCATCTGCAGACTCTTTATCTGTGGTTTGGTAGGGGAGGTGAGCCAGACCATGGTGGAGAATGGGTCTTGAACATGCCCCATTCAGGACTACCCAGGTGGCGCTAGTGGTCAAGAAGCCACCTGTCAATGCAGAAGATGCAGGAGACGTGGGTTCAATCCCTGACTCAAAAAGATCCCCTGGAAGAAGGCAGCTTTTGGTTGTGTCCTTAGAGTCGTCCGGGCTAGTCATCAGTCTCTTCTTAAAGGACTGTCAACTACAAATTGGCACTTGTCATCTACCTCTTCAAGGATTAAATCATGTGCTGCTGGAGCTGCTGATTTTCAATACCCTCTGAAAAGAGCTGAGAGTGGAGAGCAGAAATGACACTGTCTATGCTCTGGGAAAAACTGGCAGAACAGGTCTTCAAGTAGATATTTTCAGAAGATGATTTTATGAGTCCAATTCTTGTATCTCCTCATATCTAGAAAAGCACTAAAATCCTTCATGGTTCACAAGTCACTACTGCTCCTTGTGACTAGCAGAAACCTTCTGTAACCAATATGTGTTTTGTCACATATACTCCCCCTTCACCAAAATCAATATACTGACCTCCTCCCTTCCTCTTTGGAGCAATTTCTCAGGGCTATCTGAGATGCTGTCTCCCAGGCTGCACTCATTTTGCCCCAATAAAATTTAACGCACAACTCTCACATTGTGTAATTGGTTTTAAATCTGCAGGACACTAATCCCATCCTAACCTAAATACTTCCCAAAAGGTCCAGTTTCCAAGTAGGGTCACACTGGGAGGAGGGTTTCTACATAAGAGTTGAGGGGTGGGGCACATCCAACACATGATTTGTCTGACTCTATCCACCCTGATGGTGTGAAATGGCAACTCTGTGTGGCTTCCACTTGCATTTCCTTAATGGCCAGCAAAGCCCAACATCTCTTCAGGTGCTCATCAGCATTTTATATTGTTCTTCACTGAGATGTCTATTCAACCCCCTTGCTCATTTTGTGGACTTGTCTGCCTTGTTTTCATTGACTTTTGGGGGGACGCACTCCGCGGCTTGCAGAGTCTTGAATCTGAGCCACGGCAGTGAAAGCGCCGAGGTCCTAATCACCTGAACGACACGCAACGCCCCTCACTGACTTCTAAAATATCACTCCATGGAGATAAATGCACACCCCGTTAATTTACCCATTCAAAGTAAACAACTGAGAGGCGAAGCTCGCTCACATTTTTGTGCAGGCGAGCCTCGCGGCCCAAAGTCTGCACTCAGCCCCTCCCGCGCCCCGACGCCCCAGAGCCGACCGCGTCTCTTCGGGTCCAGAGCAGTCCGCGGAAACCGCAGAGCTTCCCGCTGGCGCGGCGGCTGGGCATCGCCCGTCCGACCGCGGAGCACCGAGAGCAGTCCTCCAGCAGCCCTAGAGCGGCCAGTGGATAGGGGTAGGGCGTGGCGAGCGTCGCCTCTCAGTCGGTTCCGGCACCCAGACCTTGCTTCCGGCTCTTCGCGGTGCTGCTCTGGGCTCGGGGCCGGGCGTAAGGTGCGGGGGCGGCGCGGGCAGCGGGCTGCCGGGTGGGAGAGGGCAGCCCTGCCCGCGGAACGGCGAGCGCCCGGGAGGCAGGAAGCCGATACGGCAGTTCGGGGCGGGGCCGAAGATCGCTGACCGCTGGTGGGGCGGCGGCTCCGGCGAAGCCGAGAGGCCGCCTCGGGGGAGCTCCTTCATCCGAGCCTGGAGGCAGCGCACTGGCCTCCCGGGAGCGAACCCCGAGCGGCCGGTGGCGGGGCAGTGGAAGGTTGTCCCGGCACAGGCCAGGCCCTGAAGGAAAACCCCGAATTCCGGCAGTGGTTGGTCGCTGACGGCCAGGGTGAGGGGTGCGAGGAAGCCTGGAGATCCCCCCTTTACCCCGGGCCGCCTTGCTGAGGAGCGCGCTGCTTGGCACTCGGCGCGGCTGCGGTGCGCGGGGTGCTCCTGCAGGACCAGGGGTGGGGGGCCGTGCGGGCCTTCAGGTAATCTCGGCCCTTTTCTCTAGGTGCTGCCCCCACCGCTGCTGCCGCGCGCCTTACCCCCTCCCCCCGCCTGAGAGGCGCCTCTGGTTCCCCAGTGCTGTGCGAGAGCAGCAGGGACTTCTGGGTAAACGAGCCTGGGTCCTGATCCTCGACCCGAGTGGTTGCGCCTGATTTCCTGGCTGGTGGCAGAGCCGTGCAAGGCGCGGAGGCAGAGTAGATGAACGGTCTCAGAGTCGGCAGTGGCAGTGGCTGTTGTGTCCTTATGTTCTCTGGACCTTGCTTCGCTTTCATTCTTTAATCCGATGTTTATTTGAAGAACTCATGTGTGCTATCCTTTTCCTGGCTCTCTTTCTTTTCTCCTCCTCACCTCATCTCCATTTTCAGCTGCTTTCTGCCTCCCCTCTTGCAGGGACTAGAGAGGGCCCTCTGCCACTTGTTTCCAGGCACTTCGATCACACTGGCTGTCATCAGTGGTTCATACCATCAGCATCGGGGAGGTGGAGACCCTGTCAGTCCTCATTCACTGGCCCAAAGGGTGTGGGGGTCACTGGGCTTCTCTTGCACCCCTTCCAGGCCGGCTCAGCTGAGACCTTCTACTAGGCTGCCTGTCAAAGAGCAGGAAACATCGATGTCTGCTGTGGGTCCTGCCGCTGCACACCTGCCTCGCCCTGGTGACAGTCACAGTGACTGCGTGAGTTTCCTGGGGGCCCAGTTGCCCCCAGAGGTGGCAGCAATGCCCCGGCTCCTGGGGGACTTGGACAGGGCCACGTTCAGAAAATTACTGAAGCTAGTGGTCAGCAGCCTGCAGGGAGAAGACTGCCGGGAGGCCGTGCAGCACCTCGGGGCTGGCGCCAACCTGTCCGAGGAGCAGCTGGGTGCCCTGATAGCTGGCACACACACCTTGCTCCAGCAGGCCCTCCGGCTGCCCCTGGCCAGCCTGAAGCCCGACACCTTCAAGCACCAGCTCCAGGAGCTTTGCATCCCCCAAGACCTGGTTGTGGACTTGGCCAGCGTGGTGTTTGGTAGCCAGCGGCCTCTCCTTGACTCTGTGGCCAGGCAGCAGGGGGCCTGGCTGCCCCACGTCGCCGACTTTAGGTGGAGGGTGGACGTCGCCATCTCCACCAGCTCCCTGGCCCGCTCCCTGCAGCCGAGCGTCCTGATGCACCTGAAGCTCTCGGATGGGTCTGCCCTCCGCTTTGAGGTTCCCATGGCCAAATTCCAGGAGCTGCGGTTTGCCGTGGCCCTGGTCCTGAAGGAGATGGCCGACCTGGAGAAGAGGTGTGCGCGCAAGCTGCAGGCCTGAGCCTCTCACCAGTGCCTTCTGGTTGGCCAGGCGGCTGCTCAGAGGGGGCTCCAGAGCGAAGCCCGCCCTTCTGAGAAGGCTCTGCAGTGAGGGCGTGTCACCGTGTCTTTCTCTAAGTGAAGTAAATAGCTGTGTCTTTCCCTTTTTTTGGAAGTAAATCAACTGTAAAAAAAAAAATAGGTCCTCCTGGGTAGGCATCAAACCGCGTGCGCCCTCTTCACAGCAGTCGGTCAGTCTTGCTGCCAGGTAAGGGCACTCACTGTGTTGGTGAGCCCACGTGGGCTCTGGGGTTTAGGCCAAGGCCTTTGTGAGGACACAGGCTGTTCAGCCTGCCCCATGCAGCATCCGAGCTGTTTCTCCTTTGCTCTTGGGAACCCTGTGTTTCAGGGTGTACATCTCATTCCCTGAACTTAAATCCCTGAACTTAAAGGCATTACCGAATGTGTAATAAAAACAAGCAGTGTAGCCCCGGAGAGGGTAAGTGCTGCAGGAGATGCAGCAGCCTCCGGAGGTGGGAGGCAGGGCGGTGGGAGAGCTGGGCTGCACTTTAAATTGGTTCTTGGGGTGGGCCTCCTAAGGACGTGGTACCTGAGCCAAGAGGAGACAGGGACGCTTTACGGAGGGAAAGCCTGTGAGCACGGGACTGTGGCCACAGGACTGTGGCCAAGTGGGAGGAGATGAGTGGAGGCACAGGGGCAGGCCGAGGGCCTCTCTGGGAACTCGGCTCAACTCTGAGTGAAATGCATGTGATGCGATAGTCCTGTTAGAGGATCACAGCAGATACCGTGTTGACTGCAGAGGGCAGGGTGCAGGATGGGGGTGAAGAGTCAGGAGTTGGTGGGGCGGTGGAAAGGGGAGCGGGGCCTCGCCCAGGTGTCTTGTGGCTGGGTGGCTCAGGCAGCTCAGACTGCCATAGACCAAGTGGCTTGAACAACAGAAATGACTTGCTCGAAGTTCTGGAGGCTGGAGTCAGCGTACCAGCACGGTCAGGTACTGTGAGGCCTCTCCCCCCCGACCTTTGGACTTCAGTCTGTGCCTGTGTACGCTTGTGTTTGTGAGTGTGTGTGTGTGTGAGCGCTTCCCTTCTCTTAAGAGGGCACCAGTCCTGTGGAATCTGGGCCCTTTGTTTCTGACCTCATCCATCCTCAATCACCTCCCTGAAGGCCAGGTTTTTAAATACAGGCTCAGCAGGGGTTTGCGCTTCAACTATTGAGTCTATAATTGTGGGGGAGTGCTGGGGAGGGGGAGCACAGGTCTCTCCTGAGTGCCTTTAGGGCAGCAGTATGCAGAGCCCGTGACCAGCCCTGTCCTCTCCAGCATAACTGCAGCCCAGGTAGGGGGCCTAGCAGTGTCCCTGCCTCTGGTTTGCTCTACCAGGAAACCAGGTCACAGCCTGGTAGGATTAATAGGCCCAAGCATCAGGCAGGAGCTTCCTCTGAAAAATAGCAATTGGGTTTGGGTGCCCACCTGGCATCCTGCCATGTCTGTGTTGGAAGCCCCTAGCCTTCCCCAGCACCCCCTTCCTGCCCCCACTCTGTGCCAGAACCCATCAAGAGCAGCAGTGTTTCCTCTGTGCTGTTTCCAGAATGCTCCCATGATCTTGATTAATTAGGCCTTTCCCTGAGCGAGGATCCCAACAAGTTAGGTTGGGGCCAAAGGGACAGAGAAGAGGAGGTGCCCTGGGGGCTGCACTCAGAGCTTGGGTTTCCCTAGCCAGCCCCCAAGTGGGGCTCAGTCCTGGCTCAGCCGAGGGCTGTGGACTCCCAGTGTCTCCAGCATCAGCCAGCATCCTGGGCCCTTCTTCCCTGTGAACAGGAGCTGGACTGGGCCGTCCTTGCTGCTGCCTTGGCCTGCCCACAAGGACCTGCACAGTAAGCTGAGCACCACGTCTGCCTCAACCAGTGGTGGAGGCTCTCTTTGCTATGACTTCTTCCTCAACCATCAGGCATATGTCAGGAATATGTACTTGTTATGTTTGGAAAATCCTAAAAAATAAAAACAAAACTAAAAAGAATCAAAAAGCTCCTTTGTCCATAGACAGCCATGGAGAAACTGTCTTGACCAGATTTGAACTTACGCTCTGTGCTGTGTCTGTGTGTTAACACAGGTCTGTTCCTTTAACTCTCCCTGAATATGATGGTCTGTCTAATGGCTGCAGAGCACGCATCCCTTCAGTGGGCATGCTGAGTTTCTCTTGGGCTTGGCAGACAGAGCACCAGAGACTGGGCAGCTTGTAAAACAGCAGATGTTGATTTCTCACAGTAGGGAGGGCGGACTGGCGAGGTTGGGGCCAGCAGGGTCAGGGAGCCCTGGTCCTGGCTGCAGACATTGGTGTCCTCATGTGGAGAGAGGACACATGAGGGGACCCCAAAATAAATGGGGGGGACTCAACCTGTGAGCACACTCACAGGCCCCCCTCCTCACATTTGGCATTAGATCATTGGACACAAACATTCAGAGCAGAGCAGCTTCTGTGTTTCCTTTTTTTTTTCTTTCCCAATTTTATTAGACTGAGTGAAGTCAGAGAAAGACATGATATCACTTACATATGGAATCTAAGATACCACACGAATACATCTACAAAACACAGACACAGAACAGAATTGTGGATGCCAAGGGTGAGGAGGTGGAGGAGGGAAGGATTGGGAGTCTGGGATTAGCAGATGCAAACTATTATGTACAGGATGGAAAAACAAGGTCCTCCTGTACAGCACAAGGAACTATATTCAATATCCTGTGATAAATCATATGGAAAATATGTATGTATGACTGAATCACTGCTGTACAGCAGAAATTAGCACAACATTGTAAGTAAGCTATATTTCAACAAAACTTTTAATCACCGATAATCAATAGTAAGTGGTAAATGGATTTTATGTATTAAAACTGTTTAGAGGTAGGAACAGAGAAGGCAAAATGTGACTTCTCCGCATTGAATCATAACCTTTTGTAGCCTTTTGTGTTGGAGTTTTACTTAGCATAGTGTTGTTAAAAAAAAAAAAAAAGGCGACCATTTTAAAGCCCTAGAGGCTTCTCTGGTGGAATACTTCTGCAATGCAGAAGACAGGGGTTCGATCCCTGGGTCGGGAAGATCCCCTGCAGAAGGGAATGGCTACCCATTCCAGTGTTCTTACCTGGAACAATGGCACGGTAGTCCGAGGAGCCTGGCGGGCTGCAATCCTCGGAAGCCCAAAGATTCGGACATTACCTCCCTAACTTCCCAAAGCCCGTCCTCGCGCGCCCCCTATAGGCCAGGCCCTGACGACCCAGCCGAGGGGGGAGAAGGTACAGGTGGAAGGAACCACCAGGTGCATGCGCTCCACCAGGCTCACGTTAAGTTAACCTGTTAACTCAAAGGCACCGACGTGGTGACGAAGCACAGGGAGGTTTGAGTCTTGCCCAGGGACACACAGTGGATGGGGGAGCTGGCGTTCGGTTCTCCGCCAACATTTCCTTCCTCCCTGTCCATCCGCTGACTTCTCTGGCCACTTGAGCCTGGTGGTGGGAGGCTCTCCGTGCTGGCTCCCATCCTCAAGGCTGCTGGCCCGAGTGAGGACATGCACTCAGAAGTCCACAGGCTGCGGGGTATCTGTGTTGCTGGTTAGTATAGCAAAGTTCACTGGTGCAACCAAGAACAAGGCCTGGAGTCCAAGCCCGGCCCAAGTGCCCCAGCTCTGAGCCCCGCTACCACAGAAGGGCCCTATGGCTACGATTCCGTGATTTTAAGGCACGTGCTTGGCAGGAACACACACAGGGTCCCTTCCTGAGGGACCCTGGAGGAGGACAAGAGCTCTCAACTGAAGCCCACCTCATCCTCTTGGGCAATCTTGGCAGGCAGGGGTGCTTTTCTGACCAAGGCTCAGAGCCCCGCGCATCAGGATTAGGGTTTGCACACCCTTTTGCCTGCCAGGCTATAGAGACCTCTTTGTCCTTGTGCTCTTGGCCAGGGTAGTCCAGCTGTCTCCCCAGCCAGCCATGTGGGTGTGTCCACCTTGCTAGTCCCCTCCCCAGGCCCTGGAGTCAGCTGACTCAGTGGGTCTGGGGCCCCGTCTGAGGCTGTGTGTCTACACGTGCTGTCATCTCCACCCTTGAGGGATCCAGGCTGGTAACTGGAGGTGCAGAGCTCCACTTGCTCACCTGCTTCTCTTCCCCCATCCCCAGAAGGCACCATCTGTGCCTTTTAAGTCACTGGCCAGGAACGCCTTGACCAGAACATTGACCTCCATCCTTGGGAAGCTGGGTGTGGTGGGCCCTGACTACACCGACCCCTCGCCTTGGCCTCTGATGAGCTCTTGACAGCTCTAATACTGCCAACACCAGGTTGTCAATTTGTGAGCCTTTGTGCTTGTCTCAAGGAGGCACACGCAGGCAAACAGTGACACAGGCATCACTGTACAGAGATTTTCGTGAGAAGCAGAGGATGGGCAGCAGGCTGTTCCCGGGACTGCTGGCTCCTCGCGCTGAATGGAGCCAGATAATGACGGCCACCAGCCTCGAGACTGTGCACAGCCTCTGGCCTTACTGTGTGTGGGGAGGTAGACGTGATCCAGTTGGAGAAGGTCCCTCCAGCTGTGGGGCACAGGCTTGCAGGCCAGCAGAGGTGGCCCTCCTCACCTGCATTGGGTGTGGTGACCTTTTCTCTAAGCAGCTAAAGGATATTTTAGGTCAGCTCTGCCACTGTAGCTCAAAAACAGCCAGAAAAAACAATGAAACCAATGTGCATGAGTGTATTCCAATAAAATGTCCTATGAACACTGAAATTTTAATTTCACATCACAAAATTTGTTTCAACCATTTAAAACCCATTCTTAGGACTTCCCTGGTTGTCCAGTGTCTAAGACTCCACACTCCCAGTGCAGGGGGCCCAGGTTCAATCCCTGCTCAGGAATCTAGGTCCTGCATGCCACAACTAAAATATCCTGTGTGCCACAGCTGCGACCCAGCACAACCAAAACCAGAAAAACCATTCTCAGTTCCAGGGCCATGCAAAACCAGGTGGGGTGAGGGTGGCTCTAAGTGCTGTGCCTCCGCTGCAGAGCAACTGCCCACCTGTACCTGTGCTCAGTCCCTACTTGGATGCAGGGCTGGCCCTGACCCCTTGTCCCCAGACAAGCACAAGACCTTGCAGAGAGATCTTTGGCTTTATGTAGACCTCTGTGGAAACTTGGTGCTGGAGCATTCTCTCTCATCTGTGGGCCTCTAAAGCTTCACCTCAAAGCCTGGATGTACCTCAAACACAGCATTCATTCAACAAACTTCTCCTGGGCTCTAGTGCAGACCACATCCACAAGGGGACACATGGATGTGAAAACCCACTGGGCTCTGCACAGACACCCCACTTTATTAGTGAAGCTTCCAGAATGCTCAAAGCATCATAAAACTTATCTGATAATAAGATAAATTTCAAGTCAAAATTATGAGTTTATTGTCTCCAAAAGAAATCCAAAGTATTTTAAAATCTATTCTGTAAGCATTCTGGAAATTCTCTTTGGCCATGCTGGGTGTCTTGTGGGATCTAGGGGAAAGCTGAGTCCTGACCACTGGAGTGCCAAGAAATTCCCAGAAATTCTTAAAATGAGTTTACTGTTCCTGAAGCCCCAGTTGGGAAATACAGCTATTCTATCCAATAGTCCAGAACTCCCACACCTGGCAGGCAGCCCTCTCCTCTCCTCCCAGCGAACACACAGAAGTACAAAGACACTTCTCTGTGCTCTGGGGTATCAAACCCATGCAGCAGCAGTTTGAACGCAACGTCATCAGGTCACACACAAACACCACAAACCTTTTTCACATGGATGCAGCTAAGGAGACTCCTCACCCAATACTTCTGCACTAGTATTCTAGGCTGGAATGTAGGGCTTGAGATTTATTTCTACTGAATTTTTGGTTATCCTGGGACATTTAAGTGAATGAAACACACTAAAGAACAGAGGAAAAATAATCCCTCAAAGGCTGGAGGTGCTGGAGGCAGGACTGCCATGTGGTCAAAGGCACCCTGCAAGCAAAGGGCCAGCTGTGTTCCAAGAACTTTTATTTGGTCACACTGAAATCTGATTTTAATATAATTTTCAAATGTCACAAAATAGTCTTTCCCTCGCCCCAACCATTTAAAAATGTAAAAACCATTCTTAGTTCTTAAGCCTGTTACAAGGTAAACGGGGGGGACATGAAAATTCTGAAGGTGATTCAAGCACACATGGATTGTGAGCAGCACCAAGCCCACGTGGTCAGGAGCCCTGCCAACAGGCCTGGAAGCAAAACCAGGAGGATGTCAGATCGGAAGCCGCCGCTGTATTGGCAAAGCCTTCTCACCTGTCTGTGATTACATTTCTCAGATGTGCGTGCATTTACAGGACTGACTCCAGGTCAGGTTTTGTGGAGGTCCCAGGCCAGTGTCCTCAGGCTGATCACCAGGCCTCACAGATGTGGGCACAGGCCTGCATTTGGCCTGCAGGGCAGACAGTGGGCCAGCCCCCAACAGGACCATGTTGGTTCCGAGTCCAGGTGCTGGAGTGCGTTTAAGGCTGGGTCCCTGCCCTTTTTGGCTGGCCTGCAAGTGTTGTCAGGGAAGATAAGCATCCTGTGCCGCAGACCCTGGAGTCCAGAGGCCCCACACCCCTTTGTGTCACTACCAGAAGTGGCCAGGAGGACTCCCTTGTGGGGAGGGTCCATCCAATGACAAACCACCTTCCTAGCACCAGAAAGGGTGGGGGGTGTGGCATGTCCACCCAGGACTTTGATCTTATCCCACTGTTAGGTGGCTCAAAAGGTCTAAGATATGGCCCACTTAGAGGTGCCCACCTTGCCCGGCTCTGAAAGCAGTGACCTCCTGGTCAACCACCTGGTTGAGCATAGCAGCTGAGGTGGGGATGTAACCTCTGGCATCTGTAGGAATCCCTGCCCTCTTGCACTGATTTTCAGACACAAGTTGTGGGTGGAGCGGGGAGTTACAGCTGCTGCAGAGGGCACACTGTCTGCATGGTGCCCCCCACCCAGGGCAGAAGCACACGGAAGTTGCAGGGGGGGCAATCCTTGTCCCAAGACAGCGCTGCGACCTATATACACATCTTGTGCCAGGGAAGCAGCCAATCGGGCTGAGCTGCTGGGGGGCTGAGCCCCTTCTACTTGCTGAGAACATCCTGGACTCTGCTGTCCCCACCTCTCCAGGCACCTGGGACGGCTAGCACTGTTCCTGGAAAGAAACCCAAGGGCTGCTGCTGGGCCACATCCCACGAGGCGAGCCTGGGCTTAACCCAACTCACGTGCCATGACCCAAGTCCTGCTGCAATAAAGCCTCATGTGACCTCAGGGTCGCCTGTCGGACACGGGGAAAGTGGCCCCTCCACGGGAGACAGCCCTTTGCCTGTGATTATCAGCAATGATGCCAAAGATCACCAGGTCTCAGGGGATGGTCCTGGGTAGCAGCTGGTGACACTCCCCATCCTGAGTCCCCCTGCACAGCCCAGGGCTCTAGGCTATGCGGGAGCCACTGCTGCACGTCAGCCTCTTCTTGCGGCTTGCAGGCCTTGAGCTGTTCCAGGAGCCACTCTGCAGCCCAGCCTGTCAGTCAACCAGAGCAGGGATGTTCCTTGCACGGTATTCCCGCCTGTGACAAGATGGCCATGTACTCTGACCACTCAACCCAAGCTAGGCTGTGCTGGCAGAGAAAACCTGAGCAGGAGGCGATGCCAGTGGAGTGGACTTGCTCATTGGCACCCAGTGCTTGGCACCCAGGGGCCCTCTGCCCTGGAACCTGGGGGGCCCATGAGGCCACATCCCCATGCTGATCCTGGTGAGCAGGCATCTCCACTCATTGGCCTGTGCAAAGGCACTGGCTCACCCGTCTGCTGGCAGACCTTCCAGTTCTGGTGGTCCGTGTGGCTGGTGTTTTGAGGATACCTGGCCAGCAGCAACTTGACAACACACACCCTGGCCTCTGGTGGCATCCTCAGGGCTGCTCTTTCATTCTTGTAACCACTGTAAGATAACACTCAGGGAGGCCACTGGGTTCTGGACTTATGGCAGGCCAGGAACACTGTCCCCAGGCCTGGGTGCTGCTCCTGGCATGCCTGCATGGACCCAGCGATACTCCAAAGAGAAGGGCTGCTCTGCAAGGCGCATCTGGTGAGGAGAGCAGAGGTGGAGCCCAGCACCCCTCCAGCAGCCCTGTGCAAACACATCCTTGCTGCAGAAGCCAGTCTGAGTACCTGGGGCCTAAGGTAGACGTCCTGAGTAACTTCTTTCATCCCACTCATCTGGTGGGGCTGCAGGGGCTCTTCTCATGCCTCTTCCACAAGGCCCAGGGTCCTCCTTCTGAGAACTCAAATGCTACGTGTCACTCTGATGTGAGAGACACGAGCTTTATTGAAGGGGGTAAGGTCAAACGTGCCACCAAAAACATACACCACGTATGAATCTCAACACTCCCTAAGAGAGCAATTCTGAATCTTCCCCAGTGTTCTAACTCTTCAGTGTAAAAGATCCCATGTAAAATAAGTTAAGGCTATAGGTTTATTCACATTTATACACATTTGTAAAGGTAAGTGGTCTAGCCCATGTGAATTTTCTGATGCTGAGTAAGCCTTGAGCTTCTATTAAAAGCTTTGCCACATTCATTACATTTGTAAGGTTTCTCTCCAGTGTGAATTCTCTGGTGGATAATGAGATGCGACCGCCACCTGAATATTTTCTCACATTCATTACATTTGTGAAGCTTCTTTACAGTATTAACTCTCCTACGACTTGTGTGGGTGGAAGCCTCTAGGGTGCTCCCATACTCACGGTACCACTGGGCACGAGTGTGGATCCTCTGGTGCTCGATCAGGTACGAGCTCCGGCTGAAGGCCTTTCCGCACTCACTGCATCCATAGGGCTTCACCCCGGCATGGATAATCTGGTGCTGGAAAAGGGTGGAATTCTGGCTGAAGGCCTTCCCACACTCGCTGCACTTATACGGCCTCTCGCCTGTGTGCACCCTCTGGTGTATCGTGAGTTGTGTGCTCATGCTGAAGGCTTTTCCACATTCGAGGCACTCATAGGGCTTCTCCCCCTTATGGATCCTCTGATGGTAAATGAGGCTCGAGCTCTGGCTAAAGGCCTTCCCGCAGTCACTGCACTCGTACGGCTTCTCCCCGGTGTGAATTCTCTGGTGCTGAATGAGGTGTGAGCCCTGGACAAAGCCCTTCCCACACTCATCGCATTTAAATGGCTTTTCTCCAGTGTGAGTTCTCTGGTGGCGAATAAGCCGTGAGCTGCAACCAAAGGCTTTTGAACACTTGTTGCATTTATAAGGTTTCTCTCCAGTGTGTGTCAGCTGATGCTGACTCAGGCGGGAGACCCACCGGAAAGCCTTCCCACACTCGTCACACTTAAATGGCTTCTCGGGAGCATGCATCCTCTGACGTGCACCCAGGCTGAGACTCTCCGGGGTTCTTGGGAGCTCAAGCTTCTCCCCAGCGTGCATCCGCTGGTGCTGAGCTAGGGTTGAACTCTGGCTGAAGGCCTTGCCACAGTCGTGGCATGGGTAGGGCCGCTCTCCCGTGTGGGTCCGCTGGTGCCTGGCCAACTGAGACTGCTGGCTGAAGGCCTTCCCGCACTCCCGGCAGCCATAGGGCCTCTCTCCCGTGTGAACCCTCTGATGATGGATGAGGCTGGAGCTCTGCCCAAAGGCTTTTCCACATTCTTCGCACCTGTAGGGCTTCTCCCCAGTGTGAATCCTTTGATGCTGAATAAGTTTTGAGCTCAGGCGAAAGGCCTTCCCACAATCGGTGCACTTAAACGGCTTCTCTCCAGTGTGGATCCTCTGATGCTGAGTAAGCTGTGAGCACAACCTGAAGACCTTCCCACACTCCCTACACTCATACGGTTTCTCTCCAGGCAAGGTACTCGGATGTCTCCCCTGAAAGCAATCAGATAACTTTTTTTGGCACTCTGGGCATCTGTTGGGTTTCTTCTGGGTATTCATTTCCTGGTGTAGAGCAACATCTGAAGGAGACTGCAAACTCCTGCCACATATATCGCACCTTCGGAAGGACCCCTGACTTTGATCAGGCTGATAACCCAGGCGGTTGCTGCTCCCCTGCTCACCATGACCCTGGAACTCGTCCTTGGTGAAGGCCTTCCTGGGAGCCGTGGTCCCCGTGTTCAAGAAGTTTTTATGGAAGAGGGAGCTTGGCTGTCTCTGTGAACAGACTTCAGGATCTGAGGTGTCTTCAAAGCCAGGACTCTGGGCTAAGTCCTGGAGCAAGGTTTTGACCCTGGATTCTGATTTAAGACTGTCCATGTCCTCAAGGGCCTGCTCACCATCAGTCCCAACTGTAGAATCTGAAATGAACAGGAAGCAAATTGCTGCTAATCCCCCGTGCTCAGAGAAAGGAGACTGGGGGGCGAGGGTGCATACCACCCCTGGGACTGAGCCCCCTCCCAGGACAGGCTGTACTGAGCATTTGGAAAGATGTGATGAGAAGTCAATGCCTTTTGACAGTGGTCAAAATCTGGTTCTGTTCATGCTTAATGCATTCATTCGCTTACTATATACCTGGAAGACTGCAAAGAGCCACTGTCCTGCCTGGAGGAAGGTCATCTCACGGAATGAATACAAGGAAAAACCCACAAAGAAGCAAAGTGAGCCCAAGAGGGTGGAGGGTAAGAGGCAGGGTTAGGGTGCCTGTGAGAGGAAGTAGAGTGAGGAGGAAAGAGGGACTGAAAACTGAACAGAGGGGTGTTATGTACTGAGAAAAATGAGGCACAAGAGCTGCTAAGGGGCACACAGGGGTGAGTCCAAGAGAGGTGGGCCTCAGCTGTCCACTGGGTAGGGTTCTGAGCAGCGCCCCAGGCCCGACCTCCACACCCTCCAGCCCCTGCCAGTCATGCCTTCTGACTCACAGTGTCCGTCCCTTGCTGTCCTGCCCCTCAGCTTCCAGGTGGACACAGTGACTGCATTGGGCTACACTGACACCTTCTTCCTGAGGGTTTCCAGAGGGCCCACCTCCCTGCTTGCCCTCCACATGGAGGTTTGGAGGGATGTGGCCAACAGCCAAGGAATACCTGGAGCCACCAGAAGCTGGAATAGGCAGGGAGGATCCTCCCCTACAGGTTTCAGAGGGGACACGACACTGCTTGTGACTTGATCTTGGACATGTGGTCCCCACAAGTAAGAACAGTAAATCTTGGCTGTGGTTAGCCTCCAGTCTGTGTGCTTTGTTACAGCAGCTTCAGGACACTAACACAGCCCTGGAACTTTATCTGAGAGGCTGGGGTCACACAGACCCCATGAAACTCGGGAGGGAGCGTGGCAGTGGCAGGTGAACAGCTGCTCAGAGTCACATGCGTGCTTTTGCTTAATAAGAATATTAGTAAAATTCGAACTGAACAAAACATGGTTCAAAAACAAACTGTCTTGCCATAATGCACAGGAGTTCTATGCCCTTGCTTTTCTGTAGTTTACTCTCTCCTGAGGCTGCCCCATGACTGGCCTATGCCTCTAGGCCCACCCCACAGCATTCCCAGGCAGCTCAGCAAAGCTGCATGGATGGCCTCTGGGGTCTCCCTCCAGCTCCCACCTGAGCCCTTGCTGGGCACGGGGACCCTGAATCCCTCCTGTGCCCAGAAGCCTCACCTGTCCGGGTGGTCCTGGCTGCCTCTCTCCCCTCTGCTCCTTGCAGGTCGAGGACCCATGGCTCCTGCCCCTGTTCTAGCCGGGAGATCAGCTCAGGCTTGAAGACCAGAAATCCTGCTGTGGGGGCAGCAGAGGAGATGGCATCATTGTGGCTGGGAGTGTAGCTCAGGGCTCAGTTCTCCCTGGTCCCCAGGAATGAAGGGTTGGGGGCTACTGGAGCACAGGGGCCTCCTGTCCAGACCTGCTGCCTCCTGAGGCTGGACAGAGAGGAATGCATGGACTCCCAGTCTGGCCCTGCTGCAAATGGAGACAAGGCCAGGATTGCCAGGGAGTCCTGTCACCCAAGTCTGCAGAGCACAGGCCAGCTCTCTCCCACAGGGAGAGGAGCAGGCACAGCCAGAACTTCCCTCAGTCCCCTCAGGGATGCTCCAAGAGGTAGGGTTGCTTAAAAAACAATACAACCACAAATCAACCAATAAAATGGATTTTAAGTCAGAAGGTGTGAAGCCCAATCATCAGCCAGCAGCCCCAGCCTCACGTTTTCACACAGAGCCCAAGGCTTTAGCAGAGGGCTGGAGACTGATGGGCACCCCCTGGCACCTGCCTTCTAGGGCCAGTAGCCCCCATGCTGTGGGGCAGCCATGCGAAGTGCTCCCAGCCCACCCAAGGGTCGGTCAAGCCCCCTGGCTAGAGCAGTCCTCAGGTTTTCAGCCATGGGGTGGAGAAGGTAGCAGGCAGAGAAGATTAAAGGCTCAGGTAACAGCAGGACCCCACACTCAAGAGGAAAGAGGTTCCTGCCAAACACACGTGTGCTGCTCACAGAGAAACGTCCCTGCGCAGCCAGTAAGGAAGTTGGGCAAAGGCCATGAAACAATGCCACAGAGTGCACCTGATCTACATGCGGCTGGACACAATGGCAATCACAATGGGTGGCTCAAAAGTTTTACTATCCAGAAACTATGTGATGAATTAGTAAGTGGCAACTGTATTTACTATGAGTCAAAACTTGTAGGATGAAGCTGAAGTGATATTTATGCATAAAATTTCATGTTTTTAAATACAACGACTAGAAACAAGAATGGTAAACACAGAACAGGTAAATACTAAACTCAAGAAACAACAAGAAATCTGACTGAGTAGCTATTTAAGCTATTTCAAGTTTGGATTCTATTTCTATTCACTCAGGCAGAAAGTCCACCTATCTAACTTTTAAAAGTCCACCTACACTATGAGCACAGCCAAAAGGTATGAAGGAAAGAAAAGAAACAGCATAGCAGATCCAATAAATTAAAAGGGAGGAAGTAAGAAAGGCGGAAAGACTCAGTGATGGCGCGCCCTGCCCCCCAAAACCCACAAGCTGGGTCTCTGAAAGATGAAATAACAGTCTCATGGCAGTATCAATCAGGTCAACACAGTGAAAAAATGCTGCAAACATAAAATAAGTAAAGGAAACAAATACAAACATAACAGACATTAAAAATGAAGAGCATTCTGAATAAGTACACACTAGAAAAACCGAAAATCTGAGTAACTGTTTAAACTATTTCAAGTTTGGACTGTATTTCTACTCATTTAGGCAGCAAGTCCACCCACCCTGTGAGCACTGAATCACATGACGTATGCAAACCTGGGAGCCTGTTTAGCTCACCAAGACTCCTCCTGGGGTCAGCTTCTGACCCACAAGGACTCACAGTTCCAAGCCCCTGCCTAGCCCATGAGGGCTCGACCGCATGGCCTCCAGATCTGCAGCCTCTAACAGAGGCCAAAATAGGCGGGTACTGACCGATGATGGAAGGGGTAGGGGTGTTCAAATAAAGCCTCACCTAGTCCAGCCACACTGCTGTGGTTCTCGAGCATCACCTCCTTGTAGAGAGCCCTCTGGCCAGGGTCCAGACACTGCCATTCCTCCCGCGAGAAGTGCACGGCCACATCACCAAATGTCACAGCCTCCTGAAAGGACACACACCAGTCTCCTGGCTGTCTCAAGGACACAGACCACAAGGTTGAGTGAGACAGTCACCAGGCCCCTTTGGCTTTAAAATCGAGGGGAGGAAGGAATTCCCTGGCCGTCTTGCGGTCAGGACTCCGCTTCCACTATAGGGGGCACAGGCTCAATCCCTGGTCATGGAAGTAAGATCCTGCAAGCTTTGTGGCAGTGTGGCCAAAAATAAAATCAAGGGGAGGGACAGTATGGAGGAGAGGGAGAGACCCAGACCATGGGGATCTAGAGCCCTCCCCCAAGAGCCTCAGGCAGGCCCAATCTGAGCAGGGTTTGCTCACTACCTTGGAGACGCCCAAGACTGGCAAGGGGTCAGCAAGAGGTCGAGAGTCTAGGTCCAGGCCCACTGTGGGTAGGGGCCTCACAAGATGAGGGAGGGAACAGGAGAAGTCAGACTCCTACCATGAGGCTCTGTGGGTGGGAATCCACGTGTTCTGGCTGAGAGACCTGTTGGCAGTTACCAAAGAGTCAGAGATCACGATCCTGGAGGCCCCAACCTCTCACTTCCAGACTAACTGAGGGGGTACCACGTGCTCCAATTCTTTAATTCCAACTCCAAGTGTTCTCTGGCAGGGACTTGTGGCAGGGCCAGAATGGCCGTAGCACTACAGTATCTGTCCTCCGAAGCTTCATTCATCTTTCAGAGAGTGTGACATGGAAGAATTACTCCACAAACATGTAATGGGTAGTTGCCACGTGTGCCAGGCGCTCGGCTACGCAATAGGGATGTGGTAGTGAACAGCACACAGGGACTCTATCTTCTTGGAGCAGCCTAGTGGAGGAAAGAGTTAACTGACCATGCAAACAAACCAAAATTACAACTGTGATGATAGCACAAGTACCAGGGACTCAGAAAACACTTAAACTAGGAAACTCTGAGTCTGATGGGTCACTTCCCCTAGGTGCTAACTCGGTGCTAATGGGCATGGGGAGGAACTGGTAGGCAGGAGAACAGAGTATGCAAGGGCCAGAGGCAGGAAGGACTAGGGCTGAATGAGCCAGTGGGGCAAGATCTCAGGCAGCAAAGATGAGTCATGATGTGACCGGCGGCTGGAGTAGACTGGAACCAGAAGATTGGACTGCAGGGAAAAGAAGAGGGGACACCTGACTGCATTCTAACCCTCGTACAAAAACGTGACCCCTCCCCTGGCATCCCCCTGGGAGGTCAGAAAGAGAAGCGTACTTCCTAGGTGAGATTTTGACTTCAAAAGCGGCTTGAGGGAAGAAGCTTTAGGCCGTGAGCTGATTCAGACAGCAGTGACCACTGTCAAGCGATTCCCCACCTGGCCTGGCCAGCAGCAGGCATGTACCTCCTATTGCTGGATCCTGGGTCTTCTGTAGAGAAGTACAGGCCCTAAATGGCAGCCAGAATTCAGAAAAGATACACAGCCTACTGCCCCAAGACACAGCCCTTCTGGCCACCTTCAAGAAGTGTAGGTCTTGGAGAAGCAGTGAGGGGGGGTAAAAGAGTGCCCCCGAGGGGGATGACAGTTATGCAGACTGGAGCAGGGATGCCCAAAAGCATGCCTAGAACCGGAGGGGAGACTACGAGGCTGCCGCGAGGCCGGATCTACGGGATGACCCCTCCCGCTTCTTCCCGGCGAAGACGGCCAAGGCTCGACCACCGCCCTACCCAGCGCCAACGGGCTGATAGCCGCCCGCTCCGCCAGCGCTTCCCTGCGGAGAGGCCGGGGAGCGCGGGGCCCGCGGTATCGGAGGAGGGAGGACGTGGAGGACGTGGGGGCCGGTAGAGCGAGAGCACGTGGGCCGCCCAGACCCTAATCTATGCTCTCAGCACCGACTCACCCTCCCGGGGCCAGCCAGAGACTCCAGCAGCGCGACGACGCCGGAAACGGGCCTCGGACGCTCGCGGCCGCTCGGCTCGCAGACTTCCGGTTGCTCTGGGCGGTTCGGAGGCTCAGCCGACTCTGTGGTTCCCCAACTACCGGAGCCGGAGAAGGGGCGGGGCCAGGTAACTTGGGAACCGACAGATCCCGGAGGGGGCGGGGCGGAATCCGGTAAAGGGCGGGGTCATAGTTCAAGGAGGGCGGGATCACAGATCAAAGAGGGCGGGGCTGGGGCTGAGGGAAAGCGAGGGCCCGGGCCAGCTGCCGTGTGGCCTGGGGGCGGGGAGAAGACCGGGACGAAGCCGGAGGAGAGCTGCCTGAGGGTCTTCCGGGCCAGCCCCGCGCACCTCTAGTCACAGTCCGGGCCGCTGGTCCCCGCACTGGGTCTGTGTGCGGGCTGCTGCCGGGCGGAACGCGCCTGCTGGGCCCGTTCCAGGCTCCAGGACTACAGAGACGCCGCTGCCTCAGCTGTGCCCGGTGGAGTACGGGGGCGAGCGGCCAGGTTGGGCGCAGAGGAGCCGTGTGGAGAGAGTAGGTGTTCCTGTCCTTGGTGTGGTGATGTCTCGGGCCGCGGGCACCGCAAAGTGTGGAGGGGCGCCGACAGCCCAGAGAGGAGGCTGGGAGGACTGCAGGAAGGGTGAGGACCACCAGGAGGAGAGGCCCAGGGCAGGGTCGTCAACTGGCACTCCTGGCTGGGGTCCTGGCTGCGGGGCTCGAGGCAGCAGGACAACCTAGGACCCGCAGAGAGACCGGAGGCGGTGGGCCCTCGGGCGAAGGGCGGCACGCACAGGTTTCAGGTCGAAGCTGCTTTTCGCTGTGCCCTCTCCTACCCCAGCTTCATCTGACTCCTGGGGCAGCCTGTTCTGGGTGTTCTCCCAGATCCACGCGGTCCTGTGTGTAGGGGGAGGGCACCCCAACTTCTCTGGGGCTCGGCAGGAGCCTCCCCTTCAGTGGCCCAGCTCCCTCAGCTTTGGGGAGGACGCTGCGCTCCTCTTTGGAGGCCATAGCTTCCCATGCTGTCCGGGCCCTTGGAACTTTTCACACTGGACAGCCCTGGAATGGCAAGGTTGAGGGGAGAGCCCTGACACCAGCCTCATTGATGATCCAGACCCTGGGGTCCCTGGCAAAGCTGCGGTGAATGGGCTCAAGCCCAAGGAAGGAGGTGGACAGAGTCAGTTCCTGGACGGACTCCTAGGGGAGGTGGAAGGGAAAATCTAGTATGCTCAGAGGAACCAGCTCTTTTCCCTGGGCGCCTGTGTGATGTGGTCTGGGTCTCCCACCCCATGCCTCCAGATGTCGAACAATTCTCAGCTCTCCCATCTCCACATCATCCCTGATAACTCTAAGAGCACCTGTGCAAAGGATGAATAGATGAAGAATTGGAGAATGGGAAAGGACTGGGTGTACACCTGCTTCTTAACTGTAACCCCTAGCCAAGTACTCAGGCACCCTGAGCTCACTGGTGTCCTGACCTTCTGGGTCCCCCTTCTGCTGGAGTGTCATCACACTGCACCATCTTGAGCTAGGAGGTCCTAGCAAACCTAGGCCCCAGCCTAGTCCCTCAAGGTGAGGGGAGCACTTCTACTCAAGGTGAGGCTGACCCAGGGAGCAAGAGGGGGAGCCAGGGTTGACACTGGGATTTTCAGACTGATGACCGAACTACCTTAGCTGCCACAAGAGTCTGGTCCAGAGTGTCCACCTGGCAGACACCTGGGCAGTGTGGGAGGTGTGGGGACCAGCGTGCTGAGGGTGCTACCTGGGTACAGGGTGAAGGAGACTGTGCCTGTCCACTGCAGGCCATTCCAGGGCCTCCACACCTGAGTTCCATAATCCTCACTGAGCCTTGGACCCACTGAGCAAACAGACTGTTAACAGCCAGGGGCCTACATGGTCCCCTAAATGGTCACGGTGCCTCTTTGGGCAAACTCAAATCACTTTCCAGCTATTTCCAGCCTGGGATTAGGATTCTGAACTGTAAGTGTTCCCAAGGGAAAAGCCAAGCTTGAGGACTTCCCTGGTGGTGCAGTGGATGGGAATTCACCTGCCAAGCAGGGGACACAGGTTTGATCCCTGGTCTGGGAGGATTCCACATGCCTCGGAACAACTAAACCCATGTGCCACAACCACTGAACCGGGGTACAAGAACTGTTGAAGCCCACGTGCCTGAAGATTGTGCTCTGCAACAAGAGAAGCCATCAGAATGAGAAGCCCACAAATGGCAATGAAGAGTAGACCCACTTGCTGCAACTAAAGAAAGTCCACGCAAAAGCAATGAAGACCCAGCACAGCCAAAAATCAATCAATAAATAATTAAATTATCTTCAAGAATTCCCTAGCAATCCGGTCATTAGTTCTCCACACTGTCACTGCCGCGCACACAGATTCACTCCCTGGTTGGGGAATTAAGATCCCACAAGATGTGTGCCCAGAATATGTGACATTTAAGTATTAGTATTTTATTTCCAGCATTCATGTTCATCCTTGAGTTAGAAAGATCTAGTAGACTCTAGGGGGCTCTTTTGAAATACATTTACGTACTTGTGATGGAAAAATCAATAGGAACTAGCACACTGTTTTTTATGTGTTTACATGGTACATCTCCTATAGGAGACTGGCTTAGCACTCTTGGCAGCTCCAGTGCAATCTCATAGAACATACTAGGTTTCACTGATCCACACCTAATGGTGCCTGAAATACAGTTATGCTTCCTACCTTGCCTCAGAATCCATGAAAGTCTACAGATTCTCTCAGCTCAAAAGCAGTGTTTACTGAAATCAGGATTTTGCTTTCCTGAAGCAGACAACATCTGACAGTAAAGAAGATGACAAGGTTTAACTTAACCCAAACTGTGTGAAGACTAAAGACCAATTTCGCCATTCTGCTTTTCAGTGTAGTTTCCAGAAATCAACTGTGATGGAAAGCAGGAAATAACTATGTTAAAAGTTTACTAACTCCTAAAAAGCTGGAAGTTAATTTAAGAGTTTATTATGATTTATAAGTCTCATTTAAAAAACATCAGTCCATCAAACCATGTAGAAATAAGTAAGCAAAAAGTCTGCAAAACAAAACATACTTTAAACATGTTTAAGTAGAAAAGTTATCTGAAATTCTGGATTTTCAGTCACTTCATTATTTGTATTATTATGAAATGGCAGCCAAATAATCCTTAACTTCAGTTGGGGTCTGCCTCCTAAATCCGGCTTTGTTGCAGATTCCAACTACTATATTATCTTCTGTCATCTGACCTTCAAAGCTTTCCTTTAGGGTTAATATGGCTGTATGAATGGCATCTTCAAGTTCCAGATCTTCATTATATCTTTCCTCAAGGAAAGTTTTCCCATTCATGTAGTTCTTTCCCATTGCTGTGGCTTTCCAGGCAAAGTAAGCTCCAGATGGATCTGACTGAAATAAATATGGCTGTCCCTCATTCCAACCACTGATAAGTAAGAAACTCCAAATGGGTGAACACCACCTGACTGGGTGTATTCCTGCATCATGGAAGCTACTCTCTGGACCAGCTAAGCTGTGGGAATGGGTTCTTGGTAAATGAGATAGTACTGTTGAGCTAGTTTTTGAGCTCTGTGCACATTTGGTTCCACTTTGTGGACACTTCACTCATCATACAGAATGGTTTTTTGTTTCTTCTCAGTTGCCAATACCATGCCATTTGCAGCTTTAATTCCCACTGAAGGAGCTCCTCCAGCTATAGCAGCCAAAGCATATTCTATCTGGACAAGTTTACCAGATGGGCTGAATATAGTCAGCGAAAAGCTGTAACCATGCTCTGCCATCTTTACCAAAAGATCCAATCCACCATGTATATATATATTTTAAAGAGATGTGTTTCCAAGGCCACTTTCTGTAGTCTTGTAGATGGCACAGGGAAATAACACTTTCAGTGAAGTGGGACAGAGCCACTGAAGGCTGTCACTACCCCCCCAAACACTCAGGAATCTCCTGGTGAGTTAAAATATGCGTAGATTTTGTTTTAATCAGGGATGGTAAGACTTCAGAAATGCAGGTGGATTTTTATACTCACAGGTGTCTAGAAATGAGAGGAGGCAGGGCACACCATACAAGGCCACACAGGGAAACACTGGGTTGGTCGGGAAGTGAAAGAGAGGAGGGAAGGAGTGGCCAAGAGCCTTTACTGGGATTTCTGCAAAAGGAATGGGCAAGGCAGAGCAAGGACACTGAGGAAGATTAGGACGGTTATGTTTGAATAATTTCAGCAGGCTGAGGGCTACTGGGTCATCTCCAGTGGTCTGATACCTGACCCTGGTGAGACTTAGGGCAGGGAAGCACTAATGTGAGAGTCTTGTCAGGGAGATAGTTGGGAGTGTGGGCTCTGGATTGGTTGGTTTGTGTCAACGCCTAGCTCTAAGGAATCCTTTGCTGTCTCTAGGAATGCCTTTTGGACCTAGCCTTGCTTGGCTCAAAAGCTGGCAGGAGGAACCAAGAGACCCTAGAACCCTGAACAGAAGCAGAAGTTCCCTGAGTCTCCCAGGAAAGTATATCTGAGGTCAGGGGCTCAGTAAGAGCAAAATGAACGAGGTGCTGGAGGTGGCCTGAGGAGGTGGGCCATGGGCCCAGGTGACAGGTGTGTGCCCAGCATAGAGAGGCCTTGTCACCACTCATTCCTGTCTGGCTCAGCCCCTGTATTCAACCTTTTTTTTTCCACTCAGAACTGAATCCCTGAAGGCAGGGCCCGTGAGGTTTCCATTCTGCCTCACTCTCCTGGGCTCAACAATGACCTCACATGCTCAGTTTTAAAGACCAACTAACCTGTGGGTCAGCAATCTTAATTTTCTTTAAGTGAAGATAAAAGCTGAAAAACAATTTCCAGAAATGAAACATGTCCTTTGTTCAGGACAGGGATTCATGCTTAATCAAGATAGAGCTGATATATGGAAAAATATGCCTGAAGTGGGATTCAGAGAGGCACTTTTCAAAGATTTCATTTACCAGATTGTCACTAGTGCTTTTGAGTTCTTTTCTCAGATGAAAGCTGCTTCCTTTCAGTATCCTGCAAGTTCAAAACGTCAGGGCTCATACCCATTAGGACAGCTACTGTAAAAAAACAAAAACAGGAAAAAAAGTGCTGGCAAGTATGTGGACAAACTGCAACACTTTTATGCTGCTGGTGGGGATGTAAATTGGTGCAGTCACTATGGAGAATAGTATGGAGGTTTGTAAAAAGATGAGGCATAGAATTACCTTATGACCACCCAAGTTTTGCAACATGAAGAGTTCTGGAGATGGATGGTGCTGATGGTTGTACAACAGTATGCATATACCTAATACTGATCTTGGAAACAACAATGAGCTGTTCTGAAGAGAGATCTTAGTTCTCTGCCTCAGAATTGGATCTGGGTAGCCTGGATGAAAACCAGGAATCCTAGCCACCAGACCACCAGGGGCTACAGGCTAGAACTGCTGGGAGCTGTCAGGATGCCCCCTCACTCGGATGACAAAGTCACGAGATTGAGAAGGAAACTGCAAAGTGGATTTTCCTTTGGGGCATCCCAAGGCAAGGCCCCTCCTGGTATTTTTCTTGGGAAGTTCTGTTTATGCTCTGAACATTACCTCATCTCAGCAGGTCAGTCTCAGTTAGAAAAAATTCATCCTGAGATAATTCCCTCAGACCTTATTTCCCTCCTACTAGTTACTGGGGAGTTTACCAAGAGTTCTCTGGGGTTCATGGCAAAGCCACCACCAGAAGGGCTCATACTTGGGTCACCTTTCCACATACCACTCCCCCCGGACCACTCCATGGAGGAGGCTCCCTTTCTTAAAAAAAAAAAAAAAAAAAAAAAACAGGCTGGAATGGGACTTAGGAATGCTCATAACTGTGACCAGCATAGTTGGAGACACTGATTGCTTTAGGATAGTGTAGAAATAGAAATTCCTTTTAGTAGTTGTAAGGTTAATAGGGTTTCATTGTTAAAGCAGTGCTGCTAAACTGTCTCTTTGTCTTCTTTTCTCTTTCCTTGTAAAAACCAAAATAGGTTAATAGAATAAAACAGTTTCAAGCTTAAGCCCCTCTTTCTAGCTTCTACATAGTTGCACCTTGTCAGGGAACATTTGGCAGGAGGCTTCCTGTGTCAATCCCTGAATATTCAGAGATGAGTGGAGAGGCACACCTTTTCCGGGGACAAAAGAAATACATACATTCTTAAAGTATAGCAACCATTTACAGCCTTCTTCCCTCTCGGATATAGAAAGTAAGTTCTTTACAATCCCCTCTTTTTGAGATAGATTCTAGCCCTATGTTTCCTGGATAAGTTGCTGAAAAGGCTATCTTGTAAGACAGTGAATATTTGCCCGCATTATGCTAAATAAAGGTGTGCTAGAGACATTCAAATGGTAAACATACTATTATTAAGTCTGATTACGCAAAAATCCAACCTTTTGTAAAGAAGATGAGCTTAATGTAAAGGTTGTTGTTGGTAGGCAGAAAACAAATTTGCATAAAAATGCTGTGATGTAATGGGGATGTTCTTTGGCTATAAAACTGTAAGCTAACAAAAATAAAGTGAGAGACTTCTCCACCGCCTTTGGGAGAGACTTCTCCATCACCTCACAAAACTAACAGCAATAAAGAGAGACTGCTTCATCACCACACACCGACTCAGCTCAGTTCTTCCGCCGATGCCACATCCCTCAAGACCCCCAGACCCCGCCGGGGCTGGACCCCGGCATAGAACTAAAGTGACCCTGGCTCTTTCTTCCATTTGAAAGCAAGACTGTTTCAAGGAGGCAAAAACTGTAAAAACAGGTGCAAAGTTTATTAGAGACACGGCAAAATGTATTGGAAAGCACATAGAGAAACAATGTTTATTCAAGACAGAAGCAGAGCAGAAATACACACCTGGAGAGAAATGGTATGAACATGCTCTCTAATGAGGAGGAGCACAGTAACTTAGAAACTAGGCAGAGACACACACCTGGAGAGGAGTGTGGGCGTCCTGAGTGAGGAGGAGCACAGTAAGGAGGTGATGTGAATCCCTTATACAGGACAGTCCTTCTGGGTCTTTGTTTCTGTTCAGTTCAATCACTTGGTCGTGTCCGACCCTTTGCGACTCCATGGTCTGCAGCACACCAGGCTTCCCTGTCCATCACCAACTCTTGGAGCTTGCTCAAACTCACGTCCATCTAGTCAGTGATGGCATCCAACCATCTCATCCTCTGTCATCCCCTTCTGCTCCTGTCCTCAATCTTTCCCAGCATCAGGGTCTTTTCTAATGAGTCAGTTGTTCACATCAGGTGACCAAAGTATTGGAACTTCAGCTTCAGCATCAGTCCTTCCAATGATTATTCAGGACTGATTTCCTTTAGGATTGACTGGTTGGATCTCCTTGCTGTCCAAGGGACTCTCAAGAGTCTTCTCCAACACCACAGTTCAAAAGCATCAATTCTTTGGTGCTCAGCCTTCTTTATAGTCCAATTCTCACATCAGTACATGACTACTGGAAAACTATAACTTTGACTATATGGACCTTTGTCAGTAAAGTAATGTCTCTGCTTTTTAATATGCTGTCTAGGTTGGTCATAACTTTCCTTCCAAGGAGAAAGTGTCTCTTAATTTCATGGCTGCAGTCACCATCTGCAGTGATTTTGGAGCCCAAGAAAATAAAGCCTGCCACTGTTTCCATTGTTTTCCCATCTAAGTGATGGGACTGGATGCCATGATCTTCGTTTTTTGAATGTTGAGTTTTAACCCAGCTTTTTCACTCTCCTCTTTCAGTTTCATCAAGAGACTCTTTAGTCTCTCTTTGCTTTCTGCCATAAGGGTGGTGTCATCTGCATATCTGAGGTTATTAATATTTCTCCCTGCAATCTTTTTTGTTTTCACCATCATGTTGAGTTTATTATTCCAATGGCACTAATACAGCTGGAGGTGCTCAGTGATGCTGTGCAGGCAGGATTTCTTTCCCTGCAAACTAGATTCCAGCTTGTGCTTCATCCAGCCCAGCATTTCGCATGACATACCCTGCATCATCAGTTGGAGAAGACTTAAGAGTCCCTTGGACTGCAAGGAGATCCAACCAGTCCATCCTAAAGGAGATCAGTCCTGGGCGTTCATTGGAAGGACTGATGTTGAAGCTGAAACTCCAATACTTTGACCACCTGATGCGAAGAGCTGACTCATTTGAAAAGACCCTGATGCTGGGAAAGATTGAGGGTGGGTGGAGAAGGGGACGACAGAGGTTAAGATGGTTGGATGGCATCACTGACTCAATGAGTTTGGGTAAACTCATGAGTTTGGGACATGAGTTTGGGTAAACTCCGGGAGTTGGTGATGGACAGGGAGGCCTGGTGTACTGTGGTTCATGGGGTCACAAGGAGTTGGACATGACTGAGCAACTGAACTGAACTGAACCCTGCATATAAGTTAAATAAGCAAGGTGACAATATACAGCCTTGACGTACTCCTTTCCCAACTTTGAACCAGTCTGTTGTTCCATGTCCAGTTCTAACTGTTGCTTCTTGACCTGCATACAAGTTTCTCAGGAGACGGGTAAGGTGGTCTGGTATTCCTATGTCTTGAAGAATTTTCCAGTTTGTTCTGATCCACACAGTCGAAGACTTTAGTGTAGTCAATGAAGCAGATGTTTTTCTGTAATTCTCTTGAATTTTGTACGATCCAACGGATGTTGGCAATTTGATCTCTGGTTCCTCTGCCTTTTCTAAATCCAGCTTGAACATCTGGAAGTTCTCAGTTCACGTACTGTTAAAGCCTAGCTTGGAGAATTTTGAGCATTACTTTGTTAGCGTGTGAGATGAGTGCAATTGTACCATAGTTTGAACATTCTTTGGCATCGCCTTTCTTTGGGATTGGAATGAAAATTAACCTTTTCTAGTCCTGTGGCCACTGCTAAGTTTTCCAAATTTGCTGGCATATTGAGTGCAGCACTTTCACAGCATCATCTTTTAGGATTTGAAATAGCTCAACTGGAATTCCATCACCTCCACTAGCTTTGTTCATAGTGACACTTCCGAGGGCCCACTTGACTTCGCACTCCAAGATGTCTGGCTCTAGGTGAGTGATCACAGCATCGTGGTTATCTGGGTCATTAAGATATTTTTTGTATAGTTCTGTGTATTCTTGCACCTCTTCTTAATATTTTCTGCTTCTGTTAGGTCCATACCATTTCTGTCCTTTAATGTGTCCATCTTTGCATGAAATGTTCCCTTCGTATCTCTAATTTACTTGATGAGATCTCTAATCTTTCCAATTCTATTATTTTCCTCTATTTCTTTGCATTGATCACTTAGGAAGGCTTTCTTATCTCTCCTGGTGTTTGAGTATTTGTTTGCATTTGGCCAATTATTTTGTTTCTTTCTTCACACCCGAGTGGTCCTTGGACCCTCCCCAATATATGTACACAACTTTTTTCTAAGATGGATCCCAAGGCAGAGCCCTGTGGGTGCAAGTCCACACTTGTAATCGGTGGGGCTCCCTTGCTTTTCGACCAGCATGAAGCCTTCCTGTGCAAGTACAGAGAAGTCTTCCTTAACCTCGAGTGATCATCTCATTTCTTTAACAAAGCTCAGTTTTTGCCACTAGCTTTGTCCTTGAAGTGTCAGGGTGAGAACAAAGCTTGAATTTTACTCCAGTTAACAAATACCAGGTTTCCAGCCCAGGGGCCCATCTCCTAACCCTAACCCTAATACCACCGAAAGTGAAAGTAAAATCAACTCAGTCATGTCCGACTCTTTGTAACCCCATGGACTATACAGTCCGTGGAGTTCTCCAGGCCAGAATACTGGTACGGGTAACCTTTCCCTTCTCCAGGGGATCTTCCCATCCCAGGGATTGAACCCAGGTCTCCTGCATTACAGATGGATTCTTTACCAGCTGAGCCACAAGGGAAGCCCAAAACCACTAAACTGCATACTTATAAATGACTGAGATGGCAAATATTATGTCTATTTTACCATGCTTTAAAAAGTTGGAAAAAAAATGTCAGGGCTAAAAATGCACTTTGTTTGGAATATGAGTACCTCTTTAAGTACATTCTTAGCTTATTAGAAGACCACATTTTGCAAGTACTTCAGAGATTTGCTAATGTTTTAATATATTTATATATATATATATTTAGCTGTGCCAAGTCTTAGTTGCAGGATGTGGGATCTAGTTCCCTGACCTGGGATTGAATGCAGGCCTCTGCATTGGGAGCAGACAGTCTCAGACATTGGATCATCAGGGAAGTCATTAACATTTTTTCAAAATCAGAAGAAAATCCCCATTATGCTTATGTTAATGAGTAGCAATTAACTCAAAGTGAACGTATAAAGGCTCTACTGTGTGTGTTTGCTGGACAATTCCAGAATATTCAGTTCTTCTGTAGAACAACAAATTAGGAAAGCGGATGAGACAGTTTCCATATAGGCAGATCTGGAAATACGCAGATACAGCACATGGGCAGAACACGGGAAAGGGTGGAGCAAAAAGAACTATTTGTCCATGGAAAGGGACAAGTAAGTTAAGAAGGCCCCATACACAACCCATAAATATCCAAGAGGCCCCCAGGAGGCCCCCAAATGCAGATAAAATCACAGTGGCTGGCCTGACCTGCAGTGTGGGACCAGATGATGATTGAGTTTGTGTGTGTGTGTGTGCGCGCATGTTGGGGGGGAGGCTCTGTTGTGTAGGGTTGCAGGAGCCCTGAAGCCAGAGAGCCCACTGTCTGACACAGCTCAGAGGCAAAAGCCTGTCTACACCAGGGTCTGGTCCTGTCTTCACCTCAGGCCAGCATTCACCCCTGTAGGTGGGTCTTTCAGAGAATGTTGTTTAACTTTTCTTCTAATATCTATTTATTCGTTTGGCTGCACTGGGTCTTAATTGTGGCATGCAGGCTCCTCCATCTTCCTTAAGGCATGTGGGCTCTTTAGCTGTGCCATGTGAACTCCTAGGTCCCAGACCAGGGATTGAACCTTGCCCCCTGCAATGGATGTGTGGAGTCCTACCCACTGGACCACCAGGGAAGTCCCCCATGCACACTTTTAAAAAAACACCATTTTTAGAAGTAGAATACACAGAAAGGAGATAAAAACACCTTCAGCATGCAGCGCAACTCTTGTCACAAGCTGATCCTGCCCAGGACCTCGAAGGCTCCCTGTGCTCCCCCCCGGTCACTCTCTCAGGCCACCTCTCCTGTCTGTGCCTGAGCTTGGCCCCTCTGACTTCTACAGCCCTGGTGATTTTTGTAGGCTTACTTTATATTCTTCGTGCATATTCACTCATCTAATCCTCACAATGATCTTATGATAGGTAGTATTATTGTGCCCATGAATGACGGCAGGAGTATAGAGTTAGGTTATTTGCCAGAGATGCTAGCATGGGGAGCATAGCTGAACAAGACAGAAGAGAGGCATAGTTCCTCGAGTTTATTCCAAATTACTCATGTGTGTAGGTGTGAGAAGAAATATTTAAGAACAACTTTTAAAGGAAATGGACCTCGGTGGTATTAGAGGGCACCCTGGCTGACTAGCGTGAGCAAAGGCACTGTGTGGGGAGTGCCTCATCTCGGGACAGAGGCAGTTGGGCCCCCCCCGAAGGTCTGAGAACCCCATGCCCAGGGAGGCTGCCCTCACCACCCTGAATGACCCGGATCTGCAGAGACCTGGCTGTATGTCAGGCTCAGTGGCCTCATGTGGAGCCGACATTCAGGCCAGTGAGGAGAGCTGAGGCACAGATCTCGGGACTGTGGGAGGGTCACCAGCCAGTACTACCATCTCTGCATAGATGCTCCAAGCATAAGGCAGGGGTGTGCACCTTCCAAGCCCCACGATCAGCTGCCCTCCCTGAGTCTACACATGTGCCTCAAGATAGGCCTTAGGGAGGAGTCCACATGAGCACCAGCCCTGGAACAGCACGTCTCAGGCTTCCCTGGGCCCATGGCCCCCAGTGGGGGCTCACAGCTACCAGACACACCCTGGCTTCTGGACTTGCACTGCTACCCCTGTCGAACCCGGACTGTGGTGAGAGCCTGGACACAAGCCTGGAGTGGGCTTGGTCAGCCTCATTCTGGCTGCATCCACAGCTTGGGAAGCCAATTCAGGGTCAAAGGGAGAGTGCAGGGCCGTATGTCCCGCCCCGCCCATCTCCCATACTCCTTTCCAGAGACCCCACGGCACACAAGTCCAAGCACTGTCTCCACCTCCATCCCTCTGACCTTCTGGTCCTCCAGGCCTTTGCGGAGCTGACCCCAAAGCCCCTCACCCTTCCCCAAGGAGATTCCGGTGCCTCTCAGTTCTGGCCCTGCTGTGGGCAGTGCTGCCCCCTGGTAGGCTCTCCCTGACAAGCCCAGCCGGTTGCCTCTTAGTGAGCCTCGAGCACAGTCCCCTCTACTCCCTCGTGGCTCATAAGGTGGCCACATGGCCACTTCCTTCCTGCTCCTATCATCTTCCGATATCTCCCTGGCATCCACCCCTGCGAGGCCCACCTGACCACACTGGAGCAAAAACACCACCCCGCAGTCCCAAGCGCAAGCCCCTCTGCTCCGTGACACTCCAGCCCTCCCTCCCTACCTTGTTGGCTCTCCCCGCTCAGGCCTCATCTGCACACCCCCGGCCCTGATCACTAAACTCTCCCCGTCTGCGCCTACTCTGTTATTCAGGGGTTCCACCTCGTCTTCTGCTAACTCCAGGGACCGTCTCTGGAAGGACTCCTCCCACTTCTCCAGAAGACCCCTCTCCGAAATAAAGATGTATCCTGCTGGAGACCCCCTGCCCGCCCAATCCGCGGACCCTCTGCCGGAAAACAGCCTGCCAGACCCGCGGGTCTTAAGTACAGCGCAGGCCAGTCTAACTCAGTGAGCCTGAACAGAGGGGCGGGAACGGTTGCGGGCGACCGCCATAGAACTACAAGTCCCGGCGTGCATTGCGGCGACGGCCCTTGACCGGAAGGTTGAGGGCTCTCGGCCCCACCCCGGAAGATAAGGCGGCTCTCAAGGGCCGTGTCTCCTCTTTCGGCCGGCTCGGCAGCAGGTAGGACGTGTTGGTGCCATCCGGCACCATCCGGCGCCCCCCGTTGTCCTAGGCTTCGTTAGGGACCCTAGCTGACTCTGGAAAAAGCCCCGGGGTGCACGGCTGGGGCTGGGGACGCGGAGGGTCTTGAAGGCGGGAGAGAGGAGCCGAGGGAGCGGGGTCCCTGAAGCCCGGGTGGTGGGGATCCCTGGGCCGGACGGCCGCTGACCGTGAGCTGCCTCCAGACCGCCGCCATGGGCCGCGTGATCCGCGGGCAGAGGAAGGGCGCCGGCTCCGTGTTCCGCGCACATGTGAAGCACAGAAAGGGCGCCGCGCGCCTGCGCGCCGTGGATTTCGCTGAGCGACACGGATATATCAAGGGGATCGTGAAGGTTCGGGGCGTGGGTCGGGATGGGCGGGGGCGCGGGGCTCCCAGCGGGACCCCCAAGCCGCTCACGCCGCCTCGACCCGCAGGACATCATCCACGACCCGGGCCGCGGAGCGCCCCTTGCCAAAGTGGTTTTTCGGGATCCGTATCGTTTTAAGAAGCGGACAGAGCTGTTCATCGCCGCTGAGGGCATCCACACCGGCCAGTTCGTGTACTGCGGCAAAAAGGGTGAGCTCCTCGCCGAGGGTAAAGGTTTTGATGGGGAGGAACTGCTGTGCCTGGCGGTTTACAGCTTGGATTGAGGGAGGAACGCTGAGGCAGCAGCCTTCACTTGGGGACACCCGCTGGGCCAAGCGTCCCGGCGAGTCCTCGGAGAGCTGTAGGAGGAGGCTGGCCTTGGTTTTGGCAAGCGGTGGCGAGGACGTACCACCTTTCTCTTGCAGCCCAGCTCAATATCGGCAACGTGCTCCCAGTGGGCACAATGCCTGAGGGCACCATCGTGTGTTGTCTGGAGGAGAAGCCTGGTGACCGAGGCAAGCTGGCAAGGGCCTCCGGAAACTATGCCACAGTCATTTCCCACAACCCTGAGACAAAGAAGACGCGAGTGAAGCTGCCTTCGGGCTCCAAGAAGGTCATTTCCTCTGCCAACAGAGCTGTGGTCGGTGAGTGGAAGGCAGCGGTTGTATGCAGTGGGTCTCCTGTGGACAGCTGTTTAATTCCTGGTTGGGTGTTGAATGAGAGTGGGTTTAACAGACTGGATTCTATAAAGTAAAGGCAGGCTTAGCTGCACTCTGGGATAACCTAGACTTAGGTAATTTTTGCTTTTGTGGGTTACCTGGTTAAAGCCACACAGTGTGTTGAAATGCATGTACTCAAGTTTGTTGGCTGTTTGACAACATTTTTGAATCCTTGTGGCAAATCCAGTCCTGCCTCGGGGGGGCTCTTGAGAGTGTGCTCACAGAATAAGCAAAACAATGGCAGAGAAGTGGTGGGCCAGGTCAGCTGTCCTGTTTGGGGTGGGGAGGAGCCTAGTGTCAGACCCTGCAAAGGGGAGGACTTCTGAAGGGCCATGGCTCAAGGTGGGCATTCCAGACATGTGAGTAAAGCCTTGGTTTAGCTATCCTGCAGCTGAAGAAACTGTCAGCTGACAAGCTGTGTGTGTGAGTTGCTTAGTTGTGTCCTACTCTTTGCGATGCCATGGACTGTAGCTTGCTAGGCTCCTCTGTCCATGGAATTCTCCAGGCACTGGAGTGGGTTGCCATTTCCTTCTCCAGTTCTTCCCAACCCACGGATTGAACTCCTGCATTGCAGATTCTTCACTGTCTGAGCCACTAGGGAGGCCCTAGCTGACAGGCTGTAATGGCATTTACTGCTTGGGATGGTTTCTAGGTGTTTTTGAGGCTCCTGGATTCATGTGATCCTGAACGACATGTTCTGGTGGGGCACTGGCAGGGACATACCAGGGGATGCTCTGCCTGGAGGGAGTGTTCCCCAGCCCTGAGTGGGGTCCCTGAGTCTCTGGTCTCCCAACAGGTGTGGTGGCTGGAGGTGGCCGCATTGACAAGCCCATTCTGAAGGCTGGCCGTGCCTACCACAAGTATAAGGCAAAGAGGAACTGCTGGCCACGGGTGCGGGGTGTGGCCATGAACGTAAGTAGCCCAGAATTGGACAGTGGAGTCAGTATTCAGTGTATGAGGGTTGTGAGACTGGGTGGACGAGTTCTTTCTGGAGTGTCTCCTCTTTATGGTGGGAGATAGTTTGTAAGCACTGGCCAGTTGATTCTGCCAGTTCTCAAGCCCTCCTGAGGTAGATCGGGGTCAGCTCCACCTCACCATCGCCTTCTTCCTGCAGCCTGTCGAGCATCCCTTCGGAGGTGGCAACCACCAGCACATCGGCAAACCCTCTACTATCCGCAGAGATGCCCCTGCTGGCCGGAAAGTGGGTCTCATTGCTGCCCGCCGGACTGGGCGTCTCCGAGGAACCAAGACTGTGCAGGAGAAGGAGAACTAGGGCTGTGGCTCAATAAAGCTTGTTTCTTTTCACAACGAGCTGTGTGTTTCTGTGGTTTCAGAGGGAAGGGTGCACACTCTGAGGAGTGCCCTATGCACCAGGGAACAGTGGAGGCTCTGGGGGGGGTGAGGCTGCTGGGTTGCTTCACACCATGCCTCTTGGAAATCGCACCTCCCCCCCTCCCCAACACGTAGCTCAGAGAAGCCCGCTTCATTACCTTTGACTTGTCTTGAGGGTCTGAGTGCTGTTGGGTATGAGTGGTACCCCCTGGTGCCACAGGCTGAGGGCCAGAGTGTTCTCTCCTGCAGAGGAAGAACCATACTGATGGGCTTCCTTTTTGGTGACAGCTCACCTACACCTTGTCTAGGACTTAAATGATGGACTGGTCAAAGCTGATAGGGGCATACTGGCTTGGGCACCAGTGTGGAGTGGGGGCTCATCAGTGACAGGACACTGCTTCCAGAGGCCAGCTAGAGTGCCCTGCTCCTGGTGGATCTGCATGTGAGCTGATGTCAAAGCAAGAGCTGCAAGCCACTGTGGGTAACTGACCATGGGAGTGAATGGTAAACAGACAGTAGAGGGTAAGGTAACGGTGAGGAGAGAGTAACGGTGGGTGGTGGATGGCTGGCTAAGGCAGGATGCTCCTCTGGCCTGGGTGGAAGGCACTGGCAGCCACCTTCCTAAGTGGTGTACAGCAGTTGGTCACTTGGGCTGTCTTGGGATGCTGTGTGGCAAGGTCCTTCCTGGGTGACGGTGTCACTGGTTCCAGGTGGCTCCTTGTTCTCATGGTCTATGCCTGTTGCTAGAGTGAACTTCAGTTTTGGTCTTGCCTTTCTGGGGCCCCACCTGCCTTCAGCCACCCACACCTAGACAGTGACCCATTGTTGCTAGGACCTCTGTCATGAGAGGACTGTAAACTTCCTGGAGAAAAGGGCACTGGACATGTTTGCCAGGACATAACTTGCTTGCTTTACTGGGTAAAGTGACCTGGGGCTTTGTCCAGGGGGCTGGCCAATAGGGAGGGTTTGCTCCAGGAGCATTAAGGCCCCATTTACAGGAGTTGGTGCTGGGGGCAGTGGTTTAAAACCAGGGCTACTCTGACTAGTATGTGTGTTAGTTGCTCATACGTGTGTGAATCTTTGCGACCCCATGGACTGTAGCCCATGAGGCTCCTCTGACCATGGGGTTTTCCATGCAAGAATACGGGAGTGGGTTGCCATTCCCTTCTCCAGGGGCTTCCTAACCCAGGGATGAAACTCGCATAGCAGGCAGATTCTTTACTGTCTGAGCCACCAGGGAAGCATTTTCATTTTCTGAGTGATCACATGACCCTGAAGGAGGGTGTACTTTTCTGTCTTTACCTGTAAAGGAAAGGGCCTTCCTGATCTTAGTTGTAGTGCCTTGAGAGGCTGTCTAGGGAGGCTGTCACTGAAAAGAATTTTTGGATCTTGAGCACCAAAAGCCTCTGCCTGGCCTTCGTTGCAAAGCCTCGGGGTCGTGAGTCCAGACTGCCAAGCAGTGGTAGCTTTTGGAACTAAGGCTTAGCTTTTACGTTCCTCTAGACGGCCGACCACCGAAACGCGGGAGTCCTGTTCCCAGAGCGACCGGAAGGCGCCTCCTGCCGGGATCTCGGAGGAAAGATAGTCACTTCCGGTGGGGGTTAGGGCTTCTGGGCCTAAGGAGCAGGCGGGGCCTGGTCTGTCAGCCGCTGTTGGGCGGCGCTGAGGTGAGTGTGGGCGTTTGGGGGCGGGGTGGGGGCGGCCGCGGGGCGCCCCGAGGCGGGGCGGGGACGTTCCCTGGACTCCACATCTCCCGCCGAGGGTCCCACGCGAAGGCCTCGAACCCCACGGGCCCCTCCCTGCTGGGGGCGTTCCTCGCCGGGCCCCTCTGCCGAGGTGGAGCCTCTGTCACCGGCCCCAAGCCCGTCCTGGTCTCTCCACCGGACTTCCCTTCTGGGTCGCCCCAAGGGGCTGCTTCCGCGGAGTGAGATGCTGCCGGTAACCGAGCGCCGCGCGCGCCGGCCTCGCCCTACCGGGCCCGTCTCTCCTCCGCCTCCTGACTCGAGGGCCTCCCGCCGGCGGGGGGTGGTTCGCGCCCGCGCGCGAGCTCCCGTCGCCTCCCGCAGCAGCCCCCCCCGCACCCCCTGCGGGCCCCGCCCCCCGCACGTTTCTCCTTCCCCGTGGGTTTCTGCTTCTGAGGCTCTGAGACCTTTCTGCCCGCAGCCAGATTTCTGTTTCTCTTCTCAGAGGCTTTTATTCAAGGTTTGAAACCTTTTATTTACCCCATAGGTTTCTGCTTTTAATATGTCGCTTTAAAAAATCCTTTTTGCTTGTATACAGATATGCAAGAACATCCTTGTGCGTCTTCTTTTGTGCGTTAGCAAGAATTTCTAAAGGGCACGTACCTTCAATTTGGTTTCCTGTCCCAGGGCTTCAAAGAGTTTCAGCTCTGCCAGGTAGGGCCAGGTGGGTTTTCCAGAGTGACTAGCAGACTGCGGGACTCTGAGAGTCCCTGTTTCTCAGGCCTTCATGTGTTCAGTCTCCCAGACAGACGTGTCCCGACTCTTTCTGATCCTATGGACTGTAGCCCACCAAACACTTCTGTCCGTGGGATTTTCCAGGCAAGAATACTAGAGTGGGTTGCCGTTTCCTTCTCCAGGTGATCTCCACCCAGGAATCAAACCCGCGTCTCCTGAGTCTCTTGCATTGCAGGCAGATTCTTTACCACTGAGCCATGGGAGGAAGCCCATTGTGAAGCATTTTATGTTTTCCCTTGTCTGTGGTGATGAGAAGTCTTGTTCTAATTTGTGTTTTCCTAATTCTTAATTATACTGAAAATCTTCAGATGTTTATTGGACAGTTTTGCTTTCTTTATCTGATTTACTAGGTTTCATCCTGTGCTTATTTTGTGTGTGTTGAATGGCCTTATTTTTTATTTTTAAATAATTATTATTTTTGGCAGCATCGAGTCTTCGTTGTGGCATGCACGATCTACCTGGAGATCAGCCGGCTTCTTTTTAGTTGAGGCGAGTGCTCAGTACTTGTGGTGCTTGGCCTTAGTTGGGCAGCAAATGTGGGCTCTTAGTCCCTTGACCAGGACCCATAATTGAACCCAGGCCCTCAGCAGTGAAAACACAAGAGTCCTAACCACTGGACCATCAGGGAATTCTGGTTTAAATATTGATTTTTGTTTGTTTCTTTTTGTATTTTTAAATATATCCTATGTATATCTTTTATTGTTGCTGCTGTTTAGTTGCTTAGTCATTTCCAACTCTTTGTGACCTGGTAGACTGTAGCCCATGATGCTTCTCTGTCCATGGGATTTCCCAGGCAAGAATACTGGAGTGGGTAGCCATGTCCTTCTACAGGGGATCTTCCCAACCCAGATCAAACCTGCTATATCCTGCACTGACAGGCAGGTTCTTTACTGCAGAGCCACCTGGGAAGCCCATAACTTTTATTAAGTATGTTTGAAAATACCTTCTCTCATCATGCCATTTGCTTTTAATTTTGTGGTGTCTCATACAGAAGCTTTTTTTGATAGAGTAAAATTAAGCAATTTTTTCTGTTTGGATAGTGTGTTTTCTGTATTATTTTCTTATAATAGCCATAAACATTTTTAAGAAACAGGCCTTCAGCCTGTCTGAAATACATTTTTGTGTGCCGTGGAAGGCAGGATCTAATTTTACTTGCCTGTGGAAAATCAGTTGTGCCAGTCCCATTTATTGAATGGTCCATCGCTGTTCACATTGTAGTGTACGCATGGAGCTTATATAAGAGAGTTGAGCGTTTTTGGATTTTGATACCCAGTTAGTTGAGCATGGTCCTGGAATCAGTTCACTATGGACAGTTAGGGACAACTGTATTTTACTTCTATGACCACAGCCCTATGATAAGACTTGATATCTGGTAGGCCATGGCTCTGCCTGAGTTCTTCTTTGGCATTTCCTTGGTTAATCTTAGGTCATGACTCATGATAGTTAGTCATTGTGCTCAGATATCATGATATATTCTGGGTTTTTTTTTTTTTTTGGTTGTACTGGGTCTTCATTGCTGCTTGGACTTTCTCTAGTTGCGGTGCTGTCTTCTACTTGCAGTGGCTTCTCTTGTGGAGCCTGGGCTCTAGGGCTTGTGGGCCCAGTAATTGCAGCTCTTGGGGTCTAGAGTGAGCAGGCTCAGTTGTTGTGACACATGGGCTCAGTTGCCCGTTGGCACATGGGACCTTCCCAGGCTAGGGCTTGAATCCATGTTTCCTGTAGGTGGATTCCTAATGACTGGATCACCAGGAAAGTCCTATTGCAATTTTGATTGTATAGAATTAATAGATTCATTTGGGGAGAATTGACATTTTTATATTGAGTTCTCCTGTTTATGAACACTGTCTACTATCTTCATAGGTGTTTTTTTTTTTTTTTTTTTTAGTGTCCTTCAGTAAAGTTTTGTTCGTAAACATACCTGTCTTTTGTTAGGTGCTGTGTGGTTTTTGTAGGTGTTGTGAAAGCTGTTTTTTGGTTGCTGATTACTGGTACACAGGAGTGATATTAACTAGCCTGTTGACCTTCTATATGGCAGTCCTGTTGAACTTTATCATCCCAACACTTGGCTAATACTCTTGCATTGTTTGTGTAGATGGTCTTATCATTCTCAAATAATGATGATTTGTCTGTTCTCTTCCAGTTTTTATGGCTTGTGTTTCTTTTCTTTTCTGGTTGAGCGATAGCATTCAGGATCTCAGTTCCCTGACCCAAGATTGTACCTGTGCTCCCTAACCACTGAACTATGGCATCTGCTCCTTTTCTGTGACTTAATGCGTTGACTGGGGTTTTTGGTGCATTGTTACAGCAGCGGAGTAAGGGAGCAAGCATCCCCATCTTGTCACTGACCAATGCAAATGCTTCTGTTGTGTTACCTTAGGGTTGCTACCAACCAGACTTGAGTGCTGGGACTGCCAGGGGCTAGGCTCACACTCTGAAAACCACTGCTGTATGTATGATATGTAGAGTTGTGTTCCCTATTTTGTTCTTTAAAATAATGTTTCCTTTTACATCTCTTCCCCTTCCCCACATTGGACTTGCCAGATGTTATTAGCATTTTCAAAGAACCAGGGTTGAGATTATTTTTTGTTTCTTTAAATCATGTTTATTTTCTTCATCTTCTTTCCTTGAGTTGTTTTCTTATTCTGTATCTGGTTTCTTGTTTAATGCTTAGATTATTCTTTCAATCAGATTAGTCTTTCAATCCCTTTGTTAAAATAAATGTGTTAAGGATGCACATTTTTCCTCAGGTAAGCTTTATTTCCATTTTCCCTTCAGTCTCTGTTCTTATGTTTTTCTTGAAGGGGAACTTTTAAAAAATTAATCAGAGAGTAGAACCACAATATAAATGTTTGCCAAAAGATACCAGTCTTTGAAATTTTTTGAAACTTTCTTTTTTGCTTGGTGTTTGGTATTTCTTATAATATTCAGTGTAGATTTTGAAAAAAAAATGTGGATGTATTCTCTATGCTTCAAGTAGGTATTCTCTACTTGATCCACTGACTTCTGAGGAAAGTGTGTTAAAATCTCTCATTGCAGGAGTGAGTTTGTATGTTTTTTGTTGGCACTGCACTTAGCTCTGACTATCTATACTTTGAGGATTTGTTGGTAGATACATGTATTTATAATTACAACTTTTTGGTGGATTTTTTCTATTATTAACATGCAGTGTCTGCTTTTGTTCCTGATAATGATTATTGGTTTGAGTTTTGTTTTGATTGGTATAAATATTGTTAAACCACGTGCAGCAATGCATATTAAGTTTGCAAATAGTGTGCCAAAGGGAGAAAGCCAGCACAGAATGTAGAAGGCATAGCTAGTCTGATGGAGTCCCCAGGGCCCTAGTCTGTGTTGGTGAGAGGCAGGGTAGCGCCTCTCTCTTGGGAGGTCAGGAAGCAGGCAGAGCCTGCAGCTGCCAGAGGGCGGACAGGCTGGTTCTGTGGGCTGAGCCCGTTGAGCGATGTGTTCAGGATTTGTTGACTTTGCTGTGTAAATGTTTTACTCCAATAAAGAGCTTTAAAAATACAGAGAAGGTAAATATAGCTATTGTAGCTTTATTTTAATTACTATTTCTTTGGTCTGTCTTGTGTTTAGCCTTTCTGTGTATTTTATTTTAGGTTACATAGGTGCATTTTGGGTATCTACTTCGGGAGTTTTTTGCATCCAGTAGGTGAGTTTAATCCTTTTGCTTCAGTTACCCATCCATTGGACTTCTGCTCATTTTATATTTTTTGGCTCCTAATCTTTGCCTTTGCTTTTTGCCTTCTGTTGAATTTTTTTGACTTCCCTTTCCTTCTCAGCCCTTAATGTGTTATCTTTATTCTTTCATTTAAAGTGAACGACTCTCCATTCTCCACCTGAATGAGACAACTCTGTGCCTGGGAGGAGGTAGGGGCAGATGATCTGAAATGTTGCACGTGTCTGCAGGGAGCAGAGTCTGCCTGGGAGGCCGAGTGCTGAGGCCAACTGCGGGAGGGGCCAGGCAGTGACTGGCTCCTGCATCCATCCTGGGAAGCCCAGGGTACCAGGGGATGGCAGCTTTGCATCTGTGTGCCCTGCCTCAGGTGAGCATCCCTGGGAGGTGGGAGGTCTTCTCCCAGGGCCTTCCTGTCTGCTCTGCCTTAGCAAACTGTCAGGCTTCTCTGGTGTGGGATGCTGAAGGGTGCTGAGCAGAGGGAGGGTGACCTTGGGGTTGCCTAGCCTCCCTGAATGAGTTGGTTCAGCAGCCAAAGAGTCAGGGCCCACCCCTCCCCCAACTACTCCAGGCCACACATGGGGGATCAGGCCTGAGGTCACCCCTGTGCTACTTCTCTAGCCCAGGGCCCAGCCTGAGCCACGCCTGGGCCTCAGTAGCTCCTATTGTTACAGGCTCAAGTGACCTTTGAGGACGTGGCCGTGCTCCTTTCGCAGGAGGAGTGGGGCCTTCTGGGCCCTGCTCAGAAGGGCCTCTACAGGGAAGTGATGCTGGAGACTTACAGGAACCTGGTATCGCTGGGTGAGGCCCCTTGCTGGGATGCAACTCAAGAAACAGCCCTGGGGGCTGAGGCTGAGCAGGGGCTGGGCTGGGGGCGTCATGCTTGTGCTCAGATCTCATCTGCACGCCCATGCCCACCCCTCCAGGGAGTATCCAGACTTCCCTTCATCCCCGCATGTGTATGTCCTCTCCCTTGCCAGTCCTGGGTGAGCCCGCACTGTGTCCGTGGCACCCACCCCAGGCCCTGTCTCCTTCCCAGGAGCTGGACTTGCAGGTCCCAAGCCGGAGGTGATTGTACAGTTGGAGCAAGGGGATGAGCTGTGGGTCCTGGACATGCATGGGGCAGAGCAACCAAGCGTTGATGGCTCAGGTGCGTGGGGGGCTGCCACCCAAACTCACCTACTGAACAAGCATGTGTGGGGGCCCACAGAATGTGGTACCAAACTGACTCATGGGTTTGGAGGAAGATGGCCAGTGCAGCGGTCCTAGGAGTGGCCTCTGCCAAAGGCTGGGTGCTCTTTCTTTTAATTGAAATATAGTTGATTTACAGCATTCTGTTAGTTTCAGGTATACAATTTAGTGATTCAGTATTTTTATAGATTATATGCCTTTTAAAATTATTGCTGTTTACCCCATGTGGCACAGTATCTTTGTTGTTGAGTTATGGGGTAATTCTTGAGCTAAATCTTGTAGAAGGCTGAGAGGGGGCTGTGTTGATGGAGGAGAAGAGGAGAGGACACTTGGGTGTGCCGTGAGGGACCCCATGGAGCCCTGCCCTCCAGAGTCCTGCCTTCCAAGGAGCATCAGGTGGTTGGACAGGCCCACAGTAAAGAACATCACTTCATCCCCCTCCTCTAAGTTAACCCACTGGATGGTTACAGACTTTTACAGGAAAGGGAGGGGGTACACATCACCCTGGATTTCAGCACCCAGATATAGATGTGTGCCTGTGTGCTCCTGCTGTCCCTTTTCCAGTGGAGTCTAGTCCATGCCCGCACACAGACATCACTTCCTAGCAGGAATGCAGTGATCCATGTGCATTGCTGGGTTGCTGATTTTTCACTGAACTCATTTCTGTTTCTGTGTCCCTGTTCTCCCTGGAGGTATTTGGGAAGGGTGTTCTCTCGACTCACTGCTGCGGACGACCTGAGAGTGTTGTCCTGCAGGTGTGTTCCCAGTGTCCCTGGAAGGAACTGTTGGCTCAAAGGACCTGAATTTCTCTTTTGTAAATTTGTTTCTTCAAATACTTAAAGAAATGAGACAAATCGTATTCACAGCTCAGTGAATTTATACAAACAGTCTACCCACCAGATCAAAATAAAGAACATTCCTAGTTCCCTGGGAGAGACCACAGGGCCTCCTGTCATCTCCCATAGCTCCCCTAGGCCTTTTCTCTGACTGCTGCAGGGCAGGGCTGCCGTGTTGTGTGGAGTTTGTTTGGTCTCATCACCATTTGCTGTTCTGTCATGAACATACCGCAGGGTATTTTCCACTATACTTCTGCAAGGTATTTGGTTGTCCCCACCTTGGGGGTGTTGTATGTGTGTGTGTCCTGGCTCACAGAGAACAAGTTTCTGATGAGTGTGTTCCTGCACGTGGAGTCACTCTGTGTGTCTTGTCAGGGAAGGAGGGTGGAGACAAGGCCTCAGATGAGGGCATCCTCTGTGGCGTCTGGAGTGTAAGTGCTGGTGGCTCATGGGTGGTCTCTCGGGACCGTAGGGAGAGCCCTGAGAACAGATGTGGCCTGTGAGGGAGGCGGAGGGACCCCGGCTGTGTGCTTGGCTCCCTCATCCTCAGTTAGCATGAGCTGTGCTCTCTGTGCTCCTGGGGAGGCAGCCGGTTTCCCACCGTGGATGTTGGGGTGGATCAGCTGCTGTCGGGCAGCCATAGACTTGCTCAGCTTTCGCTTCATCAGATATCTTTAGTGTCCTCCGGGGCCCCTCCTTTCTCTGGTTTCGGTGATGCTGTGAAGCTCCCATCTTCCATCCTTTTGGGAAGAGGGCAGTATCTTACAGTCCCACCCAGCAGGCTCTGTGCGCAGGAAGGTTGGGTATTAAAAGAGTTGGGTGGATGCTTGTGCTGCCATGTGATTGCAGCCCTGGGCAAGGCTTTTAGCTTCTGAGTGCCAGGCTCTCGTGTCTGCATGGCATTGGAGATGGTGGACCTGGTAGTCCACAGGTGGTTGGCAGCATCTTTTACCTTCTTTCCAGAGTCAGAACAGGTGACCCCAAGGTGTTCTGTTTGTTGTTTCAGCTCATAGGACCAGGACTGAGAACCAGGAGGTGACTTCAGGCAAAGTGCTGTTTGGGAGAGAACTGGACCCACTCAGGGGGAGTGTTCTCCAGGGACCTGAGCCAGGAGAAGCCCATGAGTGTGTCAGGGAGCCAGTGGGGCGCCTGGACAGGCCTGGGGAGCAGAGAGGCCCCAGGCTAGTCACACTGGCCAATGAGGAGTGTGGCCTGGAGTCTGGAGGAAACCTCGAGTCGGGGTCAAGGCCTATCCCTGATCAAAGACCTCACAAATGTGATATTTGTGAGCAGAGTTTTGAACAGAGATCATACCTTAATAACCATAAACGTGTACACAGGTGCAAAAAACCAAATATAGTTCACGATTCAGGGGAAATTTTCCCTGCAAATTTAGTTGTTAAAGAAGATCAGAAAATTCCTGTTGGGAAAAGGTTGCATTATTGTGGTTGTTGTGGAAAGGCCTTCAGGTACAGTGCTAACCTCATCAAGCACCAGCGACTGCACAGTGAAGAGAAGCCCTACAAGTGTGAAGAGTGTGGGAAGGCCTTCCACCAGAGCTGTGAGCTCATCAGTCACCAGAGGATGCACTCTGGAGAGATCCCCTACCGTTGCGACGAGTGCGGGAAGACATTCAACCAGAGGCCCAACCTCATGAAGCATCAGAGGATCCATACTGGGGAGAAGCCCTACAAGTGCAGCGAGTGTGGGAAGCACTTCAGTGCCTATTCCTCCCTCATTTACCACCAGAGGATCCACACAGGGGAGAAGCCCTACAAGTGCAGTGACTGCGGGAAGGCCTTCAGCGATGGCTCAATCCTCATCCGGCACCGTCGGACTCATACTGGAGAGAAGCCGTATGAGTGCAAAGAGTGTGGCAAAGGCTTTACCCAGAGCTCCAATCTGATCCAGCATCAAAGAATTCACACCGGGGAAAAACCCTATAAATGTAATGAATGTGAGAAAGCCTTCATCCAAAAAACTAAGCTTGTAGAACATCAGAGAAGCCACACCGGAGAGAAGCCCTATGAGTGTAATGACTGTGGCAAAGTCTTCAGCCAGAGCACCCACCTCATCCAGCACCAGAGAATCCACACAGGAGAGAAGCCCTACAAGTGCAGTGAGTGTGGGAAGGCTTTCCACAACAGTTCCAGACTCATTCACCATCAGAGGTCACACCATGGAGAGAAGCCATATAAGTGTGCTGATTGTAAGAAGGCCTTCAGCCAGGGCACGTACCTCCTGCAGCACCGAAGGATCCACACTGGGGAGAAGCCTTACACGTGTGGTGAGTGTGGCAAGGCCTTCAGGCACAGCTCCAACATGTCCCAGCACCAGAGGATTCACCTCCGGGAAGACTTCTCCCTGTGACAGTCAGGAGGCCCAAGGTCTGTGGTGCGCTTCCCCCATTTGACTGCCCTCTCTTTACTTACTATCTACATGGTGTCACAGGTGAACAGGCATTTCTTATTTTAAACAATCTCTTTTCTTAAAAGCAGTGCATGTTCATTTTAGAGAAATTGAGTGGAAAAAGGTAAGCAAAAGGGAGAAGCCCTGCAACCTACCCTTAGAAAGAGAACTCACCACTACTGCGATCAGCGTAGGTTGTGTCCAGACACTCTGAACAGCATCCACGAGAGAAGTATTGTGGAACTTGTGAGTGTAGCTCCTGTTTCCTCAGTCCTGGAAAACTCACACTGGAGAGTTCTATGTGTTTATGTGGTTTTATACCTTGTAAATTTAAAAACAGCATGTTGTTCATACTTTTCTGTGTCACTTAATAGAGTTGATACTGCCTTTTTTATCATGGTAATAATACTGTGTGTTAGTCACTCAGTCGTGTCCGACTCTTTGTGAACCCATGGCCTGTAGCCCGTCAGGCTCCTCTGTCTATGGGATTCTCCAGGCAAGAATACTGGAGTGGGTTGCCATTTCCTCCTCCAGTAAAAACATTACATTTACCATTTTAACCATTTTTTAAGTGTACAACTCAGTGGTATTAGATACATTCACAGTGTTGTATGACCATCAGCAAATCTGTTTCCAAAACTTTTATAACAGACAGAAACTCTGTACTCTTTCCCTTTTCCTTAGTCTCTCTCTTAAGAATTTACTTACTCTGAAGTAGCTCATGTAAGTGAGGTCACACATTTGCCTTTGTGTCCTGGCTCATTTCACTTAGCGCAAGGTGTCGTCACGGCTGAAGCGTGCTCCATTGTTTGCAAACACCATGTTTTGTTCACCTATCATCATCTGTTGATGGGTTACGGGTGTTTCTGCTTGTTAACTTTGTGCATAATACTGCTGTGAACATTGGTGTACAAATCTGTGCTTGTACGTGCCATCCTTCCAGTACTTTGGGGTATAATCCCAGGAATAAAGTTGATGGATCATATGGTAATTCTTTTAAGTTTTTGAAGAATGACCAAACTTTCCCACAATGGCAGTGCCACTTTATATCCCCACTGTCAGTTCATGAAGGTTCCAGTTTCTCCATGTCTTCCTCAATACTTGTTGTTTTCCATTGTCTTGATAATAGTCATCCTGATGAATGCGAAGTGGTATCTCATTTGGTTTTGGTTGCATTTCCCTGATGACTCATGGTACTAAGCATCTTCTCATGCACTTATTGACCATGTATTTCTAAGTCTTCTTTGGAGAAGTGTCTATTCAGACCCTTTGCCCATTTTTGAATTGGGCTGTTTTTGTTGTTGAGGTGTAGGAGTTCTTTTATGTATTTTGAAGGGTAATCTTTTTAAATTTCCCTTTTAAAAAAAAATATATATATATATTTTATTGAAGTACAATTGACTTACAATGTTTCAGGTGTACAGCATGGTGATTCAGTTATACAGATACACAAAATAATTTTGAAATTATTTTCCATCATAGGTTATACAGGATATTGACTCTAGTTCCCTATGCTATACAGTAAACGTTTGTTGCACGTCTATTTTTTAATTAGAAATCTAGCATCCTATTCATATTAAAGGGGTAATCTTTATCAGATTACTAATACTTATAAATATTTTTTCATTCTGAGTTTTCTGTCTACTCTCTTGATAGTGTCCTTTCATTCACAAAAGTTTTTAATGTTTATGAAGTTCAGCTTATCTAGGGCATCTCTGGTGGCTCAGTAGTAAAGAATCTGCCTGTCAGTGGAGACAGGAGTTCAATCCCTGATCTGGGAAGATGCCCACATGCCCCAGAGCAGCTAAGCCTGTGCTCCAGACTCTCAGCTTGTGCTCTGAAGCTCACTCGCCCTAGAGCCCTTGCTCTTCGACAAGAGAAGCAATGAGAGATGCCTACGCACGGCTGCTCACTGCAATTAGAGAAAAAGCCCGCACAGCAGTGAAGAGCCAGCACAGCCACAACAAAAACAAAAACTTACCTGTTCTCTTGTTGCCTGTGCTTAGGGTGTCATATTCAGGAAATCATTATTATATCCAATATTATGAAGATGTGCCCCTGTCTTTTCTTCAGAGATTTATAGTTCTAGGTCTTATAGTTTGGTCTTTGATGTGTTTTGAGCTAGTTTTTTATATATCATAACAGGTAAGGGTCCAATTTTATAATCTTTTACGTGTGGATATACAGTTTCCCTATAACATTTTTTGGAAAGCCTTTTTTTCCCCCCGCCCACTGAATGGTGTGTTAGCTCAGGCTGCCTTAATGAAATATCACAGACCAGGTGGTTTAAAATCCAGAAGTTTATTTCTCATATTTCTGGAGGCTGAGAAGTCCAAGACCAGTGTGCTGGCTGATTTAGCTCCTGGTCAGGGTTCTTTCCCAGGCCTAAAGTACAGCTACCTCAGTATGTCCTCACTTGGTGGAGAGAGATGTCAGGTGTCACTTTGCTGGCAGGAGAGTGAAGCCTGTGATTAGAGGGTTAAAAACTTCCACCTCTAGGGAACGGGGATGGGCTGGAGGTTGAACTGATGGTGTCTGTGAAGGAAGCCTCCATAGAAACCAACAGAGCTTCTGGGTGGTGAGCATGGAGTTCCATGCCGTTCCTCATGTCTGGCACTCTGTATCTCATCTGCCTGTTACTCAGATCCTAGTGATAAACTGGTAATCTAGTGAGTAAACACGTTTTCCTGAGTTCTGGGACCCACTGTAGCAAGTTAACTGAATCCAAGAAGGGGGTCACAGGAAGCTGATTTGTAGCCAGTTGGTCTGGTAACTGTAACAGTACAGGTAACAACCTCAACTTGCAACTGGTGAGTGAAGCAGAGCTGGGTCTTGTGAGGTTGAGCACTTTCATGTGGAATCTGACTGGGTAGACAGCCTCATAACTGAGTTGAATTTTGGACATGCTGCCGACATCCAAGAATTGTTGTTGGTGTGAGAAAGCCAACACATACACAGACACAGACTCACTCTTTGGAACGGGATCTGAGAACTTTTGCAGAGATGACATAGATTTTTGGGCCTAATCAACTCGGTGGGCCGTAGTGCCATTCACCAAAAAGCAGAAGACAGATTTAGGGACTAAGCAGATGTGGACATGTCAAGTATGAAATATCTGTGAAACACCAAAGCAGAGATGCTCAGTAGGCCGGTGGGCTCTGGGTATCTGTCAGTCTGCAAGTTTGGGAGGCACTACCAAAGATGGCATCACAGTCACAAGAGAATTAAACCACCATGAAAACCCAACTTAATGCAGAAGTCCTGGGACTATCACCTGGAGCAGCTGACAACAGAGCTTGCCCAGAGATTCAATGCTGGTGTTTGGCTGGGGTTCTTAGGGCAGGAAGTTACCTGCTCCTCAGAACAAAGCCTGGGCTGCTGGGGGATACACTAGCTCCTTGAGGATGACACCTGCTCAGGAATGAAGGCAATACAAAGGACCAAGCCCTGGGGTGACAGCCTGGACCCAGCAGTGCCTGACACCACCTCATCTACATTTCCTGGAACAGCACAGTTAGACAGCACACGCTTTGCTTATCCACATTTATAAGAAACAGTTTTATTACAGCAATGGGACTCAATGGTATGGAGCGCCACACCACTTGAGGACATCCTTCCATAAGTGAGCACCAGTGTACAACTATACAGCTTCCCCACTAACCCTTATTAACACCTACTTGATCTGCTCCTGAGACTGTTGAGAGTCTTCTACAACAGGGGTCCTCAACCCCTGGGCCAGTACTGGCCTATGGCCTGTTAGGAACCAGGCCACACAGCAGGAGATGAACAGACGGTGAACAAGTGAAGATTTCATCGATACATCCACTCCCCATTGCTTGCATTACGACGTGAGCTTCACCTCCCACCCTCTTACTGTTTTCCATGAAATCGGTCACTGATGTCAAAAAGGTTGGGGACAGCTGTGTTACAACACACTGTGAATGCTCATTTCAGTCTACTGTAAAACCATCTAAAGGAACCTCCCTCTTCTGGCAGGAGGGATATCTCAGCCGAAAACCTACAAATGGAGTCCTAGGCTTGTCAGCACCCAACATGCAGGTCTCCCATCTGCCCCACAGCATTCCTGGAGAAGTGCTGTACTTGAGAGAAACTCTGCACCACTGCAGAGGTGGCTACTCTAGAATAGGGAAGAGGCTAAAAGAAATTAAACCTAAACTCTTCATCACAAGCATCCGAGGTGCCCTTGGACTTTCCTCCTGGACGAGGTCTGCAGACCCGTCGGCTCTTCTTTCTGGCAGCCTCACCTACAGGCTGCACCTGGGCTGAGTGGGCAGCTGTAAGCGAAGAGAGGGACAGTATCAGAACTGAATATAATAGCAAACATTAACTGCCCATACAACTCTAACCTCACTGTAAAAATTAACTTACTGGCTTCCCCAAAATTGTAAGTACTATCATCACACATCCTTAAGAATCACAGAGAGATTCACTAACTCTACCCACCTTGCCTCCTTAGTCCAAGACAGAGTTCTGTAACCCGCGCCCCAGGCTTTCTCCCCGCGGCTTCCCTGAGCCCACTCCTACCGTGGCAGCCCCGCTGTTCTAAGCTTCCTCCTTTCACTGCCCAGGCTTTTCCTCCTGCCCCCTTGAACTAGGCAACTCTTCATCAACCAGTTCTCAGCTTCTCACCAGTCCTGAGAGCCTGCAGGGCCTCGCGCCACTCATCTTCTATCTGAGCCCTGTAGTCCCCAAACAAAGAGCGCATCAGCTGCCTCTTCCGGGGCAAGGGGGTTTTCTGGCTGCGCAAGGTTCGGATTGCCCCAAGAGCTTGTTCTTCTGCAGATGAAAACAAAGGACTAGTAACCTCTAACCTCACTTCCAAGTGTCCTACCTCAAAGGCAACAATTCCATCCCTTGGCAGCACCTGAGGCCACAGGACGGTCACCGTTTCCCTCCCCCAACTCTACAGATGGGCCCTCACTCTGCTTAGGTGTGGGTCTCTGCATCTTCAGTCCAAGCTCCAGCTTTTCTACGCACCAGGCCAGTTCCCGAGCCAGCTGCTCAGCCTGTTGGATTATGGATGGTGACTGCGCGGGCATCGGGGCACTGGGGCCTCCAGCCTCATCCCACAGGAACCCAAAAGGCCGCATCTCATCCACTTCCCGCTGTAAATCCGGGACCACACCCACAGGCGGGCTCCCGCCCAGAACGCGCCTGGAACTTCACCCTTCCCGACTGAGGCCCGCGCTTGCCTGGGCCTCTGCGCTTAGGGGGGCTTCCTCTGGGGCCTGCTTTTCTGGGGTCTGCCCGCTTCCATTGGCAATCGACGCCCCATCCCGGGTTTTCTTCTTTTGCTTCTTGGTTCTCGAGGTAGCGTCACGGCACGTAGGGCGCCCTAAGCAGACAGACTGGGTGAGGCCTTCCAGTGGAAGGACTCGGGGCTCTAGGAAGCAGCCTGGGGAACCAGGGGCTGCAGGGTGCACGGGCAGTACCTGGGGCTTCCGCTGTCTCCCGAGCAGGATGTCCTGGAGCCTGAGGAAAGGAGGAGAGAACGAGGGTCATGAGGAGCCGCCGACCGCCCAAAGCCCAGCCACCCGCCTGCACACCGCTCACCGCCATGCGCTGCCGCCGGGACCGACGAGGGCTCGGGTCCCTTGCCGAATGCGCTCCCTGGGAAACAAGCCTGCGTCACAGAGTTCCGTGCGCGCGGTGGGCGGAACGAGACCCACTCAGATTGCAGTGGTGGTGGTGGGTTAGTCGCCCAATCGTGTCCAACTCTTGCGACCCCACGGACTGTAGCCCGCCAGCTCCTCTGTCCTTGGGATTCTCCAGGCAAGATACGGGAGAGGTTGCAGGTACTGCTCTGGAAGAAGGGACGCTACTCAAGGGAACGTATCTTTAAAGCTCACCTGCTAGTGGGGCGGGAACAGTGGGAGAACAGGGGGTTCCCTGGAGGCCCAGCGGTTAAGAACTTGCCTGCCAACACAGGGGACACGGGTTGGATCCCTGGTCCGGGAAGATCCCACGTGCCTGGGCAGCTGAGCCCCGAGTCTGCAGCTGCTGAAGGCGCGGAGCCTAGACTCTGAACTCTGCAACAGAAGAAGCCTCCGCAGCGAGAGGCCTGCGGCTGCAACTAGAGTGGCCTCTGCTGGCCACAAGTAGAGAAAGCCCGTGTGCAGAGACCCGGCGCCGCCAAAAATACATAAATAAACAATAAAATAAAGAAGGCCGGTAAACAGACATGAATAGCTGTCATTGACAGCGACGCTGTAATAGTGGCCCCAGCAGGGCAGGAAGTGGTCAGCCAAGGCCTCTGAGGAGCTGCAGCCCTGGCGGGGCTGGACTGGCAGCAGGAAGGAGGGCGGGGGCGAGCCGCACGGCGAGGTGGGCGGGTCGTGGGGCCCCGGACAGCAACGCAGGCGGCTTCTGTTTCAGGAGAAGTGGAAGCAGGAGTGGGAGCGGCCACAGCCGCTGTTGGCTCCGCACAAGTGGCTGGGCCTTCCCTGGTGGCTCAGGCGGTGAAAGCGTCTGCCTACAATGCCGGAGACCCGGGTTCGATCCCTGGGTCGGGAAAATTCCCTGGAGAAGGAAATGGCAACTCAGTTTGGTATTCTTGTCTGTAGAGTCCCATGCTCATCCCGATAGTTTCTTCAGGTTTTTTTTTTTTTTTTTTTCAATTTTACCATTTATTTATTTATTTTTGGCTGTGCTGGGTCTTCATTGCTGCAGGGGCTTGTCTCCAATGGTGGTGAATGGGGAGTACTCTCTAGTTGTGGCCATGGGCTTCTTATTGTGGTTCCTCTTGTTGTTCAGGCTCCTGGGCTCTAGAGCACAGACTCAATAGCTGTGGTGCACAGGCTTAGTTGCCTCAGAGCAGGTGGGATCTTCGCGGATCAGGGATTGAGCCCGTGTCCCCTGTGTTGGCAGGGAGATTCTTTACCACTGAGCCACCAGGGAAGCCCGTTTCTTTAGTTTTTAAGTAAAAATAAAAGACGCATTTTCCATTTTCACCGAGAACTTCATTGAACAATTTATTTACTGTTTTGTTCCACTACCATCTGTCATTTTTCAGGCAATTTCATAATTTCATCTTCCTAAAATTTTATGTTTTGGAGCAAAGAATTGTTCCAGGTGACTTTTACAGTCTTCCAAGAATAGAAATTTTTTCCATTAAGAGAATATTGTACATATGTATACCCTTGACTGATTCATGTTGATGTATGGCAGAAACCAACACAACATTGTAAAGCAATTATCCTCCAATTAAAAATAATTAAAAAATAATTTTGTAAAGACCAAGGAAATCCGAAGGTGCAGTGTCTGGTGAATATGGCAGATGAATCAGAATGTCCTAGCCAAGCTCTAACAGTTTTTTCCTCATCATCAAAGAAGCATGCAGTCTTGAATTATCCTGATGGAAGATTTTGCATTTTTTGTTGACTAATTCTGGACACTTTTTGTCAAGTGCTGCCTTCAGTTTATCTAATTGGGAGCAGTACTTGTTGGAATTAATTGTTTGGTTTTCTGGAAGAATGTCATAACCGACGACTCCCTTCCACTCCCATCACATACACAACATTACCTTCTTTGGATGAAGACTGGCCTTTGGTGTGGTTGGTGTTGGTTAATTTTGCTTGCCCCAAGATCTCTTCTGTTTCACATTACTGTATAGTATCCACTTTTAATTGCCTGTCACAATTTGTTTTAAAAACAGAAAGTTTTCATTATGTTTAAGTAGAGAATCACATGTGGAAATATGGTCAAGGTTTTTTCACTTATGTGGAACCCAAACATCAAAGTGATGAACATAACCAAGTAGGTGTAACTGATTTTCAGTGCTTGATTTGGATATTTTGAATATGTTGGCTCTCTCCCCCATGCTGTAATTTGCTTGTTCTCAATTTGATTGCTGTTAACTTCAACTTGTCTACCCTACTGTGGAGCATCATCCAGAGAGAAATCTCCAGCATGAAACTTCACAAACCACTTTTGACACATTCAATCAGTCCTAGCACCTTCTTCATATACTGCAAACAAATCTTTTTTTGCATTTCAGTTGTGTTTTTACCTTTCTTGAAATAATATAGCATAATAGGCCAAAAATGTTGCTTTTCCCCTAACATCTCTAATATTAAAATGGTCACACAAAAAATCACCAACTTCCCTAGTTGTCCAGTAGTTAAGACACCGTGTTTCCACTGCAGGAAGCACAGGTTTGATCCCTGGTCAAGGGAGTAAGATCCTACATGCTGTTCACAGTGGTTGAAAAAAAAAAGATAAATTCACCAATTTTGATAAGTTGTTTTAAATGCACACTCATACAACAGCTGTCACAATGCAATCTAACAAAATGGCTTACAATGAAGTTAAAGACAACTAAGCACTACTAGAGCCATCTTATGGAAAAAACTGAATGAACTTTTTGGCTAACTCAAAAAACTAACATCTTACGTATATATTGAGGGGTAACGAATTACTAGGAAACTTAGCAGATTGAAAATATCGAACATTCATTAACTCATAATTTCTGAGTATCAGGAATCTGGCAAAGCATAGCTGGTTGGTTCTAGCTGAGGCTTTCTCTTCAGGGAGTAATACCAAAGATGTTTTAGATGTTGTTTATTTTTATTTTCTTTTTGTAGACATATTTTAAAACAACCACAGTTAGGATGTCTTTAAGTTCTGGGAAGTGAGAGTTTTGGAGGTGAGTAAATTCCAGATCCTAAGGGGGTTTTCCCTGCCTCCTTTGGCTGTGAAATCTCCCTATGACTTGGCCCAGAACTACTTCCTGCAGAAGCCTTCTTAGCCCAGACAGCCGTTACTCTCAGTCAGTCACTGAGTCCTATTATTTGTTGTTGGTCAGTCACGAAGTCGTGTCTGACTCTTTGTGACCCCATGGACTGCAGCATGCCAGGCTTCCCTGTCCTTCACCATCTCCCAGGGCTTGCTCAAACTCATGTCCATTGAGTCAGTGATGCCATCCAACCATCTCACCCTCTGTCATCCCCTTCTCCTGCCTTCAGTCTTTCCCAGGATCAGGGTCTTTTATAACAAGTTGGCATTTCACCTCAGGTGGCCAAAGTATTGGAGCTTCAGTTTCAGCATCAGTCCTTCCAATGAATATTCATGATTGATTTCCTTTAGGATGACAGGTTTGATCTCTTTGCAGTCCAAGGGACTCTCGAGAGTCTTCTCCAACACCACAGTTCAAAAGCATCAATTTTTTTGCACTCAATCTTCCTTATGGTTCAACTCTCACATCCATACATGAGTACTGGAAAAACCAGAGTTTTGACTGTATGGAACTTTGTTGGCTGTTTCTGCTTTTTAATATGCTGTCTACATTGTTCATAGCTTTTCTTCCGAGGAGCAAGCATCTTTTAACTTCATGGCTGCAGTCACCATCTGCAGTGATTTTGAAGCCCAAGAAAAGAAAGTCTGTCACTGTTCCCATTGTTTCCCCATCTATTTGTCATTAAGTGATGGGACCGGGTGTCATGACCTTAGATTTTTGAATATTGAGTTTTAAGCCAACTTTTTCACTCTCCTCTTTCACCTTCATCAAGAGACTCTTTAGTTCCTCTTCACTTTCTTGCATATTTCTCCCAGCAATCTTAATTCCAGTTTGTGCTTCATCCAGCCCAGCAGTTTGCATAATGTACTCTTCATGTAAGTTCAATAAGCAGGGTGACAATATACAACCTTGACGTACTCCTTTCCCAATTTGGAACCAGTCGGTTGTTCCATGTCCAATTCTAACTATTGCTTCTTGATCTGCATACAAGCTTCTCAGGAGACAGGTCATGTGGTCTGGTGTTCCCATCTCTTGAAGAATTCTCCACAGTTTGTTGTGATCCATACAGTCAAAGGCTTTAGTGTAGTCAATAAAGCAGAAGTAGATGTTTTTCTGGAATTATCTTGCTTTTTCTATGATCCAACGGATGTTGGCAATTTGATCTCTGGTTCCTCTGCCTTTTCTAAATCCATCTGGAAGTTCACGGTTCATGTACTGTTGAAGTCCAGCTTGGAGAATTTTGAGCATTACTTTGTTGGCGTATGAAATGAGTGCAATTGTGTGGTAGTTTGATCATTCTTTAACATTTTCTTTAGGATTGGGGTGAAAACTGACCTTTTCCAGTCCTGTGGCCACTGCTGAGTTTTCCAAATTTGCTGGCACATTGAGTGCAGCACTTTCACAGCCTCATCTTTCAGGATTTGAAATAGCTCAACTGGAATTCCATCACCTCCACTAGCTTTGTTCGTAGTGATGCTTCCTAAGGCCCACTTGATTTCACATTCCAGAATGTCTGCTCTAGGTGAGTGATCACACCATTGTGGTTATCTGGATCATGAGGATCCTTTTTGTGCAGTTCTTCTGTGTATTCTTGCCACCTCTTCTTAATATCTTCTCCTTCTGTTAGGTCCATATCATTTCTGTCCTTTTTTGTATTCATCTTTGCATGAAATGTTCCCTTGGTCTCTCTAATTTTCTTGAAGGGATCGCTAGTCTTTCCCATTCTATTGTTTTCCTCTATTTCTTTGCATTGATTACTGAGGAAGACTTTCTAATCTCTCCTTGCTATTCTTCGGAACTCTGCATTCAGATGGGGATATCTTTCCTTTTCTCCTTTGCCTTTTGATTCTCTTCTTTCCTCAGCTATTTGTAAGCTCTCCTCAGACAACCATTTTGCCTTTTTGCATTTCTTTTTCTCGTGGATGGTTTTGATAACATCCTCCTGTACAGTGTTGTGAACCTCTGTCCATAGTTCTTCAGGAACTCTGTCTATCAGATCTAATCCCTTGAATCTATTTGTCACTTCCACTGTATAATAGTAAGGAATTTGATTTAGGTCATACCTGAATGGCCTAGTGGTTTTCCCTACTTTCTTCAACTTAAGCCTGAATTTTGCAATAAGAAGTTCATGATTTGAGCCACAGTCAGCTCCCAGTCTTGTTTTTGCTGACTGTATAGAGCTTCTGCATCTTCAGCTGCAAAGAATATAATCAATATGATTTCAGTATTGACCATCTGGTGATGTCCATCTGTAGAGTCATCTCTTGTGTTGCTGGAAGAGGGTGCTTGCCATAACCAATGTGTTCTCCTGGCAAAACTATTAGTCTTTGCCCTGTTTCATTTTGTACTCCAAGGCCAAATTTTCCTAGTATTCCAGGTATCTTTTGACTTCCTACTTTTGCATTCGAGTCCCCTATGATGAAAAGGACATCTTTTTTTGGTATTAGTTCTATAAGGTCATGTAGGTCTTCATAGAACAGTTCAACTTCAGCTTCTTCGGCATTAGTGGTTGAGGCACGGACTTGGATTACTGTGATATTGAATGGTTTGCCTTGGAAATGAACAGAGATCATTCTGTTGTTTTTGAGATTTGACCCAGGTACTGTATTTTGTACTCTTTTGTTGACTATGAGGGCTACTCTCTTTCTTATAAGGGATTCTTGCCCACTGTAGTAGATAAAATAATCATCTGAATTAAATTCGCCCATTCTGGTCCATTTTAGTTCACTGATTCCTTAAATGCTGATGTTCATTCTTGCCATCTCCTGTTTGGCCACTTCCAATCTACCTTGATTCATGGACCTCACATTCCAGGTTCCTACGCAATATTGTTCTTTACAGCATCAGACTTTATTTTACAGGAGGAGAAGGGGATGACAGAGGATGAGACTTGATGGATATGAGTTTGAACAAGCCTCAGGAGTTGGTGATGGACAGGGAAGCCTTGTGTGCCACAGTCCATGGGGTTGCAAAAAGTCAGACATGACTGAGCAACTGAACTGAACTTTACTTTCACCACCTATCAGTTTATCTGCTAACTAATCTCCACGCCTCTCCACCATGCAACACACACTGTCTCTGGCCTGAACAGCATTCAAGTTCTTTTTCATCTCTCTGGCTGCACTTTGCCTCCCTCCTGTCTTTTCTGAACCACCATGTGGTGGGAGTGGTCTTTAGAAAGCAAAACTGTGTTGCTCTCCTGCCTAGAAATCTTCTATTTCTTCTAGCATAAAGTCCAAGCTCCTGACTTCCAGCCAGCACATGCTCCATAAATCATGTGGAGGCAACTATTTCTAGACCTCACTCTGTTCTGACCCTGCTGATCTGCCAGCCTTCTGAGCCTCACCCCCCACCTCTCCTTACAGGCCCCTGCAACCCCCACTGCCCTCTGCTTGACCAGCCACCTCATTTTTCTTCCCTGACAATATGAACACCTGTTCAAACCCCCAGAATCAGGCAGTAGGTGTTTGCAGAACTTTAGCGAGGAAGAAGTAGAAAGTCTAGTCTTCCATGTCATCAAATCTCCTCTCCATTGCTTCCCACCCTGGTACATAATAAAGGCTCAGAAAATGGACAGCAAGCTTTCATCTAGCTGTGCCTGGCTATCTGCACCCCTACAGCCACTCCAGAAACCACTCCTAATATTTCACTCTCAACCATCATGGCTGCTTCCTATCTCCTGAGACACACTAGTCTCCACTAATACAGTCTTTCCTTGGCACATTCCCCTAGCCTGTTTAAGATATAAATATTTATGTACAGTCAATTCTCATCATTCCTGGTAGTTCTATAACGTAGATGAGAACAGTGAATTAGGGAATAACAAACCACTGCTCCTGGGAGAAATGCAGTTAGGATTCTAGGAGCCTCTGGTCGCAACATCTTCATCAACCAATCAATACATGCCCTTCTTTTACGTGTGTCTCTCTCTAAAGACACCTTATTTATTTACTATATACTGTTGATTCCTAAACATTGAACTCAGCCAACAGCACTATGACTTGTACTGAGTGAAGTTTATCTAGCACATTTTTCTCTCCAAAAAGATATCACATCACAGCTCCCTTGCTCTTAGGGACATTAGCTAGCACTTCAGCACTATGCTTGAGGCAATTTTAAACAGTGAAATCCTCAACATAAAGCGTAAAGATGAAAAAAAGTATGGCAATTAAAATACAGGCACATCTTGGAGATATGATAGGTTCAGTTCTGGACTACCACAGTAAAATAGTGACACGATAAAAGTCACATATATTTTTTAGTTTTTCAGTGAATATAAAAGTTATTACTCTGTTAAGTGTGCGATAGCATTATGTCTAAAAAACAATGTACGTACATTAATAAAAATAGTGCTAAAAATGCCAACCATAATCTGAGTCTTTAGCAAGTTATGTATTATTAAAAACATCAAATATCATTGATTGTGCATTACCATAACAAATATAGTAACGATAGGTTCGAAATATTGCAAGAATACAAAAATCTGACACCCAAACAGGACATGAGCAAATGCTGTTGGTAAATGTGCTGTACTATCAGTTTCTGTCTCAGGTATTTGATGTTCTGTTGTTAGGAGCATACACGGCAAGGAGCCTTGTGTTTTCTTGTAGACACGATCCCTTTGTCATTTTTAATACCCCTTCTTTGTCCCTGATAATTTTATTTGCTCTGATGTCAGAAATCAATATAGATACTCCAACTTTCTTTTCATTAGTGTTGGCATTGTATGCTTTTCTCCTACCTTTATTTTTAATCTGTGTTTTTGTATTTAAACTGGGTTTCTTACAGACAATGTGTAATTAGGTCTTCTTTTTTTAATCTGCTTTGGCAGTCTCTGTCTTTCAGTTGGTGTAGCTAGACATTCACTTTTAAAGTGATTATTAATATGGTAGTTACTGTTTTTTATTCATTACACTTGTGTTCTTTTTAGAAATCTTGCCCTCTTCTCCTGTCTTCTTTGGTTTAACTGAGCATTTTATCAGATTCAATTTTTTCTACTACTTAGCATATCAATGATACTTTTAAAATGATTTTAAGGTTTGTTTTAGAGTGTGCAGTGTGTATTAGAACTAATGTAAGTCTACCTTCAAATAACACTGCATTGCCTCACAGGCAGCACAGATACTTACAACCCAGTCCCTACTCCCCTCCTCTCCTCAGGACACTGCTACCATCTACCTTACACAGGTGACAGTTACTCAATACACTGTCAAGACTATTACTCTGAAAACCAGTGACCTTTTGTTTTAATTAGGAATAAGACAAGTAAAAGATTTTCTTTTACCTTCACTTGCTCCTTCTCAGATCTTCTCCCTTCTGTAGGTAGATCAGGTTTCTTGTATAACTTGCTGTCTCTCTTATTGTTCTTCAGTTGCTAAGTCATGTCTGACTCTTTTTGATCCCATGGACAGCAGCACCCCTGTTCTTCTTTATCTCCTGGAGTGTGATCAAACTCATGTCCATTGAGTCAGTGATGCCATCCAACCATCTCATCCTGTCATCCCCTTCCCTCCTGCCTTCAGTCTTTCCCAGCATCAGGGTCTTTTCAAATGTCAGTTCTTCACATCAGGTAGCCAAAGTATTGGAGTTTCAGCTTCAGCATCAGTCCTTCCAATGAATATTCAGGGATGATTTCATTTAGTATTGACTGGTTTGATCTCCTTGCCATCCAAGAGACTCTTAAGAGTCTTCTCCAGCACCACAATTAAAAAACATCAGTTCTTCAGTACTTGGCATCCTTTATGGTCCAGCTCTCACATCTGTACATGACTACTGGAAAAACCATAGCTTTGACAAAATGGACCTTTGTTGGCAAGGTGATGTTTTTGCTTTTTAACACACTATATAGATATATCATAGCTTTTTTCCAAGAAGCAAGTGTCTTTTAATTTTGTGGCTGCAGTCACCATTCACAGTGATTTTGGAGCCCAAGAAAATAAAATCTGTCACTGCTCCCACTTTCCCCCTCTCCTATTTGCCATGAAGTGATGAGACTGGATGCCATGATCTTAGTTCTTTTGGATGTTGAGTTGCAAGCCAGCTTTTGCACTTTCCTTTTTTACCCTTATCAAGAGATTCTTTAGTTCCTCTTCACTTTCTGCCATTAGAATGGTATCATCTTCATGAGGTTGTTGGTATTTCTCCTGGCAATCTTGATTCCAGCTTGATTCATCCAATCTGGCATTTCACATGATGTACTCTGCATATAAATTAAATAAGCAGGGTGACAATATACAGCCTTGATGTACTTCTTTCCCAATTTTGAACCAGCCCATTGTTTCATGTCCAGTTCTAATTGTTGCTTCTTGACCCACATACAGGTTTCCCCAGAGACAGGTAAGGTGGTCTGGTACTCCCATCTCTTTATGAATTTTCCATATTTTGTTGTGATCCACACTGTCAAAGGCTTTAACATAGTCAATGAAGCAGAAGTGGATGTTTTTCTGAAAATCTCTTGCTTTCTTCATTATCCAGCAAATGTTGGCAAATTGATCTCTGCTTCCTCTGCCTCTTTGAAATCTAGTTTTTACATCTGGAAGTTCTCAGTTCATGTATTGCTGAAGCCTACCTTGAGGATTTTGAGCATAACCTTGCTAGCATGTGAAATGAACACAACTGTACAGTACTTTGAGCACTCTTTGGCATTGCCTTTCTTTGGGACTGGGAAAATTGGCCTTTTCCAGTCCTGTGGCCATTGCTGAGTTTTCCAAATTTGCTGACATACTGAGTGCAGCACTTGGACAGTATCATTTAGGATTTGAAATAGCTCAAGTGAAATTCCATCCTCTCCACTAGCAGACAAAAGGATAATTTTAATGTACTGAAGAAAATAACTGCCAACCTAGAATTCTAGGTTCAGCAAAAATATTCTTTAAAATTGAAAGCCAGGACACTGTGATGACACTGGAATGAACTCTGTGAATCTATATCATAGCAGAACACAACTGGCAAGAATCATTAAAACAAAACAGAAAACCCAGCCCAAACTAACAACATTTCTTTATTTGCTATTCACCCTTAGCACAATTTCCAGAGACTTTAAGAATGTTGTTAGTTTTTTTCAGTTTTCAACAGTTTGACTATATTATACCCATGAGTGTGTTCTTTGCATTGACCTTACTTAGGGTTCTTCAAGCTTTTTGAATCAATGGCTTATAGACACTAGCCAGTTGTGGAAAAATGTAGGCCAATATTTCTTTTTTAAAAATAAAATCCTGGGAGGCGGTCCTAAGATGGCAGAGGAATAGGACAGGGAGACCATTTTCTCCCCAACAAATACACCTAAAGAACATTTAAAAGCTGAGCAAACTCCACAAAACAACTTCTGAATGCTGACAGAGGACCCAGAAAGGCAGCCCATTGTCTTCAAAAGGAGGTAGGACAAAATATAAAAAATAAAAAGAGAGATGAAAGAGGTAGGGATGGAGATTCGTCCCTGGAAGGGAGTCTTAATAAAGAGAGAAGTTTCCAAACACCAGGAAACATCTCAGAGGGCAAAATAACCGGGAGCAAAAATAGATAAATAATTAAACCCCACAGATTAGGTACCTAACAGCAACTCCCAGCAGAGCTGCAGCCCAGACGCCCCATCCCCCACTAGCAAGAATGGGCTGGTCAGGGAGGGGCGGGCTGCACTGCTTTGGGTGAGGACTGGGACTGAATGCCCAAGGGCAGCCTGAGGGAACTAGCCTGAGACAGCAACCTAGGCTGTGGAATAGCTCTCCCATGAAAAGCCAGGCCTGGGCACAGAACAAAGGGCTGTGCAGAGCTCCGCGGCTTCCGGCGGCGGACTGGCCCATCCCCCGCCGGAGACTGGCAGGGGAGGGCAGCCAGAGCCACAGGGCGCAATCAGGGCCCCAGAGAGGCATCCTCTATCAAACTGCAAGCAGACTTCATTGCTAACCAAGACTTCTTCGGATTCTGGACGGTCACCACCAGAGATCAGCTCTCCACAAACCTGAGAAGGCGCACCCAGTTGTACACCCAGAAAATCGAGGAGCTGGGATGGGGGAGGGGAGAAGTCGCAGCCCCCAACCGCCAGGCAGCTTGGACCTGGGAAGTGCAGGCAGGTCCTGGGAAGCAGCGGCTTGCCTCAGGCTGGCTGCTCCCGGTGGAGCTACCAAGAGTCTGAGCAGTGTGGGTGGGGAAAGCGCACAAGCCGCGAGCAGGGACAAACCCCAGTGTGGCTGAATCACTGTGAGCACACACCAGTGATATTTGTTTGAAGTGTTCCTCCCTCCCCACAGCACCACTGAACAAGTGAGCCTAAAAAAGTGATCACCACCGCTTCCCTTGTGTCAGGGTGCGAAATAGACACTGAAGAGACCAGCAAACAGAAGAAGCTAAAATAATCAGAGGGAACTGCTTTGGTAGTGACAATAACAGATTAAATCCCTTCAATTAGTACTGACTACATAGGAAGGAGCCTATAGACCTTGAGAAGTACAAGCAGGACCAAGGAACTATCTGAAAATGAACTGACCCCACAATATACGCAACAGCTCCAAAGAAAGCCCTAGATATATTTTTACTATGATCATCTTTTAAATTTTTAAAACTTTTTTATTACTATTTTAAAAATTATTTTTATATTTAAGTCCCCTATAACTCCTTCAATTTTCATTCTTATAACCATCTATTACCTAGCAAAAAAAAAGGCCCTATTTTTTAAGCAAACTTTATATATATATATGTAAGAATTTCTGGGACTCTGTTTTATTGTTTTTGTTTCTTGTCGTTCGCTTTTTTTCCCCCTCCTCTTTCCTTTTTTATTTTTCTTTTATTTTTTCTTTCTTTTTTTTTAATTGTATTTTTGAGAATCTAAACTTTACTCTAGATTTTTAATCTTTGCTTTTTACTATTTGTTATCAACTTTGTATCTTTAAGAACCCAATCTTCAGTACCCATTTTTACGTGGGAGCGAGATCACTGGCTCCATTGCTCTCTCCCCATTTTGACTCTCCTTTTTTCCCACCAGGTCACCTCTATCTCCCCCTTCCCCCTTTTCTTCTCTACCCAACTCTGTGAATCTCTTTGAGTGTTACGAGTTGTGAAGAACACTTAGGTAACTGATTACTGGCTGGATCTGTCTCTCTCCTTTTGATCTCCCCTTTTATCCCCCTGGCCACCACTGTCTCCTTCCTCCCTCTTCTCTTTTCGGTATAACTCTGTGAACATCTCTGAGGGATCCAGACTGTGGGGAGCACATAGGGAAGTGATCACTGACTAGCTTACTCTCTCACCATTTGATTCCTCTCTTCTCCTCTGGTCACCTCTATCTCCCTCCTCCCTCTTCTGTCCATGTAACTCTGTGTACCTCTCTGGGTGTCCTTCACTGTGGAGAAACTTTTCATCATTAACCTAGATGTTCTATCGTCAGTGCTGTATAGATGGAGGAGTCCTGAGGCTACTGTAAGAATAAGGCTGAAAACCAGAGGCTGGAGGCCTAAGCCCAAATCCTGAGAATACAAGAGAACTCCTGACACCAAGAAGCATTAATCGATAGGAGCTCATCAAATGCCTCCATACCTACACTGAAACCAAGCACCAACCAAGGGCCAACAAGTTCCAGAGTAAGATATACCGCGCAAATTCTCCAGCAACACAGGAACATAGCCTGGAGCTTCAATACACAGGCTGCCCAAAGTCACACCAAGCCCAGTGACATCTCAAAACTCTTTACTGGACACTTTATTGCTCGCCAGAGAGAAGAAATCCAGATCCACCCACCAGAACACCAACACAAGCTTCCCTAACCAGGAAACTTTGACAAACCACCCATTCAACCCCACCCACAGGGAGGAACCTCCACAATGAAGAGGTAACACAGCAATATAAACAAGATGAAAAGGCAGAGAAATACCCAGCAGGTAAAGGAACAGGATAAATGCCCTCCAAACCAAACAGAAGAGGAAGAGATAGGGAATTTACCTGATAAAGAATTCTGAAAAATAGAATCCTTAATCTTTTATTTATTTTTTATTTTGATTTATTTATTATTTTGGGCTGCAGACAGATCCTTTTTTAAAAATTAATTTATGTTTTATTGAAGGATAAATGCTTTACAGAATTTTGCTGTTTTCTGTCCAACCTCAACACAAATCAGCCAAAGGTATACATATATCCCCTCTTTTTTGAAACCCTCTCCCATCTCCCTCCCCATTCCACCCCTCTAGGTTGATACAGAGCGCCTGTTTGAGTTTCCTGAGCCATACAGCAAATTCCCATTGGCTATCTGTTTTACATAAGGTAATGTAAGTTTCCATGTTACTCTTTCCATACATCTCACCCTCTCCCCATGTCCATAAGTATATTCTCTTTGTCCGTTTTTCCATTGTTGCCCTGTAAGTAAATTCTTCAGTACCATTTTTCTAGATTCTGTATATATGTGTTAGGATATGGTATTTATCTTTCTCTTTTTGACTCATTTCACTCTATAATAGGTTCTAAGTTTATCCATGTCATTAGAATGGTGTGTTCCTTTTTATGTGTTCCTTTTTATGGCTGAGTAATATTCCATTGTGTATATATATCACAACTTCTTTATCCACTCATCTGTTGATGGACATCTAGATTGCTTTCATGTTCTAGCTATTGTAAATAGTGCTGGCAGGCGGATTCTTAACCACTGGATCTCCTAGGCCAACATTTCTTAAACCATTTCTTTTACCTGTTCCTTTCCTCCTCTCTTCCCAGGACTGTGAGATACTCACAACATGCTTTCCACCTGGTTGTGCCTACTCCTCATGCTCTTTTCTGTATTCTCTGTCCTACTTTTTCCTCACTGTGTTTTAACCTGAATACTTTCATTTATGTGCTTTCCAGTTACCTAATTCTCTATTTTCTTACCTGCTATCTACCAATGAATTCTCTTGTCTATTGAACTCTGAATTTTAATTTTCACTTGACTTCTAGTGCATTCTGTAGCTCTTTGTTTTCTTACATATACTAATCATTGTTTGGTTTGTTTTAAACTGTTTCTTAATAATATCTGAATCACCTGTGAAGTTGTTTCAGTTGTGCATTTTTTATCCTGGTTTCTTGTCATTTAGTTAATTGTTATAGATTAAAAGCTATAGAGATTTTATATGATGTTACATTCTTGAAATAGGATTAAATCTCCTTCTGGTAGACAGATAAAATGCCATTTGATCACCTTGTCACATCTAGGAGTTGGTCTCAGGGCTTGTTAGGGCTGGTCCAATACTCAGGGAAGAATTCCTGACTCACTGGTCCCCTTTGAGGAATGCTAGGAACTTGACTTGTTATTCTGAAAACCAGCAAATAAAAGAATAAAGGATTGAGTCTGCTTTCACTAAGTGTGTTATCCCTCAGGATAACTAGACAATTGATGAGTAGAAGTTCCTTCATAGAAGTTATAGCTAAAAAAGAATGAATGACCAAATTAGAAATTGTGTATGTGCTTGGTCACTCAGTCTTGTCCAACTCTTTGTGACCCCAAAGGACTGTAGACGGCCAGGTTCCTCTGTCCACAGGGGACTCTCTAGGAAAGAATACTGGAGTGGGTTGCCATGCCCTCCTCTAGAGGATCTTCTCAACTCAGGGGTTAAACCCAGGTCTACCTGCATTGTAGGTGGATTCTGAGCCACCAGGGAAGCCTGAGAATACTGGAGTGGGTAGCCTATCCCTTCTCCAAGGGATCATCCAGACCCAGGAATCAAACTGGGGTGTCCTGCATTGCAAGTGGATTCTTTACCAGTTGAGCTACCAGGGAAGCCCAAATTAGAAATTAGTATTTTCCAACTGCAATTTTTAAAAATTTGCTTATTTTTTGACTGTGCTGCTTGAATTGTGATAGCTCAGTCCTCCAACCAAGGATTGAATCCAGGCCCCAGTAGTGGAAGGGCTGAGTCCTAGCCACTAGACTGCTAGGAAATTCCTGCAATTCCAAATTTTCATTTTATTTCTTTTTATTTATTTTGGTTGCACTGGGTCTTCATTTCTGTATGTGGACTTTTCTCTAGTTGTGGCAAGCAGGGGCTACTTTAGTTGCAGTGTTCAGGCTTCTCATGGCAGTGGCTTCTTGTTGCAGAGCACAGACTCTAGGCACATGGGCTTCAGTAGTTACTATATGTGGCTTCAGTAGTTGTGGCACGTGCCAGTTTTTAAAATTAATATAAATTATAATTTTTATTACTAATATCACAAAAAGAGAGACAACAAGACATTTTACACCTCCTGATGAAAAATATGAAGGATTTAATCCTTATGAAGGATTAAAAAAGAAGTCAAACCTGAATCCTTAGATACCAGCTAAAAAAACTAAATACAGAAGACAGTTGACCCTTCCATATCCTTCCTCTAGTCCTGCAAAAAGAACACCCAGCAATAAAATATCTTCTACATAGGGCAAAAACAAGGGGATTGCTTCAAAAAAACAAATAACTCTAGATAAAGACATTCAAATTTTGACATTTAGGAGTGTTCTGGCCTTACAGCCACCATCTCACTCAAATGAATTTCTGATTCATAAACATGCTCATTCATAGAGTTCCCAAGTATTTTTTATTGCCTTAATAAAATATAAACAGACATCAATTATACTTCAATATTTGGAAAAGAGCTAAAGAAATAGTAAAATTTAAAATACATAAAATACAAACAGGCAACCAAGGACTCCTGACATCCGAGGCAGCATGAACTGGTGTGAGACAGTGCTTCTCAACTCACAGATCACTCTGTTTTGTGGTCTCTTGTTTTGTCACAGTCTTCATTCTGCTTCCTAGTTGGTGAAATAACACCTCTTGATGAGGATCATCTTTTCAGACTCTAGTCCCAAAGTGTGGAGGACTCTTAACTCCTCAGATGCCCCTGACAGAAGCCACATGAATTCAAGACCTTTACCATCTATGACCTGCTCCTTTAGACTGTTCCTTTGTTTCTGGAATTAATTATTGTTTGCTTTTTACCTTCCAGACTTGAATAGTGGAATCAATGCCTTTGAAGCACTGGAAGAGGTTCTGCAAAGATGACTTGGCCCATATTAGAGCCTACCCTGTTAATATTTTCAGCCCAGTCTCTCCATTCTGACTAAACAGTCTGAAAGTCACAGTTCTAATAATAACCACTGTTTTCAAAAGAGAGAGTCCATTGTACTTTCATGGTCTCTCAGAACAGGCCTCCCTCTGACAGTTCTCCCAAGGCTTATCTTCCCACAGGCTTTGCAGTCACATAATTCAGTGCTTTTGGAGGGGTAGTTTTGTTTTTGGTAAATTCCCTTTCATTGAATCACAGAATTTTGTTGTGTCATAGTTTTTACAAATTTTCAGGTACTTTTACACACTGGAAACGTGGTATGCCTCCACATTTGGCTGTACACGTTTTGATATACATGTTTGGCTTTGTTACCTTGTGCTGCACCTGCTATTGAACGAGTAAATTGCTTCTTTCTTTTTGTTTTTTTCTATTTCCCACAATTTACTTCTGTGTAACCGAATTGTCTAGATCAAAGAAATTTCCCTACTATTCATTACTCTGTATGCCCTTCATTCATTATAAGTTATTTATGATCCATTTATTTTTCAACTGTAGGGAATATGCTATGCACAGGCCTGTACTATAATTAACAGGGCTTCTTTGAAAAATAAGAATGACTTTTTTATCACCCCCAGGCAAAGGGCTGGGAGCAGTAAAAAGTACCTGGTGGAAAAACATTTTGAAAAGGAGATATTGAAGTACTGATGTGACTGGTGGAAACCATTAGTGACTGTTCTCATAACCAGAGCCTCGAGGGGGTTGCTGAGAAAGATTATCACTAGCTGAAGGGCTAAACAGAATCATAAAAGGCCTGAAGGTTTGACACTGAGGACTCTGAATTGTATATCTTTATCCCCAATCTGAGATTGTAAAAAATAGATATCTCTAGAGCATGTACAAGGAAGTAGATGTTAGCAATCAAAAGCATGCAAGGATTAGGATCTGGGCTTTTGCCTGCGAATGGCATCCCCTGATGCCACATCAGCCCCCTGATCCCCACTTTATTTCTGAGTCTTGTTTTCTTTATTCTTCTACGACACCACTCCCTCAGGTCAGTTCAATGTTGGGCAGGTCCTGAGATCAATAAATGTTTGAAAAAAAAATAAATGTTTGAATGCCTGCTGAGTGTCATCCATGGACAATCAAGCATGACAGTCTCCCTCCTCATTTTCCTAGGGCACCTCCCCTCAGGTCACACCTGGAAGCTCCTGCCCCTTCTGTGTCTGTTAGCCCATCTCAGAGGGAGGTCTTTGACCTTGGGTTTCTTCTCTCCCTCCCTCCCATGCCAGCTTTCATGGCTCTGAGCAATTGCTTCTGTCCTTGCCTTCTCTTTTCTCTTTCCAGTGAGGTCATTTTTTGGTTTTGTATTCTGAGAATCCAAATCATCCTAGGAGATAATTGGTTCATATAAATGTTCCTACTTTATGCTTTTAAGTATTTACTGCAATAAAACATGAATAACTCTTTCTTTCATTCTTTTATGTTGTGAATATAGGGTGGAAAATACATAATTGACTCCAAAGCAGGAAACTTCTGAAAAAATGGACTTCCAGAGAACAAAATCAGGACATGTAAGGAGTATTTCCAAGGGATCTGATTTTGAAGAGATGTCTAAAATAGAGGGAGGGATACAGAATTGCTGGGAGAAACCTCCAGTAGAGGGATTGAAGGAGGAATTCCCCCAGAAGACCCAGTTCAGGCCAGTGACAGTGGCAGGTGTGAGGACCTCCAAAGGGGAGACAGACCCAGAACTCAGTGCTGCTGAGGGAGACTGCACTGCAGATGTGAATCCTGACAAAAACTGCAGGCCATCTTCAGGGAGAGTCTCCCACAAAGTGTGTCATGTGGAGAAAACTTGCAGCCAAATGTGGACCTCCTTAACCTCCAGGGTGTCTGTGTAGGAGAATGCAGATGTGTTTGTGAAAGTGCCCAGCAGAGTTCAGTTTTCAGTGAGAACCAGAACATTAACAGTCCAGAAAACCCTTTGAAAACTGTGCTGTGTATGGAAAAGCTTTTGCTCAGAGCACCGGAGAATTCACTGTAACACTCACACTGGAGAAAGATTCCATGAATGTGACACACGTGAGAAAGCTCTTAGTACACATCCATCTTACATTCAGCCTCATACAGTTCACTCTGGGGCAAAGTCCTGTGAGTGCAGTCAGTGTGGAAAAGCCTTTAGTTATGTCTCCAACCTGATCCATCATCAGAGGGTGTGAGTGCAGAGAAGCCATAAACATGTTTGGAGAGTGGGGAGGCCTTCTGGAGACAGCATCAGAGAACCCACTCTGGAGAGAAGCCCCATGATGGTAGTGAGTGCAGTTAAGTCTTTAGCACATGATTTTCACTTATCCAACAGCAGAGTGCTCACGCATGAAGGAAACCTATGAGTGTAATGAATGTGGAAAATCCTTCAGTCAGTGCTTACAGGTTATTCAGAAGAAGGTTCACACTGGAGAGAAGCGTTATGTCTGCAATGAGTGTGGGAAAGTCATCAGTGCTCATCTTTGCTTCATCCCACATCAGAGAATTCACACCAGGGGGAATCCTTACAGGTGTGATGAGTGTGTGAAAACCTTCAGTCACAAGGGACACCTTATTCAGCATCAGCAAATTTTCCCTGGAGAGAAGCCCTATGAGTGTGACAAGTGTGGGAAAGCCTTCAACCAGAGTTTTAGTCTCATTCACCATCAGAGGTCACACAGTGGTGAGAAGCCCTATAAGTGCAGCGAGTGTGACAAAGACTTCAGTGTGCTCTCCTCCCTGGTGCAGCATCAGAGGATTCACACTGGAGAGAGGCCCTACGAGTGTGACAGGTATGGGAAAACATTTGAAAAGATAATCACCCTCATTAAGCACAAGAGGACATACAAAGGGGAAAAGCCCTATGAATGTGGTGACTGTGGAAAAGCCTTCAGCCAGAGCACACATCTCATCCACTATCAGAGAATACACGGTGGGGAGAGCCCTTATGCATGCAGTGAATGTGGGGAGGCCTTCAATGTCTTATCCTCCTTCGTTCAGCATCTCAAAGTCCACACTGATGAGAAGCCTTACTGGTGCAGCAAGTGCAGCAAGGCCTTCAGCCAGCATTCCCAGTTTACTCAGGATCAGATGGTTCACAATGGAAGGAAGCTGTATATGTGCACCAAGTATGGGAGAGTGTTCAGGGCACGCCTGTCCCTCTTCCAGCACCAGAGAATCCACAATGGAGAGAAGCCCTATAAACGTACCAAATGTGGGAGATACTTCCAACAAAGCTGTCACCTCACTCAACATCAGAGAACCCACAGAGTAGAGCAGTCTTACATGTGGGGAAACCTTCTGTCTGAGAAGAGGTCTTATGAATCCTATGGAAGCTCACAGACTCCACAGTGGAGAGCAAGCCCATCTGTATGATGACTGTGGGAAACCATTAGGTGCACTGCAGAAAGTGACTCATTCTGTCATAAATTCTTCCTTATTTCACAGCAGCAGAGCCCTATGGTGAGAAAGCTCACTTAATGAGTTTCATTTTGGAAATTCAGCCCTTAAGGAATTAAACTATCTGTCAGTGTGCTGCTTACTGAAGGCAGGCTGCCAGATTACATGGTAAACATTTCAGGGCAGCATGCTTTCCTTCAGATTCAGAGGGTAGCTCTCTGTTTGAGTGTTTTAAATGAATGCAGTTCAACTCAAATATACTTTCTTAGATCATGTTTTTACAACACCAGGCCTTAGTGTACAGTGAGGTGTCTCATTGTCCCCTCCTTTTTCTTTCATCTTCATTTCATCTTCAAGAAAAGTAACTGGGATCCGTGGACTTTCAAGCATGATGGAACTGGATTGGGGTTTTCTTCTTTTTCTTTTTTGATGTGGACCATTTTAAAAGTCTTTGTTCAAGGTGTTACAATATTGCTTCTGTTTTATGTTTTGGTTTTTTGGCCTCGAGGTATGTGGGATCTTAGCTCCCAGACTAAGATCCAACCCACAGTGCCTGCATTGAAAGGCAAACTCTTAACCACTAGACCACCAGGGAAGTCCTGGGGTTTTCTTATTTGTTTGCCTTTAGGGCCTTTTCAAAATATTTTGTTCTATTGTGAGGGATATGATAACTTTAACTTCAAATGGGTTGTCCCTTTTTGGTTGAGAAGCCTTAGGCACATTGCAAAGTTTGTTAAGAAATGAGGTGAGGCTTCTGTGTAGATTCAAACTGTTGACATCCTGCTGAGAAGTCAAGTGACTCCTGTAAACGGGTTTACTACTGGCTGAACTCTGGGGTGGACACAGGCTGGCAGGGGCTGGGAGATAGCTGATAAATTGTGTTGGTGTGTTCTCCATCCACTTCTGAGGGAGAGGAGGTGAGTGGGCAGAGCTGTCCCCATCACTGTGTGGCCTCTTACTGAGAGACTCTGGTTGGGGAGGCAGGTCCTCCTGGTGAAGTCATGGCACCAGCTGGCTTCCCACAGGTTGGTTACGGTTACTGTGTGGGAAGTTTGTTGGCTTTGGATCCTGTCTGTGAGCTGCAGACATGCTTTCCCCCTCCCCCAGGCTATGTGGCCCAGTGGTGTCCCGGTGCCTGTGTTCTTGCTACCCGGTGCTTGCGGTGCTGCTCACTTCCTGGGAGCTAATTTCCTGAGCACAGTCTTTAGAGTTGCTGCCCTGGTTCCTCACGTGAGTTCCCTCCCATGTCCTCAGAGCCCTTCTCCAGAACTTTCTATGGTACTGCCTTCTACTTTTTTTGTGGAGGAAAGATTAGCATCAAAATGGCTGGAATAGGTTATGAGAGATTCAGCAGACACCGTTCTTGAGAGGCAGCTCTGGAAACAAGTCTGGCAACTGAAAGTGGTTCTGGGAGTCTGATGAGAAGCTGGCACCACATGTGCATACCCTTTGGAGGGGATGGAAGAGTGGGACCTGGAGGGGGTACAGCGGGCAGTGCACTGTGAGTGAGGCAGAGTGAAAATGCAGTTGAGTGAGCAGTATGGGCTGTTCAGGCACTTTTCAGTAATAAGTTTATTCCACTTTCCCTGCTTTCAAAGAAACTTTCTCTTAGTAGTTAATGGACCTTCTCTCTTTACATTGACTTGACCTATGGCTCAGGCCTTATCTCCCAGGCTCTTGTATATCTGGAGGTTGTATTGGTCTTTACTCGTTGGAGAATTTTGAAAAGCTGGTAGGAAAGTCCACCTCTTGGTGATACTCTTCCTAAGCACACTTTACCACAAATAACTTTGACATTTCTTAAAACTGTAATTAATACACAGAGATAATGGTGGTTATCAATTGCTGAACATAAGTGCTGATTCAGTCAACAGACCTTTACCTTTTACCTTAGCATCAGCCATGTTCTACTCAAATATCCTTTGCTGGGCACATTTTTGTGGGTTTTGTCTTAAACATCTATCTGTTTTTCATCTGTTTCCTGTTACTGCTGCCTGGCTTTGTGTGGACCATATTATTTTCTCTGTGGTGGATGTGGAGAGCCTGTTCATCTTCCTCACTGTGTTTTCATTCTCCCTGTCCTTTTCAGAGTGGAATTTTACCTGACACTTGCCCATCGAAGCAAAGGTGATGTTTCCAAGTGCAATGCTGTGAGATGTGACATGTGGTTCACAGGCAGAAGGGAGCTGTGCATCTTCAGGTTCTCACCTTATCCTGTTCCCACTGGCTGAAATAGTGACTGAGCTCTGGGCAGGGTGGAGCCCTCAGATAGTGGGGCCTGTGCTCCTCCCTCTTGAGGCATACAGCCCTGAAAAGGCACAAACAGCCCTCTGACCCACTGAAGCCTCTTTACATCAGTTGAACTTTATTCTAACTAATCCAGTACTTGATACCTGAGAATAGGTTGGTGCTGAAACAGAACCTACTCCATGTGCAGTTGGCTTAATGGGCAGGCAGTGAGGGCAGTCAATCCTAAAGGAAATCAGTCCTGAATATTCACTGGAAGGATTGATGCTGAAGCTGAAGCTTCAGTACTTTGGCCACATGATGTGAAAACCTGACTGATTGGAAAAGACCCTGATGCTGGAAAAGATTGAAAGCAGGAGGAGAAGGGGATGACAGAGGGAGAGATGGTTGGATGGCATCACCAATTCCATGGACATGAGTTTGAGTAATCTCCAGGAGTTGGTGATGGACAGAGAAGCCTGGTGTGCTGCAGTCCATGGGGTTGCAAAGAGTTGGACATGACTGAGCGACTGAACTGAACTGAACTGAAGTGAGGGCAGAAATGTTACAGGTGGAAGCTGGTGACCCTTGCTATGTATGGCACAACATTTGATATGACCTTTGCTTGAGATATATTAGGAGTAGACTAGTTACAACTATAACTATCACCCTAGAGAAGTTGGTTCAGAATTGTTTGGACTGTTGGCGAGGATTGGTTCCTTCTTGCCACTATCAGCAGAGCCCCCCTAAAGAGACTCAGGGTGCAGGAAGGCAGATGTGGGCACAGGGGGAGGATAGCACAGCTTGGCAGAGAGTTTCCCACTGCCTGTGGCCTGTGACTTGTGCTGACTGAGTGTGGTCAGCAAGCCCAGCACTGCAGGTGGTCTCATGATACTGTGAGCCGGAGAGAGACAGGAGGAGAGCAGGCACATAGAGAGCAATGAACACAAGACAGGGGACCCCAGGCTTTAACCCATGACTGAATGGGACCTTTGCATGTGGAACTAAAGGGAAGCTAACCCAGCTCCCAACTATCAATCAGGGGCCCCTCTACATCTGGGCAATCCTGGCCAGTGCAGCCTCTTGCCTCACCCCTCAGGTGGGTATGAGGATAGGTCATGGACTGTGAAGGTGCCGGAGAGCCAAGTCAGACCTGGTGAGGTGCACAGCCCATAGATTTCCTCCTGGAGCTGAGTATGGGTACTGGGTGCTGTCCCGGGGATGCCTCCCCACCAGGAGAGGGGCTCCAGCACTCCTGTGGAGTTGTCCATAGGGGACGTTGCACACTGCAAAGAGACGACGGCTCAGCTCACTTAAGTGCAATCATTGCATTTAAAGTATCCACACCATATGCACAGCAGTCCCACAACAGACTAACCCTTGGACACAGCAGGCAGCTTGGATGCTGCTGTTTGCCATCCTCCTCCTTCTCCACACTGCAAGTTGGGTGTGAGGCGCAGGTGAGGTCGTCTTTAGTTAAAGGACCTGGTGGAGAAGCTGCGCCTTGTCCAGAGGGATTCATCTGTGCTGCTTCAGGAACTGGATGGGACTTGGTTTGTTCTCTTGGCAGGGGCTATGTCCTGCTGCAGCGGGGGCCACGTGGGAAGAGTGGAGAAGCAGCTCTTTATCCCTGTTACCCGTTCTCTTCCCTCTGAATTAGCCAGTGGAAAATCCTCAGGTGGGGAACCCAGGTCCCTGATTACTGCCTAGGGGAAACTGCCATACAGACGTGTGACTTTACATGAGAGAAGAATATTTGAACCTCAAGTGCTGACCAGCATTACCTAGGCTCCTAGCATTTCCAGCCCAGTCATATGAAGTGGTGTCAGAGCATCCCTTCCATCCTAGGGTCTGAAAAATATTTCCTTTGTGTTTTACTCATTCCTTGCTGTCCATTTGTAGGTTTGTAGTTCATTTAGAGACCACTGCTGTGTGTGTTAGGTCAGGGTCTGCTTTTGCTTTTCTCCATTGAGGGAGGCCGTTTTCTCAACACTTCCCACTGAACAACCCACCCTCTTGCCGTTAATGGTGGTGCTACTGTTGCATGTATTAAGTTCCATTTGAGCAACGTCTGACCCTGAGCTCTTTGAGTGTCTTGAGTGCTCTTTGTTAATTCCCCAGGATTTCAGAGTGTCTTGCTGTGTGGAAGAGATTTCATTTTTGTTACATTATCTGATTGCTTATTGCCAATGCAGAGAAATATTTCTTTTTCTAAGTTTTAAGATAAATACTTTTGCCTTCTTTAATAAAGAAAAAGTATTTAAGGTGATATATTTATATATTTTTGTCTGAAAATACTCAGTGGATATTTTATATTTTATACTTTACACTGAATTCCATAGGTGTGAGAATAAAGTGTTTTGCTTTCATTGCTTTATAAATAGTCTGTAATTTTCCAGCTGGTATCACTTTTCATCCAAAGGTTTTGTAGACAGTGTTTCATAAACTCCAACAGTTAGAGTTTTGGGAGTCAACTTTTTATTACATATTTCTAGTCTAATTTTGATAGTTTAAAAGGCATACTTTAAAATATTTGTATTCTTTATGTTGTCATCTACAAATCTGCACTTGCCATATAGCTCTACAAGGATTAAATCATTTGTTGCTGCAGCTGCTGGCTTTCATCACCTCCTGAAATAAGATCAGGGTGGAGAGCAGAAAAGAGGTGCTCTGTGGTCTGGGAAAAAATGGCAGAAAGGGCTTTCCTGGTGGTTTGGTGATAAAGAATTTGCCTGCCAGTGCAGGAAAAACAATTTTGATCCAAGATCCAGGAAGATCCTACATGCCACAGAGCAACTAAGCCTGTGCACCACAGCTATTGACCCTGTGCTCTAGAGCCTGGTAACTGCAACCATTGAACCCATGTGCCACAACTACTGAAGCCCAAGTGCCCTAGAGCCTGTGCTCCACAACAAGAGAAGCCACTGCAATGAGAAGCCTGTGCATCGCAACTAGAGAGCTGTCCCTGCTTGCCACAACTAGAGAAAGTCTGCATAGCAACAAGACGTAGCACAGACAAAAATAAATAAATAAAATTGGTTAAAAAAGGGCAGAACAGTCTTCAGATAGTTAGATATTTTCAGGAGCCAATTTTTTGAGCCCAATTCTTAAATCTTCTCATAGCTAGGAAAGCAGTAAAATCCTTCATGGTGACCAATGCTTCTCATGACTAGCAGAAAGCTTCTGCAAAAAATATATGTACTACATGTACTCCCTCTTCACCAGAGTCACACATACAATGACCTACCCCCTAACTCTTTGGAACAGTTTCTCGGAGCTATCTGAATTGTTGTCTCCCAGGCTATGGTCTTCAGTTCAGTTCAGCTCAATCGCTCAGTTGAGTCCGACTCTTTGTGACCCCATGGACCGCAGCATGCCAGGCCTCCCTGTCCAACACCAACTCCCGGAGTTTACTCAATCCATGTCCAAGGAGTTGGTGATGCCATTCAACCATCTCATCCTCTGTCGTACCTTTCTCCTCCAAATAGCACTTAACTCAGGGACTTCTCTGGTGGTCTAGTGGCTAAGTCTCTGTGCCCCAATACAGGGGGCCCAGGTTCGATCCCTGGTCAGGGAACTAGAGCCCATATACTGCAACTAAGACCCAGCACAGCCAAATAAAAATAATTATTACAAACAAACAAAGCTTAACTCACAACTCTCACCTGCATGTCTTTTGTCAGCAAGGTCTAACTGTATGGTCAATTTATGTAGATGTTCCATGGATAGTCCCACAAAATGTGTATTATCTATGTAACTAATGTGAGTTTTGACACCTAGGCGATCATTTACTGATGGAGGGATTGCTCCTCCTCAAGTTTTTATCAACCAAAACCTTTTTGATTACAGGTACCCGTGTATCTAAGTCCCCAGTCCTTCCTGCATTTATAATCGCCTGTTGCACCAACCCATGGATCCGCGGGGTTCCCAGGGTTCCCAGCGCCTCCCGGAGGCGTGGTGAGGAGTGGTCCCGGATCAGGAGTGGAGCCGCCGAGTCGCGTCTCCTGCCTCAGCCCGGAGCAGTCACATTGGGCAGGGCTGGGCGGGTCCACAGGCCGGAAGTCGAGGCGGGGCTTCCGGAGCACAGCCTCCAGGCCCAGCCGCTTGGGTAACTCTGCGTTGCGCTCTTCCCCGAGCAGCTCCAGATGGCGGCTCTTCGTGCGTTGGCGTCTTCGCATTGCTGATCGCGCTGCCGATGACTCCGATGCCCCGGCGGTGGGTGCTGGCCCCGGGAGGCCTGTATCGGGTGCGCGTGGGGCCGTGGGAGCGTGGGCGGCTTGCAGCCTCGGAGGGCCCCTGACGGGAGGGCGTGTGTGAGGGCGCCCTGTGGATGCTGCGCTACAGAGCCGAGCGGCGGGACCGCTCGGTGAGGCAGCGGCAGAACGACCGGCAGGTGTGCGCGAATAGTATTCTGACGCGTGTGTTTGGGGCCGAAGAAGGGCCTCAGGAATTGGTGCGAATGTTAGAGCTGCTCGGAGCCGGGGGAGAAATGAATGGGGTTGCCCTTGGCGCCGGGTCCTGCCTGGAGACCCAGTCGGGGGTGGATTCGCCCTCCGTGTGGAGAAGGGGCTCACGGGACGGGGACGGGTTTATTCCTCCCCCACCCCCCGGGGCGGGGGGAGAGGGACTGAGGCTGGGTCAGGCCCACCCTGTGGCTGTGTGCCGTGTGGAGTGGTGGCTGGTGATCCTCACAGTTGTGTATCTGCTTAGCACTGTTAAGTCCAAACTCCGGGTCCCAAGCCCCTGAAGAGACCAAGCCCACACAGCAATGCAAAAGCATAAAGGGGTTTATTGCTAGCCGGGCTAGGGTGCAAGTCTCATCCAAGAAGTGGAATCCGACAAGAGCCCCGCGCTCCAGATCACAGTTGCTTTTATACAGGCAGTTCTTTGTTACAGCATTGGTATAGCTGGCAGTCAATATTTGGTCAGTTTAAACTGCGCATCTGCCCTGGATGGTGTATCTCTTGGCGCGCGCGGGACTTTCCTGGCTTGTGGGGGGGAGGTATGAGGTGAGGGTGGAGGAGGTCGCTGGAACTAGGGCAGGCTGTATATCACAGCAGCCTGTCACGGAGTAAGGTACGGGGAGGTGTGAGGATGGGGGAGGTCTCCGCAGCTAGGGCCTGCTGTATCTCCCAGCAGCCTGTCACGGAAGCTGTTTTGTTTACACACCACATTCCCCCCTGTCTCTAGTCCCAAAAGAGGCCCAATCATGGGCCTTTAATGAGCTTTATGTCATTGTTCAGCCAAGATGGATGTCAGCGAGGATTCTGGGAAGTGAACCGACACGCAGTGTCTCTTTTAGACTTTGTCCAAATTTTTCCGGTCAGTGGTGGCTCATCAGTTCTGTATTTCTTATCAGGATCTCCTGTCATAAAACAACTCATGCAAATGGTTACCATGATGTCTGGCCAGGATGGGTGGTTTTAATCAGTGTTTTTTTTTTTTTTTTTTCACTAGCTTTCAGCAGACATTGTTTTGAAAATGATAGCAACCAAGCCTTGACTCAGAAAACTCAAGTGTTCTGCAATACAATGTCCAATCTGAAATTACACCCGTAGTATCACCGAGTTATTTTTTCAGGATGTCTGAACCATAGCTACTCCATTTGACTTTTAATTGTAAAATTTTTCATAATGGCCAAAGCAGATGTCACCATTAATGATGTCAGTGTTTTTTAGATATGAGAAGATGCAAGAATTGGAACTCATAAAATCTTCTCCTGAAAAGATCTAACTATCTGAAGGCCTGTTCTGCCAGTTTTTCCCAGAGCACAGAGTGCCTCATTCCTGATTTTCACCCTGAACTCCTCTCAGGGGCGTTGAAAGTCAGCAGTTGCAGTGGCCATGATTTAATTGTTGTAGATGTAGATGACAAGTGTCAGTCTTTCATTGGCAGAGCCCCTTTTTGCTCAAAAACTTGACCATGATTTTGAGGGGGGCATTTCATGACCATTTTATCTCATGGTGCTGAGAATGTCCATTCTCAGGTTTGGCAAAGATTCCGTTGACAGGCCACTCAATGTGCTGTCACTGGACTAGGCCATAAAACAATACCCAAAATTCTCTGGACCACCTGTCTTACTAGCCTCTTGGTCCAGGAAAATATTTCCTCTTGTTGCTTTTTCTCATATCTACAGTTACACTGTTACCATCATCTATCTCATATGGGACTATATATTACTTTATTAGAAGCCTCAGACACACACTTGGCAGTGCAAGAAAGGGCAATCTTGCAAAACAGGTGAAATACAAACAACATAGCCAGCAGTACCAGCAAAGTCACAAGTAAGACTTAGGTCACGAGCTTCTGTTAAATGCAACCCAGTATACATCAGGTCTTTTGACCCACTCTGCAAAATCTTTATCTTCTAGTGAAACTGTATATTGGCACCACTGTCTATAAGGCACACAGTCCAGCCCTCTAGGGCTACTAGACTAATCATCTTTAGTATGATTTAATTATTTTTAACACAGAGGAGACTTTAAACCCAATTACCATAATCTGGTGTTATCTATACAAATCTATCCCATAATCGTGGGAGATTTTTCCTCTTTTGCTGAAACTTTTCTTGTTTTGACTGAGCTTGAGTAATAGAAAAAAGCTCAAACTTATGGCCAGAGTCAGAGCAGGCATTATTAATTGGCCTGGAGAGGGGATCCCATCTAGTAATATCACAGTAGCCTGAATATGAATATAACATTTTTTTTAAAGTAAATTTTCTCGGGGCCAACCAGTCAGACTCTTGTAGCAGAGAAACCTACTAAGGTAACCCAGAACTAGACACAGGCAATTGGCCACAAACCCAACAATTGGATTGATTTCTAAAACTAGTATAGGATCAGGCCTATAACAGAAAAGCATTTGATTTATATGCAAAGGTCTAAGAAGTCAAGAAAACATTATAAAGGATCATATAAATCAGGTCCAGCATCTTAGGCAAGCTGTCTGTCTCTGATGTCGTCATCTTCTCATCCTGGTGTAGTGTAGTTTCTCCTGATAAAAGTCTTTTTATCCAGGTTGGAGACAATCCCTTAAATTATGTCTTTTCCAGTCCTGGTTGCAGATCATGAGGCATCTGATCTTCATCCAAAGATAGATTACTGGGATAAGCTTCAGAAACAAACCTAGGGTGTTTTTTTTTTAAGAATTTAATCAAATGTCACATTAATATCACATAACAGCAAAGAACTTCCAAGAACTGAATCCCACTACCTCCATTGGTAGACCCCCATTAACAAAATGGGATTTAACATTTATTGAAATATCATTTTGTCTCTAAAATTATCTTCACTTTCATCAAATATAACCAGATCAAGGCTAGTTTGTTTGTAAAACAGGTCTGTTCTCACTAACCTTGGTCTGATGATTCATATACTCACAATTGATCACAAACTTCTTATTTTGTTGAAACATCCATAGAGTCTCAGACTGAACCCCTAAAATAAAACGAGGCTGGGAAACTCACACCAAAGGCCCATCACAGACTTTGCCCAACACATCTGGGTGAATTCTTCCCTTAAAGGTCTCAAAATTCCTGGGATTTTTTTGTGCCTGTTAGTGAGATAACTTTTTTAGCTCATTTAATAAGCTTACTGGAAACCTAAGAATTTCAAATTTCTGAAGAAGTTAGATAGAAAATATAATTGCATTGTTTATAACATATAATTTTACCAAATTATTTTTTATAATTAGTTTGAGAGTAAGGTTTTCCCTACTCCCAGAAAACACAAGATTTTAACCTGTAATTTTTAGCTAGAAACCATAAAAGTTCATTCAGCCCTTTTGTTAACTTTTGTGAAGTCATCTCATTTTTCATTAGAGTACCAAGACATATCAGAATGTTAAGAACTTCATATAATTTCTAGAATATCTGTATTAATAATTTTATCATATATTATAACATGAGTGGATTTATTACTCATTTGATAATATTTTTATGTAATTAAACCCACCAAATAAACACAATTAGTTTAATATCTCTCTTTGGGATGTTTCAGGGGCCCTCTGAAGCCCCCAAAGTTAGCCAGAGGTCAAAGAAACCTCAAAAGAATTCAATTTAGGAAGTAATTTCAATAAATATCAAAAGGGTTTATAACAGTCAGATAGGATCATATCAGTCACTGTGAAACAAGTTATTTACTAAGCCAAAATTAACAAAAGATTTCAAAGGTAAACATAGAACAGATCACTTCACAGTTAAAGAAACTTAAAATCTATTATCAAAGGTAGTTCAACATCTCAAGAAAACTCATATTTATGCACAAAACTCTTCCCTTGGGGTCCACTTTTCATAAAACATTTGTGTCAATTTTTGGACCCATTCCTGTTTTCCTATCCTGAAACAGCCACATGTAAGTCAGACCTACTTCCTTCTCCCTTCATAAAATGTAATTTCACTCCATATACTTTCTTTACTGAAAACACGCATCTTACTTTCTTTTAGCAACCAAGAACTAACTTTTATGTTAGCATTTTATAGATTGGCGAGCATAAATACCAGTGATAATTTTTAAAACCCTTGCTTTTTTAGAACATTTTAGGATGGCACCAAACATTATTCACTTACAGTCCTAAATCTCTTTAGTTTCTCTGTAAAAGGAAATGACCTTAACTACTTAATAGACTTCCAACACTTAGCACACTTAGCATAACCCTTAAAAATTCAAGTTATGTCAACCTAGAGAGACTATTTTAGACAGATATTCTTAAAGAATAATCATATAAAAGCTCATATCTCATTTACATTTTTAGAAGTTTTTTTTCTCTCTTTTAACTCGAGGTAATTACAGATATAATAATTAACTTATATTAAACCTAGGTACAATGAAAATGTTTTACTTGATGTTAATTTTTAAGACATGTCTATATTAGATAGATCAACAAACATCAATATCAGGTATCTGATACTGAATATTTCCCAGTTCACATGAACCTGGAATTCACTGTTTAACTTAGAATTATCTGACTTGCAAGCGCTTACCTTTCCTCAAGCCAATTAAGCAGAGCTCTTCCACAAATCAACCCCAAAAATCATTATGCAGAGACAAAGACATACCAAAACACATTTAGACAGACACAATGCAAGATCTAGCTTCATTTTTTAAGTTTAGAGGTCAATAAAGTCTCTTTGTTTCTTACCGGTCGGGGCACTCTGGCCAGCTGTCTGCATCAGGAGGAGACCAGGAACAAAAGGGTCCCAGTTGCGGCCGCTGGGTCCAGTCCATTGGCAGGCAAGCCAGCCCCTGAGTACCCCGAGTGGTCAAGATGTAAGTCTCAGCGAAGAAGAGGGGGACCCCTCCAGGGCCCAAAGCTGGGTTCTTGTCTAACACTTGGAAATGAATTGTCCAAGGAGACACATGTGCTGACAAAGCAAGAGATTCCATTGGGAGGGGCACCCAAAAAAACTACTCAGCTGCGTGGCTCACAGTACAGCCACACGGACAGACAGAGAGACAGAACAAACAGTCCTCTGGGAGTCTGGAGGCAAAATTGGAACAAAAACCAGGTACACAAGATGCTGACAATGCCGGCTCACACAAAGACACAGCAGACAGACAAACACCAGACGTCGGCCGAAAACACACCAGAGTGGCTCTCTCCAGCCCCTCTGTCCCTTTCCCTCCCTAGAGTTATCCTACGGAAAGGCGTCCACTGCCCACCAGATTTGAAATCTGGAGAGCAGCTCTCCTTCCCGCAGAGCCACTTTTTACCCTCCAGCGCGCTTACAAAGCCAGCTGCCTTCCAGCAACGGATGCTGGGCTTCGGTCTTATGCTGGCTAGAGCGACCCCGTTGCCCTGGACTAGTCCT
>ML660780.1:1231519-1309289 GCA_007570785.1 Antilocapra americana
CCAGCAACGGATGCTGGGCCTCGGTCTTATGCTGGCTAGAGCGACCCTGTCGCCCCGGACCTGACCTGACACCGGTGTTTTACTGCTTACCCCTTCTGCCAGTAGGATGTTGTTCTCCTCAGTTGATGGGATCCCGGACGAGCCCCCAAATGTTAAGTCCAAACTCCTGGTCCCAAGCCCCTGAAGAGACCAAGCCCACACAGCAATGCAAAAGCATAAAGGGGTTTATTGCTAGCCGGGCTAGGGCGCAAGTCTCATCCAAGAAGTGGAATCCGACAAGAGCCCCGCGCTCCAGATCACAGTTGCTTTTATACAGGCAGTTCTTTGTTACAGCATTGGTATAGCTGGCAGTCAATGTTTGGTCAGTTTAAACTGCGCATCTGCCCTGGATGGTGTATCTCTTGGCGCGCGCGGGACTTTCCTGGCTTGTGGGGGGGAGGTATGAGGTGAGGGTGGAGGAGGTCGCTGGAACTAGGGCAGGCTGTATATCACAGCAGCCTGTCACGGAGTAAGGTACGGGGAGGTGTGAGGATTGGGGAGGTCTCCGCAGCTAGGGCCTGCTGTATCTCCCAGCAGCCTGTCACGGAAGCTGTTTTGTTTACACACCACAGCACCAGGTTGAGCCTTTAGCCAGGAGAATTAGCTTCCAAGCTCATTGGTAGACTCCAACTCCTGAGGTTGCTTTTTCCTTGCTGTCCTTATTTCCTGGAGATCCCACTCCTTGCACACGATCCATGCATCCGAGTCAGCAATGGCTCGCGTGATTAGATTGGGTCCACCAGGTAATCCAGGCCTGTAGCCTTAATTTCCTCTGCAAAATCTCTCTTGCTGTGTAATGTAGGTCCCAGGGATTAGGATGTGGACATGGGTGGGGAGGAGCATCCTGCTACCTTTTGGACAGGATCCCACAAATACTAAAGTGAGAAGAAGAAGGTGTAAAATGACAGAATTTGGTGTAATTTATAATAAAAAGGCAAAGAAAAAATACTCATATTTGCTTGTGTAATCTTAGACAGAATGGGCATGTTGGAAATTGGGAATGGGCACTGTGGCAGCCTGGGAGATGTTTCATCTTATGTTCTCTTTAACCTTTTGAATTTTGAGCATGTGACTGTGCCCCTGTTCAGAGGCAGTGATGATAACTTCAAGATTTTAAAATGAACTGAGTAATACTACAAAGGATGGACTCGCCCCAGGAGAGAGAGAGAGAGAGAGTGAAGGTTGCCCCTGCTCTGTTCTGTTGCTGCATGCATGAGTGCCTTGAGTCATTGTTCTCCCTGCTTGTGCACCGTCCCTCCGAGTGGCCACACAAGGTGAATCTTCCTGAGATGTTTCATTAATTCTGCCTCCCAGTTGAGAAATGTGGCTGGTACCTCACTTTCCTCAGGCAGTCAAAGCCTCTTCCAGTCTGTGCACTCCTGCCTCCCTCAGGAACTGCCTCTGAGTTGTGTTCACACCTCTGTCCTGTCTCACCCCTGCCTTCTTCTGCCTTTCAACCCAGGACCTGGTTTAAAAGCCCACCTGCCCCAGGCTCTGCCGCTTCTCTGCTACCTGTGCCCAGCACACCTGCCTGTCTCACTGATGCATTTGCTGTTATTTATCTCCCCACTGAAATCTGTGAGGGTGATGATCACCTGTCCTCAGAATACCTTGGCATTTAGTGGGTGTTTTGGAAACACTGAAAGCATGAGTCCAAGAGGAGAAAGTCCAAGGGTTGGGAGGCAGTGTCTGTCAACGTTTTCTGCATTACTGAAGGACAAAGGGGTCAGTGGTACCTACCTACTCATGGTGCAGTGTGAATCAGGGGCCGAGGGATGTTGCCCCCTCCTAGGTGGGATGCTGGCCAGGGCATGGTACATTTGCTCAGAGACAGGACAGTAGGGAGGAGGAGAAAATCAGTAACTTGTCGATATGGGGTCCCATCCTGTGCCTGATTGGGCATGCCTCCCTACTTGGAGATACCAGTTAGAGCTGGAGATGAGCCCAGTCTTTAGAGTCTTCATGGGGTAAAGAATGTTGGTACCTCAGGACTGGACAGATTAGCCAGGGAATTTGATGTGGATGTAGAAGGGAATCCTGGGACACCAGTGTGAAGAGGGAGCTAAGGAGGAGTCTGGGAGGGAGCCAGCCACTGGTGCAGTGGGAGGACAGCGCAGGAGGGTGGGATGGGAACAACCACTGTGGGTGCTGCTGGGAGGCAGAACTCGGACTGGCAGTGGAGTGGCACTGTGATGACTCCATGTATGTCTGGGGTGAGGCTCCCCTGGCAGCCTGGCCTCTGAAGCTGCTGCTCCCTGTGAAGGTCAGTTGGTTTACTTTCAGGGCATTGTGTCAGGACCAGGGTGGCCCACAGCAGGTGCAGGCGCCCTGAGTGCTGCTTCCTCTTACCATGGCAATCTTGGGCCCTTCCAGGAGCACTCACAGGCACTGTGGGTCACCTTGCTCTGTGGTCAGCATCTCATTCCTTCCCACCTGTGGCCCTGGCTTGTGAGTCTGTGTCTCCTTGGCTGGCTGACCTCCATTGGTTCCAGAATCAGGGAATGTGGTATCAATCATCAGGCCTTCCTGAGGTCTCAGGGTGAGGGGTTGAGGAAGTGACCCCTACCTAGTGTGCCAGTGAACCCTTGGAGTTACCCCCTCTGCACACTCACCTGTGTCCTTGCTGGTCTCCAGGTACCAGCCATGCCCAGCCTCAGAGTATGCTCTAAAGAGGCAGCAGTGGAGCTCTCAGTTCCTGGACCATCCCCTTGGACCCTTAGAGCCCAGGCCTGTGTGGAGTGATGCTCCCGCTGAGACCCACCCTGGATCTGCACTTCATGGTTCCCCCTGTTGTGGTGACGCTGAGCCAGGAGCTACCTCTCTTCACCATAAGCAGCCAGGTACTGCACGTGCATCCCCACTGATGCCCTTGTTCTGGGGAGACTTGGTCTACATACCCCTGCACTTACCTCTGGAGGTGTCCTGTCAGCATTTGGGGCAGAATGCCTTGTGGAGTTATGGGGCCACGGCTGGAGGAAGTTGGCCTGGCACCTGGCTGCCCTGGTGCCCTGAGCAGGACTCTGGTTTCTTTACCTGAAATAGAGGGTGTGACATGATGATCACCAGCTGAGCCTTGCCTAACTTCCTTGCCAGACTGGTGGTAGTCCTGCCCTCAGGTCTCTGCCCTAATCCAGGCCTTGGCCCTGTTCCCTCCTGGCTGCATTCACACTGCCCAGCTGCTGCGATCCCTGTTAGATACCAGACAGCCCTTCCTGGAGACACCTCACCAGGTTGCCTCTTCTGTGGCCCTTTCAGCAGGGATCAGGGGTTACTCATTGTTAGCTTTCCTTGCTTGGATCTGATGATGGCTGTTTTACAAGAATACACCTACATGGGAAGTATTATACTGAGGACATGTGGGCAGCGTATCCTGGGCAGATTTTGTGTGGCCAGAGAAGATTGGGCTAAGGGTAGAGATGGTCTTAGGTGTGTTGGAAGGAAGAGATGGATAGAGGATGAGAGGCATGATGGGGCCAAGAAGTGTCCCTGAGGGGAAAACTTGCTCCTAGATGACCAAGGGTGTGTCAAGCAGAGAATGGCAAATTAGGTCAAGACCCTTGCTCCAGGGAAAACACAGGTTGATGGTAGCTCATGTTTTAAAAGCCACTATAGAGCAAAATAGTGGAGTAGGCAGCTCCAGACACCCATTACTTGACATAAACTATTAAAACACAAGTAGAAGCTATCAGGACCAACATAGTCAGAAATCTAGAAAACAGGTTTGTAGCTACCAAGCAAATGCTGAATCCAGAAAAAGGCAACTTAAAAAGGAAAGTTTCACAGATACCTGGTTCAGCAGCATATTGAAAGTGAGCATCCTGTGTTCCCAGTGTGGGACCTGGTGCCTGCTTCCAGAGGGAGCAGAGCAGAACTTATTCAGAAATCACTTTGTCTGTTCTTCCCTGTGTGGGGTTGGAAAAAGAATTGAATCAAAGTGTTTGTCTCTGTGTTGCCTAACTCAGAATTACTTGGTGGAAAGTGCTGGGCTTAAAACGTAGAAACATGAACTGAACTCCCTCAGGCACTTGGGATGTCACTTAATAGTACAGTCAACCTCCTAAAGCCCAGGAGGGAAGGGAGGAGAAATGAGGGCATTCAAAAGCACCCTGGTATGTCAGGGAATTTAGAAAGCCATGTATAGACCCAAGATAGAAGGTATACTCAGAAGAGACCTATGAAGATTGTAGTGTCACTTCTAGCTGATCTCTGAGATCTGTGGAAGCAGGACCCATGCAGAGTAATAATTTGTGCTGAGGTACTGTCCCAGTGGAGCACAGTAAATATTCTAAAATGTCCAGTTTTTAACAAAAAAATCATAAAGAATACAAATAAGCAGAAAATACAGCTGGCCTATTCAAGGGAAAAAATTTAATTGACAGAAGTGTCCTTGAAAAAGCACAGATACTTCAGTTCAGTTCGATTCAGTCACTCAGTCGTGTGTGACTCTTTGCGACCCCATGAACTGTAGCACGCCAGGTCTCCCTGTCCAACAGAACTCCTGAAGCACACCCAAACTCATGTCCATTGAGTCGGTGATGCCATCCAACCATCTCATCCTCTGTTGTCCCCTTCTCCTCTTGCCCTCAATCTTAACCCAGCATCAGAGTCTTTTCAAATGAGTCAGCTCTTCACATCAGGTGGCCAGAGTATTGGAGTTTCAGCTTCACCATCAGACCTTCCAGTGAACACAAAGGACTGATCTCCTTTAGGATGGACTGGTTGGATCTCCTTGCAGTCCAAGGGATTCTCAAGAGTCTTCTCCAACACCACAGTTCAAAAGCATCAATTCTTGGGTGCTCACCTTTCTTTATAGTCCAACTCTCACATCCATACATGACCCCTGGAGACACCATAGCCTTGACTAGACGGACCTTTGTCTGCAAAGTAATGTTTCTGCTTTTTAATATGCTGTCCAGGTTGGTCATCACTTTCCTTCCAAGGAGTAAGTATCTTAATTTCATGGCTGCAGTCACCATCTGCAGTGATTTTGGAGCCCCCCCAAAATAAAGTCTCTCACTGTTTCCCCATCTATTTGCTGTGGGGTGATGGGACCAGATGCCATGATCTTAGTTTTCTGAATGTTGAGCTTTAAGCCAACTTTTTCACTCTCCTCTTTCACTTTCATCAAGAGGCTCTTTAGTTCCTCTTCACTTTCTGCCATAAGGGTGGTGTCATCTGCATATCTGAGGTTATTGATATTTCTCCGGGCAATTTTGATTCTAGCTTGTGCTTCCTCCAGCCTAGCGTTTCCCATAATGTACTCTGCATATAAGTTAAATAAGCAGGGTGACAGTATACAGCCTTGACGTACTCCTTTTCCTATTTGGAACCAGTCTGTTGTTCCATATCCAATTTTTTTTTTTTTAGAAAGAAAATCACTTTATTCTAATTAACTCACAACAATAACATCAGAAAAGCACACTTAAGAGGCCACAACCACCTCTTCTGCCCCATCCCAAACTCAATACCATCTCAATGAACTTCTGTATAGTGACAACGCCCTCTTCAGCTGCAATCATGAAGCACAAAAGCTATTAATGATTAAGGAGAGGTTTAATGGGTGGTCTCACACTTCACATCTTCACTACTAATTATATTTTAAATGCTAAGTCAACATGGTCACAAGAGGTGATTTTTCATGTCTTCAATCGCAACTTCTTGATTAAGCTAATCTGTTGGCCAATCTGCACTGTTTCAGCACCTTGCTGAAACCCTCACAAAGTTTAAGGTCGCCCTGGCTCTGGGCACACTCCAAAAACTGTTTCACCTCATAGAAGCAGGGGCCATTCTGCTGCAGTTGTGCCGGCTGGGTTCCCTGAGGCTCCTGGTAAGTGATGTCAGGCCTTGAGGGTTCAGCACTGCTTCCTCCACTGAAGCCCCCAGTGATGGCGTGACCCAGAGTGTGGCCAATGGCAGAACTCACAGCCACGCCAGCTGCAGTGGTTGCCATCTGGGCCATCAGACCTGGCTGCCGGGGAGCAGCAGCAGGGGAGCCAATGGCAGATGGTGGAGCCACTGCTGGTGGCTGGGCTGTGGGTGCTGGCCTGGGCGCTGCTCTCGTCTGAGGTGTGCAGCTGGCAGGAGGGGCCACGTGGGAAGTGCGGCTTCGGCTTCCATGAGGCATCTTGACTGCGCTACTAAGTGATGTCGACAGGCGTGAGCCCATGTCCAGTTCTAACTGTTCCTTCCTGACCTGCATACAGGTTTTTCAAGAGGCAGGTCAGATGGTCTGGTATTCCCATCTGTTTCAGAATTTTCCACAGTTTATTGTGATCCACACAGTCAAAGGCTTTGGCATAGTCAGTGAAGCAGAAATAGATGTTTTTCTGGAACTCTCTTGCTTTTTTGATGATCCAGCGGATGTTGGCAATTTGATCTCTGGTACCTCTGCCTTTGCTAAAACCAGCTTGAACATCTGGAAGTTCACGGTTCACCTATTACTGAAGCCTGGCTTGGAGAATTTTGAGCATTACTTTACCAGCATGTGAGATGAGTGCAGTTGTGTGGTAGTTTGAGCATTCTTTGGCATTGCCTTTCTTTGGGATTGGAATGAAAATTGACCTTTTCCAGTCCCGTAGCCACTGCTGAGTTTTCCATATTTGCTGGGATATTGAGTGCAGCACTTTCACAGCCTCATCTTTCAGGATTTGAAATAGCTCAACTGGAATTCCATCACCTCCACTAGCTTTGTCTAGTAGTGATGCTTCCTAAGGACCACCTGACTTCACATTCCAGGATGTCTGGCTCTAGGTGAGTGATCATACCATCGTGATTATCTGAGTTGTGACGATCTTTTTTGTACAATTCTTCTGTGTATTCTTGCCACCTCTTCATAATATCTTCTGCTTCTGTCAGGTCCATGCCATTTCTGTCCTTTATTGAGCCCATCTTTGCATGAAATGTTCCCTTGGTATCTCTTATTTTTTTTGAAGAGATCTCTGGTCTTTCCCATTCTATTGTTTTCCTCTGTTTCTTTCCATTGATCGCTGAGAAAGGCTTTCTTATCTCTCCTCGCTATTCTTTGGAACTCTACATTCAAATGGGCATATCTTTCTTTTTCTCCTTTGCTTTTCACTTCTCTTCTTTTCACAGCTATTTGTAAGGCCTCCTCAGACAGCCATTTTGATTTTTTGCATTTCTTTTTCCTGGGGATTGTCCTGATCCCTGTCTCCTGTACAATGTCACGAATCTCTGTCCATATTTCCTCAGGCACTCTGTCAGATCTAGTCCCTATTTGTCACTTCCACTGTATAATCATAAGGGATTTGATTTAGATCATACCTGAGTAGTTTTGTGGTTTCCCTACTTTCTTCAATTTAAGCCTGAATTTGGCAATAAGGAGTTCATGATCTGAGCCACAATCAGCTCCCGGTCTTGTTTTTGCTGACTGTATAGAGCTTCTCCATCTTTGGCTGCAAAGAATATAATCAATCTGATTTCGGTGTTGGCCATTTGGTGATGTCCATGTGTAGAGTCTTCTCTTGTGTTGTTGGAAAAGGGTGTTTGCTATGACCAGTGCATTCTCTTGGCAAAACTCTATTAGCCTTTGCCTTGCTTCATTCTGTACTCCAAGGCCGAATTTTCCTGTTACTCCAGGTGTTTCCTGATTTCCTACTTTTGCAATTCCAGTCCCCCTTTAATTAAAAGGACATCTTTTTGGGTGTTAGTTCTAAAAGGTCTTGTAGGTCTTCATAGAACCGTTCAACTTCAGCTTCTTCAGTGTTACTGGTCAGGGCATAGACTTGGATTACCTTGAGATTGCATCCAAGTACTGCATTCCGGACTCTTTTGTTGACTATGATGGCTACTCCATATCTTCTAAGGGATTCCTGCTCACAGTAGTAGATAAAATGGTCATCTGAGTTAAATTCACCCATTCCAGTTTGTTTTAGTTCACTGATTTCTAGACTGTTGACGTTCACTCTTGCCATCTCCTGTTTGACCACTTCGAATTTGCCTTGATTCATGGACTTAACATTCCAGGTTCCTATGCAATATTGCTCATTACAGCTTTGGACGTTGCTTCTGTCACCAGTCAAATCCACAACCGGGATACTTAACAGATTATAAATAAGCTGTCTTAAATGTGCTCAGAGATCTGAAAGAAACCATGGACAGAGAGCTAAAATCTATGTACGAACGAATTGAGAAAGTCAGTAGAGATAGTTGTAAATATATAATTCACGTTTTATTTATTATAAAAAGAACCAGACTGGAAGTCCTAGAGCTGGGACTTCCTGGTGCTCCAGTGGTTAAGGCTCTACTTCGCACTGCATGGAGCACAGGTTTGATCCCTGGCCAGGGAACTAAGATCTCACATACCTCATGGAGCAGTCAAAATAAAGAAGTCCTGAAGGGAGAACTAAAGTGACTGAAGTGAAGAGTTTTCTGGAGGATTTCAATCGCAAGTTTGAGTATGCTATAGAGCTGGAGAACTTGAAGATATCCAGTCTGAGTAGCAGAAAGAAAAAAGGTTGAAGAAAAGCAAACAGAGCCTAACAGACTCATGGTGAAAGGTTGTTGCTGAGCTGTGAAAGATGCTGGGATTCTTGGCCTCTGGAGTAGGGGAATTCAATCCATGGTCAGTGACAAGGCTTGACCGCTCAGAGCTTTTGTGTAATAAAGTTTTATTAAAGTATAAAAGAGATAGAGAAGGCTTCTGACTTAGACATCAGAAGGGGGAAGAAAAAGTGCCCCCTTGCTAGTTTTTAGCAAGAAGTTATATACCTATTAGCAAGTTGCTAAAACGAAATGTCTCAAAACTCAGGGAGTGGCACCAGGCCCCTCACCCACAACATGTGTTTTGAGATAACATTGGCATAAGGTGAGTTATCCCGGGCCATAAAACAATTGACGTGAACCTTGAATAAAGGCAGATTTCTAAGCAAACACATAGTCTAATTAACATAGCTTAAGAGAACATTTCCGTGAGTACTGAGTCTTAGGTGGAACCAACTTGAAGAAAGATATAGTCTAAGGTAAATACATAGTTCATTAACATAGTTTAAGAAAAACATTTCCATAAGAAAAACTCATTGGTTAGCTCAAGGTTTGAGAAAAGCTCAGGTAGAACCAGGTGTTGTCATGTCAACACCGAATTTTAAAAGAAACTTCCTTTTAATTTTGTATAGAGAAGGGAAAAGAAATTTGACAATTGTAGTTTGTTTCCTCCTGCTGCTCAAGAAAGAGAGAAACATCTGACACTTGCAGCCTATTTCCTCCGTTTGGAGCCCCTAGCTTCCCTGCCCGTTACTCTTTCAGTGGGATACCATCAAGGAAACCAACACACACATGGGAGTCCAAGAAAGAGGTGAGAGAGACAGAAAGGGGCGGAAAACTTGTTAAATATGATGAAAGATGCAAAAAAGCTTTGGACCTACATGTCCAGAAATCTCAGCAAGCTCCCACTAGAACAGATTCAAGAGATCCACACTACGACTTATTATAATCAAGTTGTTGGAAGATTGAATCTTGAAATTAACAAGAGAGAAGCAAACCGTCTTGTATAAGGGATCCTCAATAAGATGAATGGCTAGTTTCTCATCAGCCCTTGGAGGTTGGAAGGCAGTGGGATGACATATTTAAACTGTTTAGAGAATGAAACTGCCAACTAAGAATTCGACATCTGGCAAAATTATCTTTCAGAGTAAAGGCAAAGTTAAGGTATTCTTGGATAAACAAAAGCTCAGGGTGTTTATCACCAACAGATGTACCCTGTAAGAAGTGTCAGAGGGGTGTTACAGGCCAAGAGGAAAGGGTATTAGGTAGGAGCTCAAAGCTATACAGAGAACCAAAGATCTCTGATAGAATTAACCACATAGGTAAGGATAAAAGCTAGTATTGTTGTATGGGTGTATAACCTCACTTTTTATTTCCTATATGATTTAAAAGACAAATGTATGAAATGATCATAAGCCTATACTACTGAACATATAAATGTAAGGGTACATTTGTGACTACAACAACATAAAGGTAGCAACATATCTGTATAGGAGTGGAATTTCTGTATGCTACTGTAGCTACTTTGGTTAACAGTTCAAACTTGGTGGCTTTATTCTGAGGATTCAACATACAGCATGGTGACTATAGTTGATAATGTATAGTGTACTTGGCCACTGCCAGGAGAGTCCATCTTCAAAGTTCTCACCACACACACACACACACACAGTGGTTATTGTGCAAGGTGATGGATATGTCAGTTAACATATTTAACTGTAGTCATCATTTGCATATATATGTGTATCAACTCATCTTATTGTGCACCTTAAACTTAATATGATGGACTTTCCTGGTGGTCCAGAAGTTAAGAATCCACCTGCCAATTCAAGGTACACAGGTTCAATCCCTGCTCCAGGAGGATCCCACATGCTGCAATACAGCTAAGCCTATGTACCACAGCTACTGTGCCAGTGCGCCAGAACACATGAGCTGCAACTACTGAGGCCCATGTGCCCCTAGAGCCCATACTTTGCAACAAGAGAAGCCACTGCAATGAGAAGCCTGTGCACTGCAACTAGAGAGTAGTGCACCCCCCCATCCCTGCAACTAAAGAAAGATGATGCAAAGCAGCGAAGGCCCAACACAGCCAAAAATAAATTTATTTATTAAAAAAAAAGATAACTTACATGATGTTATATGGCAATTTATTTCACTAAAGATGGGGGGCAGGGGATCAAAAGAGCTGAAGGGGGAAGACCAAATTAAGTTGTTTTAGGATGTTAGAATAGTAATTATAATTGCCACAGTACCACTAAGGAAGTATCTTTAAAATATACACAAAAGAAATAAAGAAGAAAATCAAATGGTATGCTATAAAAAATAAACTGAACACAAAGGAAGATAGTGATAGATCAAATGAAGAACATAAAGGTCAAAGGCACTGAAAAGATTCAAGAAGCAAAGTGGTAGAAGTAAGTCCTTCTTTGTCAGTAATTAAATGTTAATGGTTTAAACTCTTGTCAACAGGCAGATACGGGCAGAATGGATTTAAAAAAGTGACCCAACTACATACTGTCTACAGGAGGCTTACTTCAGGAGGCTTCCAAAAGAAAAAATAAGCTTAGGTGAAAAAAGATGCTTTAGGTGAAAAAGATATGTTCCATGCAAAGAGTAACAGAAGAGACCTGTGGTTACAGGTCTAATACTAATATCAGATAAAGTAAACTATGTCAAACAACTGTTACAAGAGAAAAGAAGGATATTAAATATTGATAAAGGAGTTAATTAATCAGGAAGATTGTTGTTCAGTCACTTAGTCATGCCTGACTTTTTGCGACCCCATGTACTATCTGGGGTACGTGAAGGGACATAGCTTTTCCATGAAGGGTCAGAGAGAATCCATTCTGGGCTCTGTGGCTGCAGCCTCTGTCATAAGGTCTGCTCTGTTACAATCCTGCCAGGCTTCCCTGTCCTTCACTATCTCCCAGAGTTTGCTCAAACTCCTGTCCACTGAGTTGATTCCTTCCAGCCATCTAATCTGTCATCCCCTTCTTGTCATGTCCTCAGTCTTTCCCAGCATCAGGGTCTTTTCCAATGAGTTGACTCTTCGCATCAGGTGGCCAAAGTATTGGAGCTTCAGCTTCAGCATCAGTCCTTCCAATGAATATTCAGGGTTGATTTCCTTTAGGATGGACTGGTTTGTTCTCCTTGCTGTCCAGGGGACTCTCAGGAGTCTTCTCCAGCACCAGTTTGATATATATATTAAGTTTGATATATATTTGATATATATATTAAGAAGATAGAGCAGTGATAAATGTAAACACTAAAAAGAACCCCAAAACATATGAAGCAGGCATAGATTTGAGGGAAGAAAGAGATACTTCTATGGTAGCAGTTGGAGACTTTAATACCTCACTTCCAAAAGTCAAGAAAACATCTAAACAGAAGTTTAGTAATAAAACAGGGAAATTAAGCAACACTATAATTAACAGACCTAATAGACATAGATACACCCTCTGCCCAAGGGACCAGATACACAGTCTTCTTAAGTGCACATGGAACATTTTTCAGTGTAGACCATATATTAAACTACAAAACCAGTCTCAATCAATGTTGAAATAATACTAAGTATCATCTCCAGGCAATAACTGCAGGAAAACTGGAAAATGCACAAATATGTTGAAGTAAAACCACACACTCTTAGCCAGTTGGTCGAAGAAGAAACCACAAGAGAAGTTAGAACATACCTACAGACAAATGAAAACAAAGCCACAAACTACCAGAACTCACAGGATGCAGGGAAGCCTAGAGAGGAAATTTACAGCAGTAAATGACTACATTAGGAGGAGGATAGATAGGTCTTACAACAGTACCTAACTTCACATCCTAGGGGTCTGTGAGAAGAGTAAACTAAGCCCAGAGCTGATAGAAGGAAATAATTAACATTGGAGCAGAAATAGAGACTGGAAAAGCAATAAGAGAATCAATGTATTTAAAAGTTTTTTTGAAATGATCAACAAATAACAAAAACAACACACTGAAAATCAAGTGAAAATGGGATGGGGACATTAGTACTGACTGTACAAAAGTAAAAAAGAGTAAAAAGCAGTAGTTGCACACCAACAAATTAGATAACCTACATGAAAGAGCTAAATTCCTAAAAAAGAGACAAATTATCAAGAGTGACTCAAGAATAGGTAGAAAGTAAGAACAGACTTATAACAATTAAAGATTGAATCTGTAACTTAAAATTAATAAACCAGAGCCAAATGGCATCACAAGACATTTAAAGAAGGATTTTTGCTAAGTTTTCTCAAGCTTGCAAATTATACAAGAGGAAGGATAATCAAAGATACCACAGGAAAAGAAAATTATACATTAAGATATTTTGTGGCTGTATATACAAAACCTTCAACAAAATGCTAGCAAACTGAATCCAGCAGCGTTAATAAAAGTGTTGTATCCCATGACCAAGTGGGATGTAACCCAGGAACACAAGAGTGGTTCAATATAAGAAGCAGTCAGTGTCATTTACCACATTAATTGAATGAAGGGGAAAAGCTATAATCATCTCAATTGATGCAAAAAAAAAATGTGTTTGACAAAACCAAATTCATTTGCACAATGAAAACACAGAACTCCATTCAAGGCAATGTCCTCAACATGATAAAGGGCACTCATGAAAAACCCACAGTTAACATCATGTATACATTAGTGAAGTATTAAAAGGTTTCCCCCATAAATCAGGAAAATATGCCTGCTTTTACCTCTGCTCTTCAGTATTGTATTGGAAGTTTAACCAGAGCAATCAGGCCAGGAAAAAAAAAAAGGCATTCAAATTGGGAAGGAAGAAATAAAACTACCTCTGTTTGTATAAGGCACAATCCTATATATTTAATAGGAAATCCCAAAGAATCCATTAAAAACCTGCTAGAGATAATAAATGAATTCAGCAAAATTGCAGAGTACAGGTCAGCACACAAAATCAGTTGTGTTTCTATACACCAACAATGGTGGGAATGTAGAATGGTATAGCCATGGTGGAGTACAGTTTGGCACTTCCTCAAAGTTTAAACATAGCATTACTGTGCATGCATGCTCAGTCACTTCAGTTGTGTCTCACTCTTTGCAACCCTATGGAGTATAGCCCACCAGGCTCCTCTGTCTATGGGATTATCCAGGCAGGAATACTGGAGTGGCTTGCCATCCCCTCCTCCAGGGGATCTTCCCAACCCAGAGATTGAACACATATCTCCTGCACTGGCAGACGGGGGTTCTTTACCACCAGCACTACCTGGGAAGCCCTGGCATTACTGTGTGACCCAGTAATTCTACTGCTGGATACATACCTGCAGAATTCAAGGCAGATACTCATCAAGTACATGTATGTCATGTTCATAGCACTGTTGACAGTAGTCAAGAGGTGTAAGCAGTCCAGATGTCCCTCAGTGGATGGATGCAGAAACCAGATGTGTTGTGTCTGTACCATGGGATATTATTCAGCCATAAGGGAGTGAAGCACTGGTACCTGCTGTGGTGACTGAACCCAGAGAAACATTAGGTTGAGAGGAAGAGTCCAGATATCAAAAGTTGTGTATCATGATTTCATTCACGTGTGAGGTCAGGAATGAGGTAAATCCATGGAGACAAAATGCAGGGTGGTGGTCACCAGGTGCTGGGGGCCAGGAGATATGGACTAATGCACTGGGGCTTTGAGGTGATGGAGATGAAATGTCTTGGAACAAGATACAGGTTTTGATTGCACAACATTGTAAATGTACTAAGTGCCACTGAAGTGTTCATTTAAAACAGTTATTTTGTTTGTGAACTTCACCTCAATAAGTAACAGTAAAATGAAAACAGAGCCCCTGTGGGGATGGAGAGGGGTGGAGCCCCCGGCCGAGACTGCGGTGCCACTGGGGGCTTGTGTGGCAGGGCAGGTGCTGCTGAGTCTCTGCTGTGCCCCTCGACAGCCACAGCCACGTGAGGACTCGTGAGCATGGCTCTGATGGGGCACTTTTCACAAACCTGGGAGCAGCTAATCATACAGGCCTCCACTGTTTCCTCTTGGGAAATCTAACAGGTTTGCTGTGTGCTGGCTGGGCCAGTTGGTACCACACTTGCGGGGGCAGTGTGGCAAACAAGTGCTTTTGTTTATACATCTTTTCCTTCACCATTAAACTCAGTGTTTTTAATGAAGATTTTTCTTAAAGCATATTTCTGATTTTATATTTCCTTTCAAAAAAAGAACTTTCATTATTGTTTCCAGTAAGTCTTATGTTGCAGAGAATTATATCCAGTCTAGCAAATAAAAAATGCTATCACCCTCACCCATAGGACTCACTGTTGTTTCCCGTCTCAGTAAAGTCCTTCCAGGCCAATAGGCTCTCTGGTCCCAAAAGCAGTTCCCATTTCCACTCCCTTAGGAGCCACACCAATGACCTTGTCTCAGTCACGGTTCAGCGAGCTGTGGCCCACAGGCCAGATCCAGCTCACTTGTTAATGACCTTCAAGCAAAGATCAGTTCACAGTTTTTTAAGGATTGTAACAGAGCAGACCTTATGACAGAAACTGCAGCCACAGAGCCCAGAATGGGTCCTCTCTGAGCCTTCATGGAAAAGCTATGTCCCTTCTTATGCAGCCAGGAGAGGGCGGGGCTCCCTGGGCCACCCTGTCCAGACCCTTGTTTACTGCATTGACTGCCCTGTTTGTCCCTGCAGCCCTCACTGTGCCCCCATCACACATGGGAGCCCCACAGGCGCCCTGCAGCTGGGGCCCTGGGAGAAGATGGTAGCCTACCTGCAGGTGTGCTGACAGGCCTGGCTGAAGGTCAGCAGGAGGGTGAAGCAGGTTGCCTCATTGTGTGCAGCCACATGGTCAAGCTCCACAGAGGGGGTCTTGGCACAGACTCTGTGCAGGGCCTTCCAGCTGGGCCATGAGTCAGGTGTCCAGAATGCAAACTGTCACCACCAGACACATGGGCAGGGCAGTCAGGCTGAGCGTTCGACTCAGTTGGGTCTGCATTGAGGAGAATAGAAGCCTCCAGGTGATGTGGGGAGACAAAATGCTGTTGTAGGGGGAGATTCTAGAAGCTCCAGTAGGGGAATGGCAATCATTCTTGAACTGAGGGTCAGGTCAGAGGGTAACAGGCCCAAGGAGGCTGAGAGTACCATGGGATGCCCTTCACCCACCCGCTTAGCACCCCTGGGTGGCCCCAGCCTTGGGAGCCCTGTTGGGAGCAGTGGTCAGAGAAGTCCTCTTCTGTGAGGTATTTCAGCTGAGACGGGCTAAAGGGAAGAGGGAGCATGAAGACCATTGGGGAGGGGGCGACATGTGACTTTCTGTTTGTCATTTCAGGCTGGGACACCAGGACTGAGGGCCTGGAGTTTGTTCAGAAGGAAGAAGTTTCTGAGGACTTGGAATCACAGTCTGGCAGTGATGTTCCCCAGACACCTGAGCTTGGAGGACTCCGTGGTGATGTAGAAGAAAGAGACTGGGGAGTCCCTGAGAATGAGAATCAGATGCACCGCCCCCACCGGGAGGGGGCCTTCACTCTAGTGCAGATGCTTCTCAGGAGCCCCTCAGGAGAGAGAGAGGTGGACTGTGACGACATCAAGAGCATCTGCAGCCAGAGTCCAAGCCCAGTGGGGTGTCAGGGGCCTCCTGCAGAGGGGAGGCCCCATCCACGTGGCGTACAGAGCCTGCCCTGCAGCCTGGACCTGCCCAGCTGCACAGGACTTCACGTGGCTGAAAGCCCATTCATATGCAGCGAGTGTGGGAAAACCTTCAAAGGAGGCCCCGATCTTACTCAGCATCAGACAGTGCACACTGGACACAAGTCCTTCATCTGTAACGAGTGTGGAAGGCTCTTCAGCACACACACAGGCTTCCTCCAGCACCAGCTCACCCACCACGGGGAGAAGTTGCATGTGTGTTCTGAGTGTGGGAAGGCCTTTTGCCAGAGCTCCAGCCTTAAAAAGCACCAGAAGTCCCATGTGAGCGAGAAGCCCTATGAATGCAGTGAGTGCAGGAAGACCTTCAGGCGCAGCTCCAACCTCATCCAGCACCAGAGAATCCACTCTGGCGAGAAGCCGTATGTGTGTCATGCCTGTGGGAAGGCCTTCAGGCGCAGCTCCAACCTTATCAAACACCAGAGGGTCCACACAGGGGAGAAGCCCTTCGAGTGTACCGAGTGTGGGAGGGCCTTCAGCCAGAGCTCACATGTGAGGAAGCACCAGAGGGTCCATACAGGGGAGAGGCCTTACTCATGTAGCGAGTGTGGCAAGCCCTTCAGCCGGGTGTCCAACCTTATCAAACACCACAGGGTCCACACGGGGGAGAAGCCCTACAAATGCAGTGACTGTGGGAAGGCCTTCAGCCAGAGCTCGAGCCTCATTGAGCACCGGAGGATCCACACCGGGGAGAAGCCTCATGTGTGTGCTGTGTGTGGCAAGGCCTTCAGCTACAGCTCGGTGCTCCGAAAGCACCTGATCATCCACACGGGGGAGAAGCCGTATGAGTGCGGCATCTGCGGGAAGGCCTTCAGCCACAGCTCTGCACTTGTGCAGCACCAGGGTGTGCACACGGGCGACAAGCCCTACGAGTGCCGTGAGTGTGGAAAGACCTTTGGCCGCAGCTCCAACCTCATCCTGCACCAGCGGGTCCACACGGGGGAGAAGCCCTATGAATGCACTGAATGTGGGAAAACCTTCAGCCAGAGCTCAACTCTCATTCAGCATCAGAGGATCCATAACGGGTTGAAACCCCATGAGTGTAACCAGTGTGGCAAAGCCTTCAACCGGAGCTCCAACCTCATCCACCACCAAAAGGTCCACACTGGAGAGAAGCCCTACACCTGTGTCGAGTGTGGGAAGGGCTTCAGCCAGAGCTCGCACCTCATTCAGCACCAGATCATCCACACGGGTGAGAGGCCCTATCAGTGCAGTGAGTGTGGGAAATCCTTCAGCCAGCGCTCCGTTCTCATCCAGCACCAGCGGATCCACACTGGGGTGAAGCCCTATGACTGCACGGCTTGTGGGAAAGCCTTCAGCCAGCGGTCAAAGTTGACCAAGCACCAGTTGATCCACACCAGGGAGTGAACCCCTCACAGCTTCACCCTGACCCCCTGGCTGTGCCTCACTCTTCCTCCCTAGACTTGAGGTGGACTCGCTCACTCCATCCACTCCATGGTCACCGCCTGTGAGGCCACTGTCCACAGACTTGGGACCCTCCTGTGGGTCATGCTCCTTCCAAGTCCCCTGCCATCACCCTTGTCTCCTGTGAGCTCATTTCTTTTTGTTGTTTGTTTTTCTAGTTTGTTATGAGACAGCCATACTTGTTAGAAGGGAAAGGATTATAGAGGCTGTGCACTCAACGCATAGAGTTTATTACTGTAAAGGAACATAACCAGGGAAGTAAATGACATCTGGTTTGCAACAACCACAGACCTCCGTGTGCTCACTAGTCAAGGGACTGAGCCCTTTGTCAGGGGCTGTGGCTGGTGTCCGTTTTCATAATGTCAGGTCAAGAGTTTTCACGTCTGGTTGCTGTCAGCCCCCCGTCCTACCTGGTAATGGGAATTGACCCTCCCCGCTGCTCCCTTTCCGTGGTGCCCATCTGTAGTCTGTGGTTGTATGTTCTTGATGTGCGGTGACTCAGGCCCTGTGGCCCCACTCAAGCTGCAGCACCATTGCCCATGAGGCTGTTCCTGAGCTCTGGTCCTGGGCCTCACCCACAGCTCTGGGCCTCACCCTCATCCACTCCTGAGCTCTGGTCCTGGGCCTATATATGCTCCTCCCTTCCTCTCCACAGGCTCCCCGGTCCATCACCAGACATTTACAGGGCACCTAGGTGCCCCTAAGTGGTGGGCATTGTCTCCTGACTTCCTACGCAGGGGAACTTAGCCCAGAAGCCACACCTCTGCCCCAGGGAGGTCCTGACCTGGGAATGTCCTAGAAATTATAGGGGACCCCTCCTGCACTGTTCCAGGAGGAAAGGAGGCAGTGGCTTGTAGTCACGAAGGGAAGGGAAGGTGTGGCTTCTGAGTTTTCAAGGAAGTAGAAGCAAGGCCAGCAGTTGCAAATGTGGAGGGAGAGGTGGTTTGAGGCTGGAGAGAAGAGAGGGTGGAGGTGTGACTTGGATGTGCAGTTGAGTTCGTGGGCTTGGGTGGCACGGGCTGCCCAGCCTCCCCTCTGAGGCCCCGTGAAGTAGCTGTCCTGCTGCCCTGCAGAGGCCCTGTCATACCTTCCCCTACACTTCACGCGCTACCCCACCCCCTCTCCCCAGGCAACACTTAATGGGATACAGTTTCCAGACCTGGCCTCAGCCTGATGATACTGCTCCTGTTCTTACTGACAGGCAGCTCCTCTGGCTTCATGCTCCTCTGCCAGCTCGGCTTTATGATTCCTTTCTTCAGTAAGTGTCTGTGTCTGCCTCTACTCCTGCTCTGTCGCTGATTGGCCCGCTTGCTGCTGGCCTGCGTCACTCAGCCCTGCTGCACGTGGTGCGCTGTCACATCCTCTGCCGAGGGGTCTGAGACCTCTCCAACAAAAGAGGCTAAAATTGGTGCAGTACCAAATTTGTGCAAGACTCCTCCATGGAAGGGGCTTCAGCCACCTCCTGCTAGGCCTCCTGGAGTCTCTGGACCACTCATGATGGCACTAAGTTGTCCAAGGGCTTCTGATACAAGAAATTGCCCTCTTTCCCCCATACAGTATGCCACTAGAGCTGTAATTACTGGAACTGGACCCCCTGAGCCCATGACCCTCTGTACCCAGCTGCTCATTACACTCTGGGTCAGAGAAGCAGTACCCAACAAGCTTAGGGGCTGCCGAGCTGCCTTGGTGCAGGAGGGAGCTGAACCTGGGCCTTTGGCTTGCTCCACCTCCAAGGGGAATAACCTATCCTCAGCCCCTCTCCAAATGTCAGGCTGCTGGACCCTGTGCACATGGGGAGTGCCAGGGTGGGATGAACTCGGGAACAGCAGTGGGAGTTCCAAGACTATAGGCAGAGAAGTGCCAACCGTCATGGAAGATGGAGCCCCAAAGGGAGCTGCTCCTCATTTTTAACCAGGATGACCCTGATACAGGGCCAGACCAGAGGGTCAGCATGACTGGCCAAACACCAGGAAGTTGTCTTAGTACCCAGTGACCTGACTCACAAACAGCCCCATCGGCACATTTTTACAAACTTGTGCTGTCACCTACGAGTTGGTGCCCTTTGGTGTAAAAAGCCCCAGGAATCTCTTGCCTCACAGATGCCCCAAAATACCAATCAAGGTCTGTAGCTGGCTCTCCCTATACTTAGGCACAACACGAGGCCTCCCCTGCATGCCCTCATCCCCTCAGGAGTCCCAGGTTTTGCTGAGAGCGGCCAAGGCACTCTTGTCAGTTTTACCTGCTTCAGGCTGCAGGCTGCAGAGTCCATACAGCTCATTTAAATAGGCTCTGAATTAGCTGAGTGAAACATGGTGTGTCTCTCATCACACATCAGGGTGAGTGGTGACTAGCAGGCTGGCACCTTGAGGCCTCATCCTCATTTTGTGCCCACATCTGGAAAAGCAGAAAAGCCAGCCGGGTGCTCTGTCCTCTGATGCCAGCAGGAGACTGAAAGCATCCAGGCCCTCACCTGTGCTCAGGGACCTTCCCTCCAGCCACGCCTGCTGACCTCAGTAGAGGCCCAGGCTGGTGACCCTTCTTGCTCTCTCAAGCCATCTCAGACCTGTTCCAGAGGCCTTCTCTACCCTCCTCAGAGACCTCCTTTATGTAAATAATAAAGCTTTTCATACCTTCAAAAAAACCAGAAGCCCTGCTTGGCCTCCACACCTTCTTCCACTCTGGTCTTTGGTTTATGGACATCAAGTTCCTCTGCACTGTGACTTCTCCCTCAACTCCTTGTTCTAACAAAAGCCTGGCTTCCGTGACTGCACAAGGTCCCTGGAGCTTTCACCCTTTCCCATGTACCTCGAGAGTTAGAGATCAGGAGGACAGTGTCCTGGCTCCTGATTTCCACCTCCATACACTTCTGCCTTCAGCCAATAATGCCACCTCCATTGAGAACAATAGAAAAGCAGCCCTAACAACTCAAAGCTGCCCTGGTACCAACTGTGCCATGATTTCCATGTGCTGGCAGAGTTCTGGGAGACTCCTCCATGGATCCCACAGCCCAGGCCTCACGAATGATGAATGTAGGGGAAAAACTGTCCTTTGACACCCATGGGCCTCTCCATGCAAGGAAAAGCAGGGAGACTGGGGTGGTGTGTGAGAGCAGGGTTGGGGTCCAGGACCATCCTGAAGCTTCCATGGCTTTGGAGGCAACTCAGGTCTAAGTGGAGAACAGGGCCTTGATGGCTGAGGACAGTGCAGGCCACGCCAGAGCAGCCAACCGCGTAGGATGAGGTTGGTCCTTTCCCCTGGGGCTTGGCAGAGACTGGCCCCTGGGCTTCCCTGAAAGTAACACAAAGGCATAGGGGGAGGTGGAGGTGGCCTGACTGCAGGTACCCTGTGAGGCTTATTCTGTGTGCAGGCTCTTCTGTGTCCGTGGGCCAGACTGTGAATCTTCCAGACATCAGAACATTGACTGGGGAAACCACTGCCAACTGGAAATGTGATAGAGAGATGGCCTCAGATTCAGGGGAAAGGACCAATCTCATCCTACATGGTAGCAGAGTAACAAGATAGCCTTTTGGAAAAAAGACAAAACTAGACCTACTCTTTACATGTCTTAGCAGAATAAAGTCCAAATGGAGCAGATTTAAATGTAAAGAAACAAAACCAAACGAGTACTGGGTGAAAACATAGGTGGATTTCTCCAGAACTGGGAAGTTAGGGAAATTTTACTGCAGATCGGAATCAAGCAACAATAAGGGAAAACAAATGATAAATTTCATTACACAGAAATAAAGTTTTGCAGGACCAAAACCTTTATATTCAAAGTAAAAAGACAAATGGTGAACTGGAGGAAGTGTTTACAACTTATGTTATATATAGCACATATAAAATTAATGTACATAGGTTATTTAAAATTAGGGTTTCATTTTCAACAAATGGTGTTGGAATTATTGCATAACCATGTGCCAACAAAGTGAATCTCAATCCTTGCCCCACACCATCTAAAGAATTTAACTCAAAATGTATCATCAGCCAGAATGTATAGCAGAAACTTCTAAAAGAAAACATAAGAGAAAACCTACTGACCTTCACTTTGGTCAAGATTTATTAAATAAATAATCGTTAGTGAAGATTTATTAAATAGGACACAAAGAGCAGGAACTTTCAAGGAAGGAGTTCAGTGAATAGGAACTCCTCAAGATTTAGAACATTTGTTCCTCAAAATTAAAGGAAAAGGCAAAGCGTAAATGGAAGAAAATATTTGCAAAACATATATATATCCAAAAAAGGACTTAAACTCCGTGCTATAAAGAAGTCCTGGTGACGTCCCTGGTTGTTCAGTGGCTAACACACCATGTTCCCAATACAGGGGACCCTGGTTTGACCCCTAGTTGGGGAACTAATATACTGCAAACTACAACTAAGCCTGTGAGTCAAAGCTAATGAACCCACACACTCTAGAAAAGCGTGCACTGCAACGAAGATACAGTGCAGCCAAAAATAAAATAATAATAAAATAATTCATTAAAAGTGATTTTACAGTCTACTGTTTATACCATTTTCTGGTATCAAATTGATTGCTTATATAACTTGTCAGTTGTATCAAAAAGGCTGTAAGTGCTTGTAATTTTTAATCTTAGCCTTAAGAACAAAGTTTTAAAAAACCTGCAACTTATGTCACAAAGGGTTCACATAATCAGTTCAGTTCAGTTGTGGGCCTCTCTATTTTCTTTTTCTCTCGACTCTCTAATCCGCCCTGTAGCGCTCCAGGGCAGGAGTCAGAAAGCCGGGCGAGCCCTCAGTCTTGGGCAGAAGGACCCTCCAAAGTTATCTTCGGAGGATGGGAGCCTCGGGAAGATCAGCCCCGAGGAGGTGGTGAGCGGACCGCCCGCCCCACAGTCTCCCTCGTCCGGAGAGAGACACTCAGATTCGACGGGGGTTCTGTCAAGGCAGTTCCGTTTTATTGAGCTGGAGGGCGAGCTTATATAGGCAAACAGCGCGGGGAAGGCAAACGGGGTTTCTAACGGGGCTCTCCGGGAGCCTGGCCAATCACTGTAAAGGTCACGTATCCAGGTGGCAGCGCACCAATGTATACTGGTCATGTCCCGGGTTGTTAAGAGGAAGTTAGCCATGACCAATTGCATTTTTTTTTGTAAACAGCCTCAGTCACGCCCTCTTGATTTCCGCCAAGTGCCATCTTGTCATGAGCACGTGTAAGGTGCCCTACATTCAGTCACTCAGTCATGTCTGACTCTTTGCAACCTCGTGGACTGCAGCACACTTGTCCATCACCAACTCCCAGGGCTTGCTCAAGCTCATGTCCATTGAGTGGCTGATGCCATTCAACCATCTCCTTCTCCTGCCTTCTATCTTTCCCAGCATCAGGGTCCCCTTCTCCTGCCTTCTATCTTTCCCAGCATCAGGGTCTTTTCCAGTGAGTCAGTTCTTCACATCAGGTGGCCAAGTACTGGAGCTTCAGCTTCAGCATCAGTCCTTCCAATGAAGACCTAGGACTGATCTCCTTTAGGATGGACTGATTGGATCTCTTTGCAGTCCAAGCGACTCTCAAGAGTCTCCTCCAACACCACAATTCAAAAGCATTAAGTTTTTGGTGCTCAGCTTTCCTTATAGTCTAACTCTATAGTGCTTCTAAAATGAGAGGGAAGAGACCAACAATCAGGTTCACAGAAAAGTCAGTGGCTCTTAATCATATAAAGAGATGCTCAACCTCATCCCCAAGAAAGATGCAAAAGGAAATTACACCAAGATGCTATTTCTTGCTTCTCAGATTGCCAAAATACCAAATATTTGACATTCTCTGTTCACAAGGCTGTAAGGAAACCTCCCCAGCAGAAATGCAATATCCTACAACCTTGTGGAAGGGAACTGGGCAACACACAGAAAAACAGATACAAATGCCCATTTCTAGGAATCTATCCTAAAATTAACCTGGCAAAACTGAAAAGACCTATCTAAACCTACTTACTACAGAACTAATTTTAATGGCAACAGACGTCCAGTAATAGCAGACTGGCTGAGTACACAACAGCACATTCACAAGGGAGGCGAAGGCAGCTGCATAAAGGAGAAAGGGCCATGCCCAGACACTGCCAAGGAGAGGTGGCTGGACACAGATAGGAAAATGCCAAAATGTGGGGCCACTGGGAAAGAACTACTGTTCACTGACGATCACTCAGATTTTTTGAAATGAAGCCAGAAACCATAGCGTTGATAAATGGCTACCGATAGGGCAGTGTGGTAAGAGGCTGGTGGGAACAGGGAGGGAAGCAAGTCTTATGAATGCACTTTCTTTTGTAAACTGGACTTTGAAACCATATAGGGTTTACATAATGATAAAACAAAATTGAATCAAAATGTAACTTTAAAAATCAAACAAGTGAATAAGTAGAGTTAAGGTCATATTCCAAATGGGATATATCCTCACAGCAAGAACTGCAGAACAAATCTAGACTATTTTCAATAATCATAGTGTTAATAATATTGACATTGTTATTCTGACATCAGTACATATAACTAATAAATGTGTTTATATAATTAGAACCAAGGATTTTAAATACAGGAAAAAACTGCCTCCATCTGGACCTGGGGATGAGCCAGGGCACACTGTGAGTAGCAGTGGCGCCCACCTGGACCTTTAATGGCCTATACTACCTCTGGACACTCTGTGATTCACATATTGATTCTGTGTACTGCCTGCTTTCCCCACTCACAGCTAAAGCCTATGAGAAAGGGACTTACTGGGAATGTTGCTTGTTTTATCTACTCATGTAGCCCCGGCACTTAGAACACTGCCTAGCATGCAACAGGCACTCAATAAATACCATGCCTGTGAAGCAGAGTGGCAGAGCTGGACACACACACAAAAGGTAGTTGTTTAATTGTTTAAAAAAAAAATGTTAGTTGCTGCTGCTGCTGCTAAGTCACTTCAGTCGTGTCCGACTCTGTGACCCCGTAGATGGCAGCCCACCAGGCTCCGCAGTCTCAGGGATTCTCCAGGCAAGAACACTGGAGTGGGTTGCCGTTTCCTTCTCCAGTGCATGAAAGTGAAAAGTGAAAGTGAAGTCGCTCAGTCGTGTCTGACTCTTTGAGACCCCATGGACTGCAGCCTACCAGGCTCCTCTGTCTGTGGCATTTTCCAGGCAAGAGTACTGGAGTGGGTTGCCATTGCCTTCTTCGTGTTAGTTGCTGAAACTAAGCAAAAGACATGCAAGTATTTCATTGTAATATACTTTCAACCTTTATGAATGAATGTTTTTAAAATAAAGTTGTTGTTCAGTCCCTAAGTCGTGTCCAGCTCTTTGCGACCCCATGAACTGCAGCCAGGCTTCCCGGTCCTTCACTGTCTCCTGGAGTTTGCTCAACGTCATGTCCACTGAGTCAGTGATGTCATGCAAACATCTCATCCTCTGTCACTCCCTTCTCCTCTGGCCCTCAGTCTTTCCCAGCATCAGGGTCTTTTCCAATGAGTTGGCTCTTAGCATCAGGTGGCCAAAGTATTGGAGTTTCAGTATCAGTCCTTCCAATGAATATTCAGGATTGATTTTCTGTAGGATGATAGGGCTAACCTCCTTGCTGTCCAAGGGGCTCTCAAGTCTTCTCCAGCACCACAGCTCAAAAGCATCAATTTTCCAGCACTCAGCCTTCTTTATGGTCCAAACCTCACATCTATACACAACTACTGGAGAAGTTACAGCTTTGACTATACAAACCTTTGTCAGCAAAGTGATGGTCCTGCTTTTTAATACTTGATCTAGGTTTGTTATAGCTTTCCCCCTGCTAAGGATCAAGCATCTTTTAATTTCATGGCTGCAGCCACTGTCTACAGTGATTTTGGAGCCTAACATAACTCAGCAGTGGAAAAACCATAGCTTTGATTATATGTACCTTTAAATAGTCTGGAAGAGAAAAAGAAAGCAGGGTGTTCTGAGAGGGTCCTACAAGCATCAGTTCTCTGCTGGGACCAACGTTGCTGGGCTCAAGCTCCTCATTGTTAAAAGGTAAAGTGAGGCATATTAGAATTTGTGAAGCGTTTATGTGAGCAAACATAGGATGGAATAGTGGTTAGGAGCGCTCTGCCAGCAGGAGCTAGATTAGTTTTTATAGACGGAAAAGCAAAGCAAGGGCTTTGACAGGCCATGACTTTAGCCGTCAACTTATTTGGAAAGCCTAGCTGGGGTCCACCAAGGTAGCAGAGCCGCCCCCAGCCTAATGGTCTCCTCGATTAATTATGTTAACCCTGCAATTGGCCAAAACCATCTAGGATGGTCCAAAAATAGGGCCAATTCGGACAATCTGGGTCCTGAGCTTCAATCTCTTGGCATAGACGACCCTGTCTCACCGGGGTGTGTGTGGCAGACGAGTTCCTTGTGGGAAGCTGACCTCACCTCAGAGTGAAAACCCTGCCCCTGACGCCGGGGCCCGCTTTCCACAGAATTACTGCCATATTCTCCCCTACTTCCAGCCTGGGGCCTCTCCCCAGACCACCTTTCCTGCCCCAAAGTCGGGGAACCACCACGGCCTGGCCGGTCCTCCCAGCCAACGAGCCACCTGAAAGGACTCCTTGGGGAGTCAGCGGGTGCGGCAGGCAGCAGCGACGGCCACCTCTTCCTCCCGCCCCCACGGTCCTGCCCCGCCGAAGTGCGCAACACCAGCGCAGGGGGACGGGGAGGACGTCGCCGCCACACACGACGACCACCGCGAGCCAGCGCCAGTACCCGCCTCGGCAGGCGTGACATCTGGAGGAAACAGGGCGAGGACCTGACTCGGGCTCTGGCTGCCCGCAGGGCTGGAGGTACGAGGTATCTGCAGAACCTTTCGCTAGGCCGCCGGATGTGCAGCCAGCAGGAGACCCGGACGCGGCGTGGACTATCTAGGCGCGGTGGAGGCTGCGTCTCTCAGTGGCTCCGGCGCGTGCGTCAGGCGGCAGAAAGGCGCAGGGCGGGGGAGGCGGGGCCCAAGGCTGACTGGGAAGTGTAGCGTCCCAGGAGTGGCGGCCTGGGGGTGTGGGCGGGGCCCTTGGGGGCGGGGCGCCCTGCGATTGGCGGATGCGCAGACGGGGCGGGGCGCCCCCTTTGTCTGAGTGCGGTGCGGGCGGCCGAGCCTGCGGGTGAGGCGGCTGCGGGGACGGTGAGTTGGGCCTCGGGCGGCACCCGCACCCTCTACCCGCGCGCGGAGCGGGGCCAGGACCCTCCACGCCATCGGGCGCTGTCCGCGAGCGTCCCTTGCCTTTCCCTACCCATTCCGAACCCCTACCCCCACCTCGCCGCCCCCGGGCCCTCCCCGCTCCCGCGAACGGCGAGCCCTACGCCGCCGGTAGTCGGCGGCCCCAGGAGCTCCGGCCTCGCGCGGGGCCCGGGTGCGGGCAGGGGGCGCGAACACTCATTCCACCGGGATCGCCTTCGGCGTCTCTCCGGGGATAGTGCTTCGTCCCGAGTCCACTCCCGCCTCTATTTTTATCGAGGCTCCTCTCTCGGTTATTTGTGAAAGCCCCTTTCGTGAGCGCGAGCAGCCATTCCCGGGGTCCACGGGCGCCTGCCCTGCGCGACGCGTCGGGGCCGGGAAGCCGGGCCCTTGGTGTGCGCTGCCTGGCGTTTCCGTTCTGGTCAGCTTGGTTCTTTAACGGATGTATCGAAGACTCTCTTCTCAGACTATCATCTGACTCCGGTTATGATGTTTTGTTCTAAGATGGAAGATTTAGAGTGTTCAGTGGTCAAATATTTACCCTCCAGGCTTTTGGCTTTGTGCTGTGCCTTAAAGGGCTTTCCCTACTCCAAGTTTAGTTCTAAAATAAACTCGTTTTCTCTGGTACTTGTGAAACGTTGGCTGCATCTGGAATCATTTTGGTGTGGGGAAAGTTGGAAATCCAGCTTCAGTGTTTTCCCTAAACCCTGGTATTTCTGACACTACCTACTGAATAACTCATTTCTCCGTTAACTTGGAAAATCACCTTTGTCATGTGTTTCTCCCAAATCTTGGGCCCATTTCTGGCATTTGTGGTGTTTTGATGTGCAAAGGTTTTGATTTTTATGCATATCTGTGGGGTCTCTGCTCCCCAGAGTTTATCCAGGTTCTTTTTATCATGTATTTAAAAATTTAGCTCTTTTTCATTCATTAGCTGTGTGCTTTCAGTATATGATATGAAACGATCTCATTTAATTTCTGCTTTTTTTTAAAAGCTCAGTTACAGCTCAGTTTTATTCAGCAAGTAAAGGATAGTACACCCTCAGGCCTGAGGGCAGGCTGCTGGGACCCCAGAGGAGAGGCTAATTTCTGCTTTTGCTTAGCTTTCTGGGAGATTAGTTGAGCTTTGTGCAAAGGACTAATTTTAGATCTGTTGTCTGAGTGAGGTTACTGGAACATCTTCCGTGGGATCTGAACGCCTGGCCTGTCTTGTTTGTTTATAGATATGGCCCTACTCTGCCCCTTCTAGTCCAGGACTGCTTGGCTCTGGGCACTACGACTTCATTGATACAGTGGGCACCGTTAACATATTTCTAAGGTTTACTTTAACCTTGTTTCTTGCTGTCTGTGACTAGAATTGTTTTCCCTGAATATTTTCTGACTCCATGTTGCTGCTGTGTAGAAAAGCTACCTGTGTGGATACATGTCTGTGATTATTTTCCTCTGAAGCATGCAGGGTTGTGGTTTGGGCTTACAGGTGGCTCAGAACTGCCTCTTTGGAAGTTGCTTCCACCCTGGAGGGCTGGGCTTCGAACAGATGAAAGAGGAGCGGGTCTTCCAGCGGGAAAACCTGGGGGTGAGAATGGTGAGGAAGAGTGGGGAGACCCTGGGAGCTGTCCACCCCAGACCAGAGACTGTGAGTGTGCCTGTCACGCCTGTCACTGTTGGCAGGGTCTTTGGGAGGAAGATTGTCAGCAGTTCCAGCAAGAGCTAGAAGTTACTAAAACTTAGCTTACAGAACGAAATAACAATAACGTTGAATCCTAAGCTCTCTCATCTCTGCACCCCCGTTTTCAATTCCTGTTCCTTCATCACCACCTGAGCCAGAACTCACTTGAAAGAGTGTCTCACTGCAGTGTGATCACTGCTGCAGAGAATGTTGGCCTGCTCTGCTTTGGTTTGGGTTATTCTCTGGGGCGTGGGTGGATGGCTCGCTGTTGTGGGCACCCCTTGGGCGGGTGCTTTTTGTACTTGTTTCTATGTTGGGGGTGGCATGGCTACCCTGGGCAGCTCCTCAGAGCCAGTTTGACCCTCCATGGTGTTAATTCCGACTTCGGGGACCATCTAAACAGGACTGGTCTGGCTCACCTGTTCTCCTTTCCTCTGGGTCTTGAGTAAAAGCCAGCTTCAGTGCTTGAGTGGCTCTGGTGTCATCCCTGCGGTGTCAGTTAGCAGCCTGCAGTGTTTTTTGCATGTCTTTTCATTCCCTGCAGACTTGTTCTAGGAGACCCAGCTCTTATCTACCAAAGTACAAGAAAAATGAAAAACTAGTTAGTTCCACTTTTACATTTGTTTTCTTTCTCTTTTATCAGAATATAAGAGTCATTCCGTTTGGGCTGCTGTAACAGAGCACCAGAGACTGGGCAGCCTGTAAAACAGCAAACGTCATTTCTCACAGTGTGGAGGCCAGACATCTGAGGTCGGAATCAGCAGGATCTGGGACCCCTCATTCTGGCTGCAGACATTTTGTCCTCATGTGGAGGGATGGGTCTCTTATCAAGGAACTCCACTCTCAGGACCTGAGCACCCTGAAAGGCGCCCCCACCCCCACATTGAGCCTTAGGTCATTTGGAGGCACACATTCAGAGCAGAGCAACAGGCATACTTTACGATATACTGTTTTCCTTTGGTACTTAGAGGTCATCCTGGGCAGAGCTCTTCTGCTTTCTGTTTTCGCTCTTCTCTGGAATTCACTGGGTGGGAATCTTGTCCCCTTCTCTGCCCCTCTGTGTCTCAAACTATTGGCTGGGGGTTTGAGTTAATCTCATCAGGTGAGGTGACACTTAGTTACATGCTCTCTTTAACCTCACTGTCCTCCTGAGGCCCTCAGAGGAGCAGTGTTATCTCTCAGTCTGGTGTGTCTACTGCTGTGGACAGGGGCTCACATCCCCTTGTGGTTCTGGGGTCACTGTGCAACAAGAGCATCGTGAACACCTCCACATCCTGTGCTTTTGCTGACCTGTCTGGCTGCCTGGTGCAGCCTGAATCTTGGTCTTTGTGGGTGCAGTACTGGTGTGTGGAAGGATTGTGGTAGATTTGGTAGCAGCACCATCCTGGTGTCTGTTCTGAAACCACGCAATTTGTGTGGGATTTGAACTCACGAACTGAGACTGGAACCCGCTGTCTCTTAATTGAAACCACACACCTTTGCTCAGGACTTAACTGAAGCTCAGGTTCTGTGTGTCTCAGTGCAGAAGGAATTGGCAGCAGGATGCAAAGTGATAGGTGAGAATTGGATTTATTTAGAGAGATACACATTCCTTAGACAGAATGGTGTCTGTCTCAAAAGGTGAGAGTGGCCCTGAAATGTAAGGGGTTAGTTTCTATGGGCTGGGTAGTTTCATAGGCTGCGGAATAGGAGGATTAATCCAGCTATTTCAGGGACGGCCAGGGGCTTCCAGGAATTCAGGAATTGGGCCACTGCCCACTTTATAGCCTTTATGGTCATCTGACCTTGGAACTGTGGGTCCTGTGAATGTGTTGTCATTTAGCTGATGTATAGCAATGAGCATATAATGAGGCTCAGCCTCCACTGGAAGGCAAACCTTCCACCACCTTGGGCCTAGTTGGTTCTAACCAGTTTTTGTCTCATCTTTGAGGGTTGTGCTCAGTCCCCTTCCCTTCTGGTTTCAAGTCCATCCAAGGAAGGCGTGCATTGCCCACGGGTATGTCCACTGCACCTAAATACGCCAGGTGACTTTCTCACCTGAGAGCTAGCAGAAACTCCACTTCCCCGCTGCTGCTGGAGTAGGTGCTCCTCCGGCATTTGTTGCTGTTCTGAAGGGTGGAGTGTGGAGTCATTTCACCTGTAATTTCATACACTTGTTCAGCCATCCTTGAGCCACTGGCTGCTCTACTGGGACTGGCTGGGGGTGTGAGAACAATGAAGCAGAGGTCTCCACGGGGGGTCGGGAAGGGTCTCAGTGAGAGGGTGACGGCAGAGGGCCAGCTGAGGAGCAGGAGGCACCCAGTCGCTGGGAGGGGCGCTCAGAACAGGCTCTTCGGAATCTCAGGAGCCGAGGAGGGGCCCTGCGTCCTGTGGGGGCGGGGCTTGGAGCCCAGAAGGGTCCCTGCGTCCCCGTGGGGCGGGGCGTGGAGCCCAGAAGGCGCACTGCGTCCAGTGGAGCCGGGGCTTGGGGCTTGGAGCGGAAGAGGGACACTGGGTTCCGTGGGGGCGGGGCTTGGAGCCGAGGAGGGGGCACTGCGTCCCTTGGGGGCGGGGCAGGATTGTGCTGCCACTGGAGGGCGTGTCCAGTGGGTATGAGAGGGTGAGCAGGAGGGCGACTTCAGGATCTGGGTCGAATGCAGGTGCCAGACCAGGGGCAGACCAGGCCGGGGGAGGGGAGGGGTGTCGGGGCTGGATGTTAAGTGGCTGAGGTGCTAGAGGACACCCTTGAGGAGATGGCCAGCTAGGGGGAAAGCGGGTTGCCGGCTTAGTGCACCAACAGGATCCCTGCACTCCACAGGACATTCAGGCCTGTGGGGCGGAAGCAGCTCAGGTCACAGACAGGGCTCAGGCAGGAGCCGGCCTAGCTGGAGGTCTCGGGCCGAATGATCCAGCAGCTCCTGGATTAGCTGTGCTGGCTGCCAGCACCCATGGGGAGCCCGCAAAACAAGGTTTCTGTGGGTGCTCATTGTTAGATCCTGCCCAGGTATGGTCAGGTCATCGTGAAAATGACTGTCTACCTCCTCTGGGTTTCCAGAGGACAAGAGCTGTATGGTTCAGGAAGGCAGTATATTGTGCTGGTGAGGGTGGACAGAGGCCCCCGTGGTGACTGACTTGCTGGAGGCTGGGGTGACCCCCCCTGCTGACAGCAGACAAGGATTTGATCACATGGAGGTCAGAGGAGACCCTGACAGGGGCCACTTGGGTTGGAGGGGACGGAGACCATCTGAGGGACTGGCAGGATTAGGGAGATGAGAAATGGCGTCCATGAGAGATGGCGGGTATGGGCAGCCCATGAAGGGTTGGGGGAGCATTACTGCTTTTCTAGGGGGTGTGGGCACTGGAGTAGCCACAGGAGGCAGCATCTCCCCCACCATCGGTTCTGAGAGCTGACGAGGTGGGACCAGCCCCGTTGTTTCCAGTTGTTCATGCTTGGTGGCACCCTCATGCCTGTTTGTCCAACATCAGTGTTTCAGATGAATTCTGAGTTAACTTTATTTACTCCTTTCATTTTTCTCAGGTGACGGGCCTGCTGGGCTTGTGTCCTGCTGTGGACCCACCACCCAGCACTCTTGTGCCCCTTTCTGCCTGGCAGGGTGGGTGTTGCACACACCTTAGCAGTACTTGTCCCCCAGTATGTCCCCAGAACCCGCCCAGCTCCAGGCCTCCCTGTCAGGTGCTCAGACCGAATCTCTGGGTCACTCTAGATGCATCCACCAGAACTGGGCCCCCACTGGAGCCTCTGGGCAGGACCAGGCATGCCCAGGGCATCGGCGGGCCCACAGGAGGGTTGTGGTTCCCCACACCACAGGTGCAGCCTCTCCTCGTGGGGGTTGTCTCTGGAGGCAGCCAGGTCTGGTATTCTGCCCACCATGATGCACTCACCCAGCCCTGTGTGTGTGTACTGCAGGCCATGCCTGGTGAGCTGGGCAGTCCCATGGCCCTTGGGGCGCATGGGATCCCTAGGTGTCTTGGGTGGGACCATCCAGGGCCCCTCATATGCGCCTTCCTCTTCCTCAGCCCCACACGCTCCTCTGATACCATCTTCCTCAGACGTGCCACGGACCAGATGATGGCAGCGGCCGGGCTCCTGCCGCCACCAGCAGTGCCTCAGGTGAGTAGCCCCAAGGCCTTTGCGGTGTCCCTGCCATCCTCACGTCCTCCCTCTCCCAGGGGCCTGGTGGCATCCTGAGCATCACTGCATTTTGAACACTGTGACCCCTTCCTTTTGCCCCCCTTCCAGGGGCACGTCCCCATACCCCACACTGCTTGCACGCTTCTTGTCTGGGACATGTGCCGAGGTCCTGCCCCAGCGGGTCCGGGGGTCTTGAGGGATGAGTGGTGTCGGCGGAAGAACTGAGCTGAGTCGATGTGTGGTGATGAAGTAGTCTCTATTGCTGTTAGTTTTGTGGGGTGATGGAGCAGTCTCTCTCTATTTTTGTTAGTTTACAGTTTTATAGCCAAAAAACATCCCCATTACATCACAAATATTCTATACAGTCTTTTGTTTTCTGCCTACCATCAACAACTTTAACATTAAGCTCATTTTCCTTGCGAAAGGTCTGATTTCTGCATAAATAGACTTAACAATAGTATGGCCAGATTTCTGCATAAATAGACTTAACAATAGTATGTTTACCATTTGAATGTCTCCAGCATACTTCGGATAAGTACATCAATCTAAATAGAAAGGTTACATTTCTCTTATTAGGTGCAACTATGTAGAAGCTAGAGAGAGGGTCTTAAGCTTGAAACTGTTTTATTCTATTAACCTATTTTGGTTTTTACAAGGAAAGAGAAAAGAAGACAAAGAGACAGTTTAGCAGCACTGCTTTAACAATGAAACCCTATTAACCTTACAACTACTAAAATGAATTCCTATGTCTACACTACCCTAAAGCAATCATAGTGTCTCCAACTATGCTGGCCACGGTTATGAGCATTCCTAAGTCCCATTCCAGCCTGGTTTTTTCAAGGAAGGGAGCCTCCTCCGTGGAGTGGTCGGGGGGAGTGGGATGTGGAAAGGTGGCCCAAGTACAAGCCCTTCTGGTGGTGGCTTTGCCATGACCCCCAGAGAACTCTTGGTAAACTCCCCAGTAACTAGTAGGAGGTATAGTAATCTATTTAAATGTCCCTTATTCCTCCTTAGTCCTTGGGAAAGGGAATCTGCCTTCCAGGATCCTCTGAGGGAAATAAGGTCTGAGGGAATTATCTCAGGATGAATTTTTTCTAACTGGGACTGATCTGAGATGAGCTAAAATATAAACAGATGAGCATAAACAGAACTTCCCAAGAAAAATACCAGGAGGGGCCTTGCCTTGGGATGCCCCGAAGGAAAATCCACTTTGCAGTTTCCTTCTCAGTCTCGTGACTTTGTCATCCGAGTGAGAGGGCATCCTGACGGCTCCCGGCAGACATGGACTCTGAGTCCAACCTGCAGCGCTCCCTGTCGTTCCAGGCCAAGGTGACCTTTGAGGATGTGGCCGTATTCCTCTCCCAGGATGAGTGGGACCGCCTGGGCCCTGCCCAGCGTGGCCTCTACCGACACGTGATGATGGAGACCTATGGGAATGTAGTCTCCGTAGGTAAGGGCCCCTGCAGGCCTTGGGTGGGGCAAGGTGAGGGAGCTTGTGGATATGTTACAGATGAAAGGACTTGCCTCCCCATGAGCAGGAATTCCAGGATCCAAGCCTGAGGTGATCTCCCAGCTGGAGCGAGGAGAGGAGCCGTGGGTCCTGGACAAGCAGGGCAACGAGCAGCTCAGGGGCTGGGGCATCAGCCGCTCAGGTGAGTACGGAGTGGCCTTTGTGCACTAAGGGCAGTGCCCCTGCGGGTGCTCCTGGTGTCTGACCTGGCAGGGACTCCTGTGGGTGAGTGGGCAGCAGGCAGAGGCCCAGTGCAGGGAATGGGCAGGGAGGTGAGTGCAGCTGGGTGTGGGTTGGGTGCCTTGAGGCAAGGTGAGCACGTGTGGCTTCCGGGGCCCTGATAGGGCCCTGCTCTGATCAGACATCAGAGGTTGAGGGACATGGGCTGGTTTTGGGAAGAAGGAAGCTTTTAAGTATGGAAGGGAAGTTTCTTAATCTGACTCTTAGTGTGGCTAGAGCTGTTTGCCGTGAGGCAAAGGAACTCACTGTCCTCAGCCATGCTGAAGGTTCCCTCCGAGATTTGGGAAGACCAGACACAACAGCACAAGTAAAGCTGTAAGAACTGGAAAGAAAGAGGAAAAGCACTGCTTGTAGTTCATGAGATTGTCCATATGTAAGAAGATTGATCAGGCCCTCCTTGACCCAGTGATTGAGAATCCGCCTGGCAGTGCAGGGGTCACAGGTTTGATCCCTGGTCCGAGAAGATCACATGTGCTATGGAACAGCTAAGCCCATGCAACATAGCTGCTGAGTCTGTGCTTTAGAGTCCGGGAGCCACAGCTACTTAGCCCATGAGCCACAAGTGCTAGAGCTTGCATGCCTGGAGCCCGTGCTCTGCAACAAGGGAAGCCACCACAGTAAGAAGCCTGCATACCACTACTCGAGAGTAACCGCTGCTCACTGCAACTAGAGAAAAGCTGTCACTGCAATGAAGACCCAGCGCAGCCAAAAATAAAATAAAATTATATTAAAAAAAATGCAAATAAGTACATGTTGACCTCCTAGGCAGAGACCCCTGCAGACGCTTCAGGCAGTTTGTCTTGGAAGTGCCTTTCCTGGTGTAGGGACTGCTTGGTTTTGGAGCCTGCTGTTTTTCAGGGGCTCATGTTGGGGTTTGAGGAAGTCCATTGCACAGCACCTGTCCTAAGTTCTGAATGAATTCAACAATGAAGCTCACATCTCAGTAATGGTGTTACGACCAAAAAAGGGGAAAATTGATGGGATTGAAAATACCCCTGTTACAGAAAAATCAAAATTCAGTGATTGTGACCAGTTGCCATTCAATATGCTTCCTAATAAGAAACCCTAACCCCCAGAATCAGGTAGGGAGGGCTTCTGGGTCTTGGCCATGAAGCAGAATATGGGTCCCCTAGACCGAGAAGGTCCAGCTCTCACTCATTGGCTAAATCTCCCCCCAGGTGTGCCCCCCTTGGGTCTTGCTCTGCCCACTGGGCTTCTTGCTCTAGGATATCCCTCAGGGACCATTTTCAAACTGTCCCCAACCAGGCCTTGTGGGAACTGGAGGAAGCAGCAGAGGCGTTGTTGAGATGGGCCTGGGAGGACTGGCTTTGTCCCGTCTGCGACCCATGGCCCTGTCTGCCTGTTGAATATCCTGGATGAGCATTGTTCTGAGTAGCCAGTCCTCCTGGGTCAGTCCTATTTCCTGGTGACGTCTTGTCAGTTCAGTGGCTCTGTCTTCAAGATTTAAAATCTGTCATCCTCAGCATACCCTGCTCCACCCTCTCAACCTGCAGCGCCCTTGACCTGAGTATACAAACGGCCTCGGCTTTCTCGGCCGTCATCACTGCCACCTGCAGGCCCTATCTTGTTACCCAGGTAGGAGTCTGCAGGGTGGGCTCTCTGGCTGCTTTGCTCCAGCAGCCCCCTCCCTGCCCCGCACAGTAATAAGTGTCGTCTTGCCTCAGTTCTGCCTCTGACGGCCTCTGGACCCTCCAGGGAGGGCAGGGCTCGGGCTGTGACCATGTGTGCCCCTTGAAGGCTCTCAGATTGGACCCAGCCCTTCTCTAGCCGCACTGTCAGGAGGACACCTTCATGAGTGTCGCCGTGGTGACTCCTCGCTTTGGGCACTCGGGCCGCCCTATACCAGTGAAGCGCCTGCAGGGTGGAATGTGCTATGCAGTCTCAGAGGGGGAACATGCTCCCTGTGGTTTTGGTTTTGTTTCAGGATGTGAGCACAAAGATCAGGACCAGAACACAGACTCCAGCCTAAGGCCGCTCACATCAGAGGAAATATCAATGATTCTGAGGAAAACGCCTGCTGAGTGGAGTGAACAGGGAAGTTATGAACCTGAGCAGAGCTTCTGTTTGAGTCCCAGCCCTGCCCACCCTCCTGAGGGCCAGGTCGAGAGTCCCAGCGCTCCGGTCACCCAGCGCCCAGCTGTTCCTGGTGGGGAGAGGCCCTACCGATGTGTTGAGTGCGGGAAGTGCTTTGGGCGGAGCTCCCACCTCCTGCAGCACCAGAGGACCCACACTGGGGAGAGGCCCTATGTGTGTGGTGTATGTGGCAAGGCCTTCAGCCAGAGCTCAGTGCTCAGCAAGCACAAGAGGATTCACACGGGCGAGAAGCCCTATGCGTGCCACGAATGTGGAAAGGCCTTTCGAGTGAGTTCGGATCTCGCTCAGCATCATAAGATACACACAGGGGAGAAGCCACACGAGTGTCACGAGTGCCGCAAGGCCTTCACACAGCTCTCACACCTCCTCCAGCACCAGCGCATCCACACTGGTGAGCGGCCATACGTATGCGGTGTGTGTGGCAAGGCCTTCAACCACAGCACCGTGCTGCGCAGCCACCGGCGGGTGCACACGGGGGAGAAGCCACACGAGTGTGCAGAGTGTGGTCGTGCCTTCAGCGTGAAGAGGACACTGCTCCAGCACCAGCGGGTGCACACCGGGGAGAAGCCCTACGCTTGCGGTGAGTGTGGCCGCGCCTTCAGCGACCGGTCTGTCCTCATCCAGCACCACAGCGTGCACACTGGCGAGAAGCCGTATGAGTGTGGTGAGTGTGGCAAAGCCTTCCGGCACCGCTCCACCCTCCTGAACCATGAGCGCATCCACACGGAGGAGAAGCCCTATGGCTGCTACGCCTGCGGCAAGGCCTTCGTGCAGCACTCCCACTTGACCCAGCACCAGCGGGTCCACACCGGGGAGAAGCCCTATGTGTGCAGCGAGTGCGGCCATGCCTTCAGCGCCCGCAGGTCCCTGGTCCAGCACCAGCGGGTCCACACTGGCGAGCGGCCCTTCCGCTGTGCACAGTGTGGCAAGGCCTTTAGCTTGAAGGCCACGCTGATTGTGCACCTGAGGACCCACACGGGCGAGAGGCCTTATGAGTGCAGCCGTTGCGGCAAGGCCTTCAGCCAGTACTCGGTGCTTGTGCAGCACCAGCGCATCCACACAGGTGAGAGGCCTTATGAGTGTGGCGAGTGTGGCCGTGCCTTCAACCAGCACGGCCACCTCATCCAGCACCAGAAGGTGCACAGGAAGTTGTGACTGCCTGCATGCGAAGCCGCACTCGGGACGTTGGGCTCCCAGCCCTGGGAAGCCTCCAGTCCGGGTGGGGCCCCTGCCAGTGACCCCCAGTGTCACCGAGGAACTCATGGGCAGCACTGAAGTGTCTCTGGAAGAACTTCAGAGGACGCCTCATTTGCCTCTCTCACCTTCTTGAAGTTACATCGCAGAGTAGTCACACAATGGTAGTGAGTTTTGGTAAAGACAGCTACGATTCATTATTAACGTTAGTTTGTTAGAAATGAGAGACTAAAGGAAGTTTCAGCATAAGGACCACTGTCCCAGCAAAACTTCCTCGCACTCCAAATAAAGGTTTTTTTTTCCCTTAGAGCATTATATGCCTTTCCTAAATACAAAGGTGATTCTGATTATTGCACTTAAAATTGGGATGTTGGACTATATTTTCAGTATTCTGTTAAACAGTAAAGTACTGTGTAGATAAAATGATATTAAAAAATTATTACCAAGTGTCATGATGTAATATGGCTGAAAATCCTAAGTGTCTGGAACTGCCTGTTTTCTATGAAAATGGTCTAAAGATTAGTGAGAAATGATATAAATTTAGAAAACCCTTCATCTGGTCCTTTAATTTTATTTAAGATCAGAAGGGATGTCCTAACTTATTAGTGAAAATTCAACCTAAAAATGGATCTTTCTCCCAAAACCTGTGCAGATTCATAGGATGTCTTGGGCTTTTGGGCCCATGTGGGCATAGGAGGGGACTTTGTACTCAGAGCCCAGACCTCACAGCTGTTGTACCACCTGGGTGCCTCTCTTTTACACATAATGTTTCCCAAAAATGTTACTAAAAAGGTCTTTGTCACACACTTCTAAAACAAAATTCTCAAATAGCTTTTTGTTAGCTGTTTCTAATATTTCTGTTCCTATGATGAAGGGTTTTCTTCATTTTTTACTTCTAGTTCCAAGAGAGTCTAGTATCCATTGTCATTAAATCTGGTTTATTCATAAGTTTTGTTTTTGGCCAAGCAGTGCAGCATTTGGGATCTTAGTTCCTTGACCAGGGACCGAGGCTGTGCCCCCTGCACTGGGAACACTGTGTCTTAACCACTGGACCACCAAAAGCCCCTGTTCATTATTTTTAAGAATTTTTTTCCCCTTGATGTTGAGAACATTATCACCTCAGGAAAAATTAAGCAGTAGAGTGTTGATCCTGAAGTCCATAGCAGTCACTGATGAAGATGAAAGCTTCCCTTAGAGCTAGTCACAGTGTTCATGCTTCTTGCTGATATTTAAATAGGTAAAAAGTATAAATTGTAGACAGTTCATAAAATTATGATAAGCTGCAGAATAATAAAAGGCAAATTTATTTAAAGTTTAAAATATAAATTTAAAAGTATAATTAAAGTTAAATTAAAATAACTGAAGTTCTAGACACATTTAAAATTTTCATAAAGGAGCTTTTAAACAAAATTTAGGCAATAATTAAACTAAGAAAAAACCAAAAGGCGTAGAGTTTGTCACAGACTTACCAGTAAGTAAATGGTGCAACAAGTAAAATGATACAGTTTGGTTAAAGTGGGTAAATTTGGTGATGAGATGAAGGTTCTAGAACAATTCTCTGAGAAGGGTGGGCACAGTGTAGCCTTTGTGGATACAGGAGCTGCAGCCCAGAATGGTCTGTGGTCTGAATCCCCAAGCTCATGTTTGCCTGCTTGTGTGTATGTCACCTGGGGGTAGTGTGCAGAGACATTGGTGTACTTGGGCTGTCTTCTTTCCTCTGCTGATGGCAGATATTTGATGTGCAGAGGAAAATCACAAAAGAATCTGAGCACCTGGTATAGACCAGAGATTCCATGCATTGTGGTGGCCAATAAAATCAATGTCGAGGCCACCCCTATGTCTCAGTTCAGTTCAGTCACTCAGTCCGACTCCACATCCCCATGAACTACAGCACGCCAGGCTTCCCTGTCCATCACCAACTCCTGTAGCTTGCTCAAACTCAGGTCCATTGAGTCGATGATGCCATCTAACCATCTCATCCTCTGTTGTCCCTTTCTCCTTCTGCCTTCAGTCTTTCCCAGCATCAGGGTCTTTTCCAGTGAATCAGTTCTTCGTATCAGGTGGCCAAAGTATAGGAGCTTCATCTTCAGCATCAGTCCTTCCAATGAATATTCAGGACTGATTTCCTTTAGGACACACTGGTTTGATCTCCTTGGAGTCCGAGGGACTCAAGAGACTTCTCCAACACCGCAGTTCAAAAGCATCAGTTCTTCGGCACTCAGCTTTTTTTATGGTCCAACTCAGATCCACATATAGGGCTTCCCTCATAGCTCAGTTGGTAAAGAATCTGCCTGCAATGCAGGAGACGTGAGTTCATTTCCTGGGTCAAGAAGATTCCCTGGAGAAAGAAATGGCAACCCACTCCAGTATTCTTGCCTGGAGAATCCCATGGACAGAGGAGCCTGGAAGGCTACAGTCCATGGGGTCGCAAGAGTCGGACACGACTTAGCGACTAAACTACTACTACTCAGATCCATATACATGATTACTGGAAAATCCATAGCTTTGACTAGACAGATGTTTGTTGGTAAAGTAATGTCTCTGCTTTTATATCTGTGTCTTTGCTTTTTACATCTGGCTGCCAGGAGTTCATGGGGGAGCCCACTGTCACACATGTCTTCCTCCTTTTCTGGGCCATCGAACCATCAGTGATCTGTTCTTCCCAGTATAGATCCCTTGGCTGCTTGCCATAACTCCCCGTCCAGTAAGATCCTTGTGAGCCAGCCTGCCTCCTTGAGACACAGATCCCAGTTAAATGAGCTCTTTCTATGACATGTCTGCTGATTGTCTCTGGTTGTCCCACTTCCTAGAATGGGGACCTCCAGTGAACTACCCTTCAAAACTCTCTCCTTTTTCCTTGATAGACAGGCCAATGTCCTACCTTCTCTCTACAGTAGACATGAAGATGACCCCAAAACATTTCAGTTTTGCCAGGAAGTTCTCCCTGCTCCTGTACTTGATCTCAGCTGCTGATGGTACCAATGTTGTGAAGGTAATAGGAGACTGCAGAGACAGTCTAGTGAGGTGGGGGAAGGCCTGGTGCTGACGTTTCTGGGGAAGTGGTAGAGAGAAGGGCTGATTGCAGGGCTGCTGGTGAGGACAGGCATTGCTGGGGGGCCCTGGTGAGCACATGGTGACACGAAGGGGTCACTGTGAGTGTCAACAGTAGGGAAGGTGATGGTTTGGGCCTGGTGAAGAAAAGCCATGTTGACTAGCATGGGGTCAGGGGATGGGGAAAAGGTGATGATTTTAGGGTGGAATATTGTGTGGACATGTGATGACGATGGGCCAGTGGGTACAGGGCAGGCAGAGTCCCAGCCACTGGTGCCCATAACCTTATTTTCCTTCCCACCACCCCAGCCCTCAATGATGCAATTCAATTAGCTGTGTCTTACAAACAGAACTCCCAGGACCTCATGGACAAGATTTTGCAGGAGCTTGAGGTAGGTCTGGCACAAATGTCAGGTGGCATAGAGAAAATGGATTCTCTCCATAGGGGTGCAGCGCATAAGCCAGTAGACTGACTTTGCAGATAGAACATGCTCGTGGGCACGTCCACTAGAGGTGTCGGAGCTACAGCTGGGTAAATGCAAGGCCAGGCCTCACCTGCCGCCTTGTTCACAGAACGTTGACTTGGAGCAGAAGGAGGAGGATATGCCAGACAAAGAGCAGCGTGGCCACACCCAGAGCCCTTCTCCCTCCTGAGCCACAGGAGACCTCTCCACGGCCCACCTGGTGGTGAGGGGCAGTTCAGAGGACCCCTCCCTCGATAATTCTTCAGCTCTCAGTTGAGACAGACCTCCAGGCCATCCCTGCTATACCTGCTACTAACCCAGCTGTCCCATTTGCACCACCCGCCCCACTTCCATGGCCCATGAAACCTGACACTTCCACATGATTCCCTCCTCTGTAGGTCGGGGTCAGAACATGCCACTAACAGGTGTAAGGCCCACACCAGACCCTGAAGCCAAATTAGGGATGGACCCTCCAGGCCTGTGGGACAGGAAAGAGAATCAGGGAATATTCTAAAAGGATATTTAGGTGTCATTTCTCCGCCCTCTGAGAACTGATGTCAGGGCCTATTCATTGCCTTTCCGCCAAGGGGTTGGTTTCTAATTCCTGATGTTTTCCTTTTTAATCTCTCAACTAAGCCAGTCATTTTAAGAAAATGATTTTGAGTGGAGAGCTATTTCTTCCATAAGTTTTTCTAGAGCTCTTCTGGATACGGCCAGTACATTGACGAACAGCGAGGCCAAGATCACAGGCCCAAATTTGCTTTTAATATCAAGTGAAAGCAGGTGACTGGACTGGCCATACACAGTAATACACAAACATTGTGAACATCAAGGGTCAGTAAAGGCACATCCTAAGGTGTTTGCATTACAAGAAATTGACTTTAGGAAAACTTCTTTTAAAACCCATATTTCAACATAAGAGGCTTTTCTTCATTTTTCTGAGGACTAGTGTGGACACTGTACCTCCTTGGGTGGCAAGGGCTGCTAAGGACCGTCATGCTGCCTTTTCCATTTATTTCCAGGACTTGTTGCTCACTAGAATGCTTTTATGATCATCTTGTGCATCATTTCCATTAAAATTTTTTTTGTTTATTTACAATAAAGGTTGAATTACCTAAACATTGAGTAGACGTGCCTGCTTTGTGGGTATGGGTTTTTTAAAGCAAGAAGTCACAAGAGAACGGGTATATCAATAGCCGCATTAATGGGGGGAGAAGCCGTATTTGTCAGGCAGGGGTGACCAGGTTAACTTCGTTATTGTCGCAGAGATCATTTCAGTGGAATTTAGGGTTTTAAAAGAATGGGTGTTTGGGAGTCAAGAACAAACATTATTACCCTTTAAATTATTAGTGCTTACTATTTCAACTTAAGAAACAACCTGACTAGGGAATTCAGAAATGTGTTACCCTGGTGAGATGGGCCTTTAAAAATAAGAACAACAGCAACAAAACCTGTATTATAAATGAATAATGTATTTAAAAAAAATAATGCCAAAGCCCTTGACTGTGTGGATCACAATAAACTGTGGGAAATTCTGAAAGACATGGGACTACCAGACCACTTGACCTTTCTCTTGAGAAACCTGTATGCAGGTCAGGAAGCAACAGTTAGAACTGGACATGGAACAACAGACTGGTTCCAAATAGGAAAAGGAGGACGTCAAGGCTGTATATTGTCATCCTGCTTTTTTAACTTATAAGCAGAGTACATCATGAGAAACACTGGGCTGGAAGAAGCACAAGCTGGAATCTAGATTGCTGGGAGAAACATCAATAACCTCAGATATGCAGATGACATCACGCTTATGGCAGAAAGTGAAGAGGAACTAAAGAGCCTCTTGATGAAAGTGAAAGAGGGGAGTGAAACAGTTGGCTTAAAGCTCAACATTCAGAAAACTAAGATCATGGCATCTGGTCCCATCAGTTCAGTTGAGTTCAGTCGCTCAGTTATGTCCGACTCTTTGCGACCCCATGAATCGCAGCACGCCAGGCCTTCCTGTCCATCACCAACTCCTGGAATCCACCCAAACCCATGGCCATCGAGTCAGTGATGCCATCCAGCCATCTCATCCTCTGTCTTCCCCTTCTCCTCCTGCCCCCAATCCTTCTCAGCACCAGGGTCTTTTCCAATGAGTCAACTCTTCGCATGAGGTGGCCAAAGTATTGGAGTTTCAGCTTCAACATCAGTCCTTCCAGTGAACACCCAGGACCGATCTCCTTTAGAATGGACTTGTTGGATCTCCTTGCAGTCCAAGGGACTCTCAAGAGTCTTCTCCAACACCACAGTTCACAAATTCTTTGGTGCTCAGCCTTTTTCACTGTCCAACTATACATGACTACTGGAAAAACCATAGCCTAGACTAGACGGACCTTTGTTGGCAAAGTAATGCCTCTGCTTTTCAATATGCTATCCAGGTTGGCCATAACTTTCGTTCCAAGGAGTAGGCGTCTTTTGATTTCATAGCTGCAATCACCATCTGCAGTGATTTTGGAGCCCAGAAAAATAAAGTGAGCCACTGTTTCCACTGTCTCCCCATCTATCTGCCATGAAATAATGGGACCAGATGCTAGTTTTCCTAACGTTGAGCTGTAAGCCAACTGTTTCACTCTCCTCTTTCACTTTCATCAAGAGGCTCTTTAGTTCCTCTTCACTTTCTGCCATAAGGGTGGTGTCATTTGCGTATCTGAGGTTACTGATATTTCTCCTGGCAATCTTGATTCCAGCTTGTGCTTCTTCCAGCCCAGCGTTTCTCATGATGTACTCTGCCTATAAGTTAAAAAAAACAGGGTGACAATATACAGCCTTGATGTACTCTTTTTCCTATTTGGAAACAGTCTGTTGTTCCATGTCCAGTTCTAACTATTGCTTCCTGACCTGCATACAGGTTTTCAAGAGGCAGGTCAGGTGGTCTGGTATTCCCATGTCTTTCAGAATTTTCCACAGTTTATTGTGATCCACACAGTCAAAGGCTTTGGCATAGTCAATAAAGCAGAAATAGATGTTTTTCTGGAACTCTCTTGCTTTTTTGATGATCCAGCGGATGTTGGCAATTTGATCTCTGGTTCCTCTGCTTTTTCTAAAACCAGCTTGAACATCTGGAAGTTCACATTTCACGTGTTGCTGAAGCCTGGCTTGGAGAATTTTAAGCATTACTTTACTAGCGTGTGAGATGAGTGCAATTGTGCAGTAGTTTGAGCATTCTTTGGCATTGCCTTTCTTTGGGACTGGAATGAAAACTGACCTTTTCCAGTCCTGTGGCCACTGCTGAGTTTTCCATATTTGCTGGGATATTGAGTGCAGCACTTTCACAGCCTCATCTTTCAGGATTTGAAATAGCTCAACTGGAATTCCATCACCTCCACTAGCTTTGTCTAGTAGTGATGCTTCCTAAGGACCACCTGACTTCACATTCCAGGATGTCTGCCTCTAGGTGAGTGATCACACCATCGTGATTATCTGAGTCGTGAAGATCTTTTTTGTACAATTCTTCTGTGTATTCTTGCCACCTCTTCGTAATATCTTCTGCTTCTGTCAGGTCCATGCCATTTCTGTCCTTTATTGAGCCCATCTTTGCATGAAATATTCCCTTGGTATCTGTAATTTTCTTGAAGAGATCTCTAGTCTTTCCCATTCTATTGTTTTCCTCTATTTCTTTGCATTGATTGTTGAGGAAGGCTTTCTAATCTCTCCTCGATATTCTTTGGAACTCTGCATTCAAATGGATATATCTTTCCTTTTCTCCTTTGCTTTTCACTTCTCTTCTTTTCACAGCTTTTTGTAAGGCCTCCTCAGACATCCATTTTGCTTTTTTGCATTTCTTTTTCTTCGGGATGGTCTTGATTCCTGTCTGCTGTACAATGTCATGAGCCTCCATCCATAGTTCACCAGGCATTCTGTCTATCTGATATAGTCCTTTAAATCTATTTCTCACTTCCACTGTATAATCATAAGGGATTTGATTTAGATCATACCTGAATGGTCTCGTGGTTTTCCCCACTTTCTTCAATTTCAGTCTGAATTTGGCAATAAGGAGTTCATGATCTGAGCCACAGTCAGCTCCTGGTCTTGTTTTTGCTAACTGTATAGAGCTTCTCCATCTTTGGCTGCAAAGAATATAATCAGTAGTCCCATCTCTGGTCAGATATCTGGAAGACAATAAATCTAATTTGAAAAGATACATGCACCCCTACATTCATAGCAGTACTATTTATAAAAGTCAAGACATGGAGCCAACTTAAATAAATAACTGTCCATCATCAGATTAATTGATGAAGAGGATGTGATATATTTATGTGTTTCCATACACAGACAACCACATACACATAGTGGAATATTACTGAGCCATAAGGTAGAATGAAGTAAATGCCTTTGCAGCCGCATATAGATGGACCTAGAGATTATCATACTAAGTGTGGTAAGTCAGAGAATGACATCTATCATATGATATCAGTTATATGTGAAATGAATGTAAAAGAAATGACACTAATGAACTTACTTACAAAACAGAGGTAGACTCACAAAAGTGGAAACAAATTTATCGTTACCAAGGGTAAAATGTAGGGAGGGATTAATTAGGAGTTTGGGATTCCTAACAGATACATGCTACTATATATGAAAGAAACCACCTGGACCTACTGTATAGTATAGGAAACTATATTAATATCTGTGGTAATGTATAATGGATCAGAGTCTCAAAAGGAATATATGAAAAATGATAATCATTTTGCCAACACTGATAGTTATCAGAAGACTACTCAACATGTATTTATGCATGCCACTAAAATGTTCATATCAGTAAGTATATTGTCACTGATCAATTGTATAAAAGTAAACAGAAAAATCAAACACAGAATAAATAGACTTCTTGTCATTGCTCATCATAATTTATACACTTTCACTTCCTGTAACACTATTCTATAAGTGCCAGACTAGGAATTTAAGTTAATACAGACCAAGAGATTTTGAAGGTATAATGAATTCCTTAAAAATGTATTATAAAACTCTATGTACATGAAGTGAATGGAAGTCAGTTTAATTAAGCCACATTCTTACTAGAGTGATATGCTTCCAACCCACCAGATTTTAGTTCACAGGTAAATCTTGCAGTAATCTGGCTTCAATGCATGTTTCTAGCCACCCAGAAAGAAAAGGTGAGGAAGCCATGACAAAATTGATGCTGGTTTTTTTTTTTACTTTGATTTGCGTTTTATCTCAGAGCTTGGCAAAGAGGGCCTAACCTGTTTTTAGAGTTACATTCCAAGACTTGCTCTGACATTTTACATATGTTGATAAGCTGCTGATTATTTTCAACAAATGACAGTGATCAGCACTTTGTTTACTATTTGTTGCTTGAGCTGGAATAGTAGGCACCCCTTTAGATCCAATACTTCATGCTAAAGTAGGCATACCTGAAGCAGTATCATAAGATGAACAAATTTATAATGTAGCCATTACATCCCATGAATTTGTAATAAATTTTTATGTTTTTTATGATGTTATACCCATCATAATTAGAGGACTTGGAAACTGATTTGTCCCGGTAATAATTGGAGTATCCAGTATAGCATTTCCTTGACTAAATATCCGCTTGAGTACTTCTTCCAATGTTCTTACTCCTACTTCTGTCATAAAGAGTAGAAGCTAATGGCGTGGTTCTTGAAATGTATCTTGATTCCTAGGTGGTGCAGTTGGTAAAAAATTTGCCTGCAAATTCAGGAGATGCAAGAGATCTGGGTTCGATCCCGGGCTGGGAAGATAACAATTCATACACTATTTTTATGTGAAAAAGTTTTGCACTCATGAATTTTTTTATTCTGTACACATAAAAACAAATGGTATTCAAGGACACTTAAAGAATTCTAATGTTGAAAATCAGATCTGTGCTGTGAGGAACAATCAGAAATTTGTGAGTCAAAACATAGTTTTGTGCCAATCATCATTATAGTTGCCTCAGTGAAATATTTTGAGAAATATTCTTTGTTCATGGTATAGATTCATGAAGAAGCTAAATAGCATTAATTCTATATGTTGACAACTGAGAGTTTAAACCTCCTGTGAATCATATGTGATAACTACATACACCAGCATGATTTATTAGTATTATATCAATATTTTTAGCCCTATTGTATTTCAACTAAAAATATCAATATACAATTGTACATTAAATCAAGACATAATCAAGGCAAATACAAAATATTTCATCCTTTGAGAAAGAAAGTGAATGAAAAATCTGTGTGGTTTGCCTGATGCTATTTGATGTATTAGGTCCTTAAGTATTTTATTCACCACACTCACTCAGTGATTAACAAGTGTTTCAGAGAAGAAAGGCTCATTTCTCTTTAACAATGAGTAGTTCAGCTCCTCTCAGAGCAAATACTGGACATGAATAACTATAGAAGACAAAGTTGTTTATTAATATTTTTATTATTTATTAGCTTGATACTCTTACTAGATCTGTTACCACATTCATTTATAATCTCCACATAGCTCTCCATAAATTTGGATGTAACAGTCTATTTGTGAGCAGGACATGTCATAAGCAGCTTTTATGATAAAACAAAAGCATATCTGTCAGACTGCCTTCTACAAGGAACAGTAACTGTAATTCTTATGGTAGTAAACACTGAAAATATTAGGTTGTTTTTCTAAGTGAGAGTTACAGTGATACAACTAATTGCCAATATCACAACTGGCCATGTGTTTATATACTTAATGGGAGAGGCAATCCTGGCCAAAAAAGTAGTAGCCTTCATGAAATTAGGTATTGTCATTCTAGCCATTTTTCTTGAATTTTATTTGCTATTTTATTTGAGATTACATATTCTCCCTGTTAGTAAGCTGCTATTTACATAACACATAATGACCCACTAAACTGATGTATATCATGCAGTAAATCCCAGTCCCAATGTCTTATAGGAGCCTCTCAAGCCATTGTCACTGGATAGTCTAATTGTGTGAGACCATGTAAGCTCAGTGATTTTATTATGCTTGTGTTTATGATGGGAGATCTGAGAAGGCACTTCTGAAGGCTATTTCATACCAGTTCTCATTTTTATTGACTTTTAAAAGGTTTAATCACTGAGGTGTTGCTTCTACACTTGTACTAGGCAGTCGCTGAGTACTGCTAGCATTGCAAGGAAAAAAAATAACAATAGTAATTATAGCTCCAATTGTAATTTTACTGTTGGCAATACATAGAGCATACAAATGAACACAGAAGACATTAGAGTGGACCAAATATGAAAATTAGTTTAAAGTAAAATATATAATGTTGAATTATCACAGTAGGGTTAAAATTTATAGTTATTAAGTTCCTTTACTCCAGATAAGTATTATTCTGTCATTTCAGTTTCCTTTGTAGCGGTGTTAATGTACAGGTTCTGGTTAATATCCTCTGTACTATGGCTAGAGTGAATGATATTATCCTTATTCATTAGAGCAACTCTATTAACTCTTAACAGTCATGTCATTCCAGGTATTTTAATATCCGTTGTGTTAATAATATATTTGTATTTTATGAAGTTGCATAAGTTGTATCCATTCAAACAATAGTACCAAACAGTTATGGCATTAGTTAAGTATACAAACCTTTCTCTCTCCATGTGCCCCCAGCCTTGGTGGATGCAGGGCTTGGGACAAGGGGGACCTGAGATTTCCAGGTCCTTCCAAGTGCAAGTAGCTGTGTGCAAGTGGATTCTGCCTGATAACATTATCAAACCACATAACATGGCATTTACTCTCACATAGTAACTGCTTGCAAATAGGGATACCCATCAATGTTTAAACTCCCAAGGGACTTTCAAAAGGATGCGAAAAAGCATCCTTTTATCTTTAACTACAAACCAGTTCTAATGGTTATTATGTAAAATTAAAGGGTGAAAGACAGACACAGTGGAACCACCCCAAGAAAAGTAGTTCCAGGGAGTTTCCTCATAGTTTTTCCCATCCTTCCACTGCAGGAGGCACCAGTGTGATTCCTGGTCATGTAACTAAGATCCCACAAACTATACGGTGACACCAATAAATAAGTAAACATAAATCAAACCAGAGAAATAGCTTTCTAGAAAAAGAAGTAGAAAAGATGAGTAGTTCAGGACACAAATTAGAGTTGGTAAATCGAACTGATGTGGAGTGTAGGTCTGAACTGCCTGTGTTCCCACAGTAGCTCCTCATGAGACCATGTGATGCCTGGGGGCTGCAGTGAGCTCTCCTAGCTACACGTTTTGTGGGTTCTTAGGGGAGCACGAATCTGAATCCCCCTTAACAGAAGAGGCTTGAGCCACCTTGGGCCACCCCAGCAGCTGAGCTCCAGCGAGCAACCAAGGGTTAGGCCTGCCTAGGGTGATGCGTGAGGGGAGACTGTACCCCACTCTGAGTCATCTCCACAGCCGAGGGAAACAGAAGCAATTTTTCCCAAGATACTTACCGTGATTTTTGTAGGTATATTATATTCTGAAATATAACTGTAAGTTGTTGTTTAAAAGAGCCATCTCTGCCAATAACTTCTTAAATGTATTTATTAAATAGTCACTGGTCACCAAGCTTTTAATCTGTAAAGGTGGGGCTTAGGAAAAAAATAACATAGGGGGCTCTTTTGTGAGAGAATATCTGTTACAGATATGTATATACATATATATATATATGTTTTCTAAGAAAACATTCTCTAAGATATGTTTTGTCTAGATAATAGGAAAGCATTACTCGAATATTTGACTCAGTTTGTGGTTGTATTGACAATGCATCCTAAATTATTTTCTGGGGAAGATGAATTTATTTTAGAATTTCCTTTGCTCTACAAATGCTGTTAAGATTAATTAGGTACACTTTTTTAAAATCCTTGCTTTATTTTTGTTTATTGTAAGAAGGAGAGCCAAAAAGAACTTGCTAAGATTTACATCAAAGGATGTTCTCCCTATTTCCTCAAGAGTTTTATCATACCCATACTTAGGTTTAGATCTTTAAACTGTTGAGAGTTTAATTTTGTGTGTGGTGTTAGGGAGTATTCTAATTTTACTGGCCTTTTCATTGTTTAAGAAAAATCTCCACTCTGTCCTCTATAGAGTGTCTGTTCTCAATTTACATTGCCAGCATCAGTGTAGGAGGGTTCCTTTTCCTCCACACCATCTCCAGCATTTATCCTTTGTAGGGTTTTGCCAATGGTCATCTGACCAGTGTATGGTGATACCATGCTGTAGTTTTGGTTTGCATTTCTCATGTGATTTTTTAAAAGGATGTGAGTGAAACGTGTCTCCTGAAATTGACTTCTTGAACTTCTGCTGTGTATTGGATTTTTTTTATCAATGACCGTGCCTAGGACACTTCTTGAGGGTAGGTGAGTTTTACTTACAGCCCTGCAGGCTTTGTGAACATTAAATGACCATCAGCACACCTTTTCAGTGCATCCCTGGTGGTTCAGATGGCAAAGAATCTGCCTGCAATGTAGGAGACCTGGGTTCTATCCCCAGGTCAGGAAGATGCCCTAGAGAATGGAATGGATACCTACTCCAGTATTCTTGCCTGAGAAATCCCAAGAACACAGGAGCCTGGCGGGCTACAGTCTGTGGGGTCGCAAAGAAGCAAATACGATGAGCCACAAACACACCTTAAAAGTTGCTGCTACAGAAAATGGCCAAAAGGCGGCAGCACTTCTTCATGCACTTTTTTTTTTTTTTGGTAATTTCATTTTTATTGTTGTTTAGTTGCTAGGTTGTATCCAATTCTTTGAGACCCCATGGACTGCAGCACAACAGGCATCCCTGTCCTTCACTAAATCCCAGAGTTTGCATGAACTCATGTCCATTGAGTTGGTGATGTCATCCAACCATGTTGCCCCCTTCTCTTCCTACCCTCAATCTTTCCCAGCTTCAGGGTCTATTACAATGAGTCAGCTCTTGGCATCTGGTGCCTAAGTATTGGAGCTTCAGCTTCAGCATAAGTCCTTCCAATGAATATTTAGTGTCAATTTCCTTTAGGATGGACTGGTTTGATCTCTTTGCTGTCTAACTCAGTTCAGTTCAGTTGTTCAGTGGTGTCTGACTCTTTGCAACCCCATGGACTGCAGCACACCAGGCCTCCCTGTCCATCTCCAACTCCCAAAGCTTGCTCAAACTCATGTCCATTGAGTCAGTGATGCCATCCAGCCATCTCATCCTGTCATCCCCTTCCCTCCTGCCTTCAGTCTTCCCCAGCATCAGGGTCTTTTCAAATAAGTCAGTTCTTCACATCAGGTAGCCAAAGTATTGGAGTTTCAGCTTCAGCATCAGTCCTTCCAATGAATATTCAAGACTGATTTCCTTTAGGATGGACTAGTTTGATCTCCTTGCAGTTCAAGGGACTCTCAAGAGCCTTCTCCAACACCACAGTTCAAATGCATCAGTTCTTCAGTGCTCAGCTTTCTTTATGATCTAACTCTCACATCCATACATGACTACTGGAAAAACCATAGCTTTGACTAGATGGACCTTTGTCAGCAAAGTAATGTCTCTGATTTTTAATGTGCTGTCTGGGTTTGTCATTGGAGAAGGCAATGGCACCCCACTCTAGTACTCTTGCCTGGAAAATCCCATGGACGGAGGAGCCTGGTAGGCTATAGTCCATGGGGTCACTGAGAGTCAGGCACGACTGAGCGACTTCACTTTCACTTTTTACTTTCATGGATTGGAGAAGGAAATGACAACCCACTTTAGTGTTCTTGCCTGGAGAATCCCAGGAATGGGGGAGCCTAGTGGGCTGCCATCATCTATGGGGTCGCACAGAGTCAGACACAACTGAAGTGACTTAGCAGCAGCAGCAGCTGGGTTTATCATAACTTTTCTTCCAAGGAACAACCGTCTTTTAATTTCATGGCTGCAGTCACCATTTGCAGTGGTTTTGGAGCCCAAGAAAATAAAATCTGTCACTGTTTCCATTGTTTTCCCATCTATTTGCCGTGAAGTGATGGGACCGGATATCATGATCTTCGTTTTGCATTGTTGAGTTTTAAGCCAGCTTTTTCACTCTCCTCTTTCACTTTCATCAAGTTCTTAGTTCCTCTTTGCTTTCTTCCATAAGGGTGGTATCATCTGCATATCTGAGATTATTGATATTTCTCCCAGCAATCTTGATTCCAGTTTGGGCTTCAGCCAGTCTGGCATTTTGCATGATGTACTCTGCATAGAAGTTAAATAATCAGGGTGGCAAAACTAAGCCTTGATGTATTACTTTCCCGATTTGGAACCAGTGTGTTGTTCCACGTTCACTTCTAATTGTTGCTTCTTGACCTGTATACAGGTTTCTCAGTTGGTAGGTAAGGTGGTCTGGTATTCTCATCTCTTTAAGAATTTCCCACAGTTTGTTGTGATCCACACATTCAAAGGGTTTAGTATAGTCAGTAAAGCAGAAGTAGGTGTTTTTTCTGAAATTCCCTTTCTTTTTCTTTGATCCAATGGATGTTGGCAATTTGATCTCTGGTTCCTCTGCCTTTTCTAAATCCTGCTTGAACATCTGGAATTTCCTGGTTCATGTCCTATTGAAGCCTAACTTGAAGGATTTTGAGCATTACCTTGAGAGAATGTGAAATAAGTGCAATTTTATGGTGGTTTGAACACTCTTTGGCATTTTATTTATATATTGGAATAGCATGGATTTCCAGTGTGTTGTCTTAGGTGTCCATGGACTTGATTCAGATGTATGTCAATGTGTATCTATTCTTGCTCTGAACAGTGTGTTCAGTAGGGTTCTCTGTGCAACTCAGGATGTACTTTAAGATTATCTATTGGATATGTCTGAGTGTATGTGATAATACAAAAGTCTTAACTTATCCTTTCTAATTGTTTTTTTTTGGTAATTGTAAGTTACTTTTTGAAGTTTGTAAGTCTGCTTCTGTTTTGTATAGTAGGCCACTGGTATAAATTGATAGTTTCCACCTGTAGATGATATCTGATATTTCTCTCTCTGACTTAGCTTCATTGCACATGGTAATGTCTTGGTCCATCTTTGGTGCTGCCAGTGGGATTATTTAACCCTGTTTTATGAGTGAGGAGTATTCCAGTGTTTAGCTGTCTCACTTAATCTTCATTTTTCAGCCTCTGGCCTTGTTGGTTGATTCTCTATCTCGGATCTAATAAACAGTGCTGCTCTGAATATAGGGGTGCACGAGTTATTTCAAATTATGATTTTTTTCTGTATCTTAGCCCAACAGTGGGATTTCTGGATCATATGGTACCTGTGTGTTGAATTTTTATAGAACCTCCATGCTGTTTTCTGCCGTTGCAGCACCCATTTACACACCCACAAAGAGTGTAGGAAGATTCCCTTTTGTCTCCGACCCATGCAGCATTTGTTCTTTGTGGATCTTTCTGATGATGGCCATCCTGACCATGGTGAAGTGATTCCTCAGTGTTGTTTTGGTTTGTACTGATTTGATAATTAGTCACGAGGAATATGTTTCCATGTGCTTTGTGATCTTATACAGTGCGAGTATAGTTTACCTGTTGAAACTGGCCTCTTGAACATCAGTCCTGTTTTGAATTCTGTTCTTGATGGTTCCCTCCAGGAGATTACTTGTGGTCAGGTGTTTTTCCAGCCCCACAGGCCCTGCGAATATTCAGAGGACATCAGCACTGATTTTAAAGTTGTTGCTATGGGAAATGGCCACAAGGCGGCAGCATTTCTTCCGGCTCAACTCCGGTTACTTAGGCAACCAGAGCCTGTGAGAAAGCCCTTCTCCTGGAGTGTCACTTAGCGCAGAACGTTCCAGAAGAAACACCTAAGGCTTCTTGTATTTCATGACATCTCTCCCCTTACCTTTTATCTCCTGGACATATCCCAATTCCTGCAACAACACTCTGCAGAAGGCGATGTCATCCGTAGGTAGGGTGACCCATAAGGAAGAAGGCTGGAGGTGGGACTTCACCACCAGGGACTTGGCACCCAGGGCACTCCCTCAGACCCAGGATACTGCAGCCTTGGGACCTAAGCCTACTCAAGCTTCAGGGATGTCACATCAGCACTGGTAACTCTATTCCTGAGAGGAATAGAGTCAGCATTTTTTTTTCCACTTTAAGATGCATTTTTTCCTTAATTTGTTTATTTTTAATTGAAGGATAATTGCAATATTGTGTTGGTTTCTGCCACACATCAACATGGATCAGTCATAAGTATACATATGTCCCCTCCCTTTTGAGCCTCCCTCCCACCTAGCACCCCATCTCACCCCTCAAGGTTGTCACAGAGCCCTGGTTTGAGTTCCCTGGCTATCTATTTTACATATGTTACTGTATATGTTTTCATGCTACTCTCACCATTAGTCCCACCCTCTCCTTCCTACCTCCCATATCCATAAGTCTGTTCTCTATGTCTGCATCTCCATTGCTGCCCTGCAAATGGGCTCATCAGTACTATCTTTCGAGATTCCATATATATGTGTTAATACACAGTATTTATTTTTCTGAGGTACTTCACTCTGCACAATAGGCTCTATTTTCATCCACATCATTAGCAGTGACTTAAATGCGTTTTTTTTGTGGCTGAGTAAAATTCCATTGTATATAGGTACCACAGCTTCTTTCTCCATTCATCTGTCAATAGACATCTAGGTTGCTTCCATGTCCTAGTTCTTGTAAGTAGTGCTGCAGTGAGCATTGGGGTAAATGTGTCCTTTTCAACTTTGGCTTTCTAAGGGTATATGTCCAGTAGTGGGATTGTTGGGGCATATGGTAGTTTTATTCCTAGTTTTTAAAGGAATCTCCATGCTGTCTTCCATAGTGGCTGTCTCAATATACATCCCACAAATAGTGCAAGAGGGTTCCCTTTTCTCCATACCCTCTTCAGCATTTATTGTTTGTAGATTTTTTGATGCTGGCCATTCTGACTGGTGAGAGGTGATGTCTCATTGTAGTTTTGATCTGCATTTCTCTAATAATGAGATGGTGGCTGCAGCCATGAAATTAAAAAATGCATGCTCCTTGAAAGAAAAACTATGACCAACCTAGACAGCATATTAAAAAGCAGAGACACTGCTTTGCCGACAAAGGTCCATCTAGTCAAAGTTATGGTTTTTCCAGTAGTCATGTATGGGTGTGAGAGTTGGACCATAAAGAAAGCTGAGTGCTGAAGAACTGATGCTTTTGAACTGTGGTGTTGGAAAAGACTCTTGAAAGTCTCTTGAACTGCAAGGAGATCCAACCAGTCCATCCTAAAGGAAATCAGTCCTGAATATTCATTGGAAGGACTGATGCTGAAGATGAAGCTCCAATACTTTGGTCATTTGATGCAAATAGCCAAATCATTGGAAAAGACCATGATGCTGGGAAAGATCAAAGGCAGGAGAAGGGGACAACAGAGGATGAGATGATTGGATGGCACTGTTGGCTCGATGGACATGAGTTTGAGCAAGCTCTGGGTGTTGGTGATGGATAGGAAAGCCTGGTGTGCTGCCGTCCATCGGGTCACATGGACATGACTGACAGACTGAACTGAACTGAACTGAATAATGAACAATGTTGAGCATTTTTTCATGTGTTTATTAGTCACCTGTATGTCTGCTATGGAGAAATACAGTCTTCTGCCTTCTTTGTGATTTTTTTTTTTCTGATATTGAGTTGCATAAGCTGTTTTTTTTTTTTTTTTTAAAACAAGCTCTGGCCAGTTTTATTAAAGAAAAATTGTACATGATTTACTTTTCACCAGTCTGTTCTGGCATGCTTCTAATAATATCAGAATCACCTGGATCAATGATAGCCAGTGTGCATACTCTGTAGTATTTTCCACATGCTGTGCCCAATTCAATATTATTGCCACTGTAGTGATGGACACCAGTTTTGGCCAACATGGCATAATACTCTATTTCAGATTTCCTCAAGGCTGGGCAGTTGTTGGCGAGGATGACCAGTTTCGCTTTGCCTTGTCTGATCATTTTCAGAGTCTGTTTGTACCCCAGCACGTACTTTCCGCTTTTCATAACCAGCTGGAGCCTAGAGTTGATCGACTCCAGTGACTTTTTCGTCTTTTTTGTGGCCACCATCTTCCTGCCTTAGATGCGGGAGGCCCCCAACCGAGAGCAGCCGCCAAGATGGCCGGGGAGCGAGAAAGGGCATAAGCTGTTTTTATACTTTGAAAAGTAATCCTTTGTCAGTTGTTTCATTTGCTGTTATTTTCTCCCACTCTGAGGGTTGTCTTTACACCTTGCTTATAGTTTCCTTTGCTGTGCAAAGGCTTTTAATTTTAATTAGGTCCCGCTTGTTTATTTTTATTTTCATTACTCTAGGAGGTGGGTCATAGAGAATCTTGCTGTGATTTATGTCATAGAGGGTTCTGCCTATGTTTTCCTCTAAGAGTTTTATGGTTTCTAGTCTTACACTTCTGTCTTTAATCCATTTTGTGTTTATCTTTGTGCATAATGTTAGGAAGTGTTCTAACTTCATTCTTTACATGTAGCTGTCCAGTTTTCCCATCACCACTTATTGAAGAGACTATCTTTTTGCCCCATTGTACATTCTTGCCTCCTTTATCAAGGATAAGTTACCTATAGGTGCGTGGGTTAATCACTGGGCTTTCAAGCTTGTCCCATTAGTTTATCTTTCTGTTTTTGTGCCAGTACCATACTGTCTTGATGACTGTGGCTTTGTAGTATAGTCTGAAGTCAGGAGGGTTGATTCCTTCAGCTCCATTCTTCTTTCTCAAGATTGCTTTGGCTATTTGGGGTCTTCTGTGTTTCCATATAAATTGTGAAAATATTTATCCTAGTTCTGTGAAAAATGCCATTGGTAATTTGATAGGGATTGTATTGAATCTGTAGATTGCATTTAGTAGTATACTCATCTTCACAATATTGATTCTTCCAACCCAGGAACATGGGATATCTCTCCATCTGTTTATGCTATCTTTGATTTCTTTTATCAGTGTCTTATAGTTCTGTTCACAACTTTTTATCTCATTTTTAAAAGATATAATTTGAATTGTAGTATATATGTGATTTGAGGGCATCCCTGGTGGCTCAGTGGTAAAAAATCTGCCTGAAAACCAGGAGATGTGGGTTTGAATGCAGGATAGGAAGGAACCTTGGGGGAAGGAAATGACCACTCACTCCAGTATTCTTGCCTGGGAAATCCCACGGACAGAGGAACCTGGTGGGCTACATTCCATTGGGTTGCAAGAGTTGGACATCGGTTGGTGAGTAAACCACCATATTTAGGTGAGTTACAATGTTGTGGGTTCCCCCCCTGTTAAACAGCAACTATGGGGCTTCCCAGGTGGCACTAGTGGTAAAGAACCCTCATACCAATGCAGGAAACATAAGAGATGCAGGCTTGATCCCTGGGTTGGGAAGATCCCCTGGAGGAGGGCATGGCAACCCACTCCAGTATTCTTGCTAGAGAATCCCATGGACAGAGGAGTCTGATGGGCTACAGTTCATGGGGTCGTAAAAATTCGGACATGACTGAAGTGACTTAACTAGCTAGCTATACAGCAACTATATTCGCTTGTACTTTGACGTTTATGTTCTTTTTTTTGGTTCTTTTCCTGTATAGGTTATACAGAGTGTTGAGTAGGGTGCCTTGTGCTACACAGTGGGTCCTTGTGGATTGTTTTATAAATAGTGGTGAATATATGTTAACTTGAGCCAGCTAATTTCTCCCTGCCCCCACCCCAGCTTTTTTTTTTTGGTACCTGTAAATTTCTTTTCTAAGTCTGTAAGGCTGTTTCTCTTTGGAAAAGAAGTTCACTTGTATTCATTTTCAGATTCTTCCTAGAAGTGATATCATATGATACTAGTCTTTCCTTGTCTTTCTTACTTCATTTAACATGATCATCTCTACTTTGCTTTCTGTGGCTGCCAATATTGTACTGTGTATATGTACCCCATCTTCTTTATCCATTCATCTGTCCTTCTACATGTAGGTTGCTTTCGTGTCTTGGCTATTATATCTAGTGTGGCTGTGATTGTAGGGGTACAAGTGTCTTTAAAAATTTTGGTATTCTTTGGATCTACACCCAGGCATGAGATTTCAGGGTTAATTTGTTCTTGTGCTTTTGAACTGTGTTGTTGGGGAAGAATCTTGAGAGTCCTTTGGACTGAAAGGAGGTCAAACCAGTCAATCTTAAAGGAAGTCAACCCTGAATATTCATTGGAAAAACTGATGCTGAAGATGAAGCTCCAATAATTTGGTCATCTTATGCAAAGAACCGAATCATTGGATAAGACCCTGATGCTGGGAAAGATTGAAGGTGGGAGGAGAAAGGGACAACAGAGGATGAGATGGTTGGATGGCATCACCGACTCAATGGACACGAGTTTGAGCAAGCTCTGGGAGTTGGTAATGGACAGGGAAGCCTGGTGTGCTGCAGTCCGTGGGGTCACAAAGAGTCAGACGCGACTGAACTGAATTGGGCCAGGAGAAACACCAAACACCCAAAGGTTTGTGTTTCATTACTTCTTCCCCCTTACCCTTGATCCACAGGACACATCCTAACTCTTCTTCCCTGGGTTGGGAAGATCCCCTGGAGAAGGAAATGGCAACCTAGTCCAGTATGCTTGCCTGGGAAACCCCATTGACAGAGCACCCTGTTGGACTACAGTCCATGGGATCACAAAGAGCTGAACATGAGAACATATGCACTATGGGGAATGCAGCCTGGTTTGGTAACACATATAACTCAGAGAATTAAAAGTCACAATATCCGTGAATTCCTAATACCCAGCCTAGTGTGTTTTAAATGCAGAGAAAATGCCCTATTTCTCACGAAGCTCGGGGTAGCTCACTGAGAGGTTTTGCTGCCCACACCAAGGGGCAGTTCGGATGCTCACCCTGGTGTGTACATAAATAAACTTCAGATGAATCCATGTTAAATGCTGCAATGTAGAGGGATTAAGTCTTATTATTTACTTTGTGGTTCCAGCAACTGTTTGCTCTGGGAAAAACATAAACAATTCTGAATAATGAACATTGGATTTCTGATTAGGTATAACTTCTGAAATTCAGTTTCTCTGATGGCTCCATGTGACTTCTGAAGTGAGCAAATTGTGAGCACACAAACAACAACTTCAACCCATATCCTAGTAAACAGGCAAAGCCAGTGAAAAGTATCAAGGGAAGAAAAAAGAAAAACAGACCATTGCAGGTTTTGGAAATTGGCCAGTCCTTTTCCTGTCTCCAGCTTCATGTTAAAGGGCACAATTCAAGGCTAAGGTTAAGGGTTTCAACTCCTGTCTGTCTCCTTGGAGGCAGGAAATAAATTGCTCCTGTGAAAGATACTCTGGGAGCTGAAGCTGAGGGTGGGGGGATGCAGGCTCAAACATCAAAGTGATTAATTTAACCAAGTTAATGCAAATGATTTTCATCACTTGAATTGGATATTTCGAGTATGTCATCTATCTCCTGCGTGGTATAAAGTTGATTGTTCTCAGATAATGTCTCTATTTGATCATGGTCAACTTCAACAGATCTACCTGAGTGTGGAGCATCACCCAGTGAGAAATCTCCAGCGTAAAACTTCACAAACCCACTTTGGACTCACTGAAACAGCATGGGCTGCAGGGAAGCCCCTTCCACTTAGTATTCTCAGGAAAGGATCAGGGGGTACTGTAGCAGCATCTAAAACCTCTTTTATAGGGATGTCCTTGTTCACAACTCTTTAATCTTGTTCACACCTTTAGAAGGATGTAACAAAAGTCTTTAAGGTAAAGGGTCTAGAGAGAAGAGAGAAAACCAGATGGAACCAGCTGGGATGACAATGGCAATGAATCTGACTTTCAACAGACCCTGAGTCTCATTGTGTGCTTATTTTAGTGTATTACTGATGTAACAGATAGATGGGCTCCAGATTAGACATTTATAACTGGTCTCCTGTTTGCATTTCATGGGACACAGAGAAGTGGGCTTCAGGCTGGATGCTTACAACTGTTAGCATTTCTGAGAGAAGAGATAGGTGGGCTTCAGTCTAGGTATTTACAGTCAGCCTCCTGTTTGCCCTATGAAATGAAAGTAACAACAGTGTTTGTCTCTTGTAAACACCTTAAGGTAATAGTCATGGTAAGGACAACGAGAAGGCAAGAGCCTGTATGAGTAAAGGATTAATGGATCTCTGCCCCAGAATTTTGGGACAAGGGAGACACTATACATGCACAGAAAGGCTTCTTGTAGGTCGGAACTCAAGAGATAATGCCAGGCCATAATGAGCCTTGCTCCCCCCAGAAGCCCTCACTTTGAGATCCATCTTGGCTGAGGGATAAGTTTGAATCAAGTGGAGTGTCCCAGGTCGGTTAGGTGTGGGAAAAGAACCAGATAATTGGGCTGAAGGAAAACAAAGACCCAGAAGAACTGCCCTAAATGACTGCTATAAATGATTTAACTGCCTCTTTACTGTGCTCCCCCTTACTGGGGGGTGGGGAGACACCCACACCCTTTCTCTGCCTTGCTTTTATCTTAATAAACCATTTCTCTATGTGCTTTCCCACTTGTTGTTATGCTGTGTCTCTAATAATAAATTTTATACCGGCACTTACAGTTTCTGCCTCCATGGTAGAAACATTTTTCACTGGGGGCAAAGATCCAGGGAAAAATAACTTCTAGCCTTTAGCCCTTGCTGGTCTGGTAGCTAGGATTCCTGGTTCTCATCCAGGCTTCCCAGGTTCAATTCCTGGGAAGGGAATTGAGATCTCTTCATGTTACTGTTCGCTGCCAACTCAATCATTCTATTAAGCACCACACCAACCATTGGCCATGACCCAACATGAAGGACCAAAAAAATGTAAAAAGGAGGTGGCACCCCACTAACTCGGAAAAACTGATAGCTTATAGTTGAAAGGTTGTTGCTGACCCAAAAAAGACGCTGAGATTCTTGGCCTCCGGAAGAGAAGAATTCAATTCAGGGCCAGAGACGAGGCTTGATTGCTCAGAGCTTTTGTGCAGTAGAGTTTTATTAAAGTATTAAAGGGATAGAGAAAGCTTCTGACATAGACATCAGAAGGGGGCAGAACGAGCACCCCCTTGCTAGTGTTAGCAATGGAGTTATATACCTTTTAATTAGTTATTACAATGACTCAAAAGAATATCTCAAGTTTGTGAAAATTTTACCAGACTTACTCCCACAATTTACATTTTAGGATAACAAGATTAGAATTTAACAATAGAAAGATCCTCCAGACCCACTCCCATAATACACATTCTAAGATATCAGGATTAGTCAGAAGGTTTTCAGGAATGAGAAACTGTCCTACCGGATACATTGTTGTTGTATAATCCCTAGTACAGAGTTTAAACTGAGTTGTGTAATTGACTAAGACTAAGGGATGCAGAGGGAAAAAACATTTGTCTTTTCCTCCTCCTTGAGGATTTCAGACCTCCAGTCTCTACTTTGAGAGTCCAGACCCCTTTCTCCTCCTTGGGGACCCTGAACTTCCTATCAATCTGCCTAGGAATTCACTCTTTCACAGTGAAGGATGTTGAATTCGTGATCTCTGTAGATTTAGCTTTGGAACCAGGGAACACACTTGATCACTCAAGAGCTTTTGTGTAGCAGAGATTTATTAAAGTGAAAAAGGGACAGAGAAAGCTTCTGATATAGACCTCAGAAGGGGGATGGAAAGTGTCCCCCTTGCTATTCTTAGCAAGGGAGCTGTATACTTTTTTCATTGGCTATTACAATAAATCAAAAGAATGACTCAAGGTTGTAAAGATCTTACTGGACCCACTCCCACAATTTACATTTTAAGATGACAGGATTAGAACTAACAATAGAAATATATTACTAGACACATTCCCATAGTATACATTTTAAGATAACAGGATTAGTGAAAAGGTTTTCAAGAAAGAGAAACTGTCCTCAAGCAGGATACATTGTTATAAAATCCTTAGTACAAATGGAGAACAAGATGGTGGTGGAATGGGTGGAAGTGGAGTACATCTCTCTTCATGGATACATCAGGAATACACCTTCAGACACAGAAGTGCATGCAGAACAACAGCTGAGAGCAGAGGGGAGTACCTGATCAGTGGAAAAGAATATATAGAACCATAAAAAACTCAGTAGGATGAAGGAACTAGAGGGAAAAACAGAAGTGTTAGTAGGACTGGACCTGACCTCAGTGAGTAGGGGAACTGAAGCAGGGGTCTGATCCCCACATTGTGGCAATTGTCTGAGTCAGATGAGAAACATTTAAGGCTGAGAGGGAAACTGCTAATCTGTGGGAGCCTAAATGGAATGAAAATCAGACAGTCCTTGCCTCAGCCATACATTCCCCAGACAGGAACGCTGGTCCCCTGGAAGGTGCAGCAGCTGGGAGCAACAGTTTAGGGACAGGGGTCGTGGATCAATCCCAGGGTGAGGGCTGCTGTAGACTGTGGAGAGATGAACTGAGGCGACGTGAGGGAGGAGATCATGGTGGGAAATGCCGGTGGAGGAAGCTAGGCAGCCATGGAAGCAAGGTGATACTGCTGAGTCACATGTAGGGGAAGAAGCCATCACCATAGCCTCTCACCCCCAACATGCCAGCATTGGCAGCTGAACAATAGAGAGGCTGGCAATCAAATGCCTGACATCTGAACTACAGAGTAGGACCCCACCCAGGGTGCCCTTTAAGTGCCTGACGTGCCAAACAACAAAGTAGGCCCTCAGCCAGTGGGGCCCCTCTATGTGCCTGACAAGCCGAACAACAGAGAAGGACCCCAGGCAAGGGAGCCTTCTAAGTGCCTGAACGGGCAGAGCTACGGAGAAAGCCTGGCCAAAGAGGCCTTCTGATCACCAGCTACAAGAGGCTCGAGAAAAGACTCTGATAGGGCCATCACTCCTGTGGTGGAGGCAGTCTGTGTCCTTGCACACTTGGCGCCACCAGGATCCCCGCAAGCCAAGCAACTATGCCACCTTTATGCTCAACTCTCAGTGGGGCAGAGCTGCCACAGGCAAAAAAAAGTCTTGCCTCCATGTGAACAGGGTCACTTTGATTGTTTCTGACTCTTTGATTGTTTCTAGACTGTGGCCTGCCAGGCTTCTCTGTCAGGGAGGGGGGTCCTCCAGGCAAGAATATTGGAGCATATTGTCCAATACTGGTTGCCATACCCTTCTAGAGCACTACATTTCCTGCAGCTGCCAACACCCCTAGAGTACCTGGTGCTGCCAGAACCCCTGCAAGCCACCTCCACACCTGGCCCTCACAGGAGCAGACCCAAGTCTTCCAGGGCAGCCACTGGAGCAAATCCCAGTGATCGACCCACATGTAGAGGTGGAAATCAAACCACAGTTGAAACCCAGGGGCAGTGTGGCTAAAGAAGAAGACTCGAAACTCCCCCACCATCTGTACAAGCTGCAGATTAAATCCACATGATCAATTAGGCAGACTGTCTATGGAATATATAAAAGGCCATTGAGAGCTCCTTAAAAGAAAACACACTAGTTCTGATAGGTGCGGAAACTGGAGGCAAGAACACACAGGAGTAAAGACCAGATTAGAATCTGAGCTGCCGCCACAGCAGGTCCAGAGATCAGCACGATGTTGAAGGGCATCCTAGGGAGGTAAGGTGGTCTGTGATTCCCAGCATGGGAAAGGACTCTAACAGCAGTGACTCAAGAGGAACATTTCAGTTCAGTTCAATCACTCAGTCGTGTCTGACTCTTTGCGACACCATGAATCACAGCATGCCAGGCTTCCCTGTCTGTAACCAACTCCCAGAGTCTACCCAAACTCATGTCCATTGAGTCGGTGATGCCATCCAGCTATCTCATCCTCTGTCACCCCCTTCTCCTCCTACCCCCAATCCTTCCCAGCATTAGGGTATTTTCCAATGAGTCAACTCTTTGCATGAGGTGGGCAAAGTATTGGAGTTTCAGTTTCAATATCAGTCCTTCCAATGAACACACAGGACTGATCTCCTTTAGGATGGACTGGTTGGATCTCCTTGCAGTCCAAGGGATTCTCAAGAGTCTTCTCCAATACCACAGTGCAAAAGCATCAATTCTTTGGTGTTCAGCTTTCTTTACAGTCCACCTGTCACACCCATACATGACTACAGAAAAACCATAGCTTTGACTAGACAGACCTTTTTTTTAGCAAAGTAATGTCTCTGCTTTTTAATATGCTGTCTAGGTTTGTCAGAGCTTTTCTTCCAAGGAGCAAGTGTCTTTTAATTTCATGGGGGCAATCACCATCTGCAGTGATTTTGGAGCCCCAAAATATAAAATCTGTCTCTGTTTCCATTGTTTTCCCATCTATTTGCCATGAAGTGATGGGAATGGATGCCATGATCTTCATTTTTTGAATGTTGAGTTTTAAGCCAGTTTTTTTCACTCTCCTGTTTCACCCTCATCAAGAGGCTCTTTAGTACCTCTTCACTTTCTGCCTTTATAGTGATATCATCTGCATATCTGAGGTAGTTGATATTTCTCCTGGCAATCTTGAATCCAACTTTGATTCATCCATCCCAGCATTTCACATAACGCACTCACTTTTCCTATAAATTAAACAAGCAGGGTGGTGATATACACTCTTGTGCTCCTTTCTCAATTCTGAACCAGTCAGCTGCTCCATGTCTGGTTATAACGGTTGCTTCTTTGCTGGCATACAGGTTTCTCAGGAAACAGATAAGGTAGACTGGTATTCCCATCTTTTTAATAGATTTGTTTCTGTACATTTTTACTCCTTCAAAGCCCATGATCTAGTCTCATTTCTTCATAAATGGCAGAGCTACCCAGGACATCTAAACTTCTCCTGTGGTTTCCCGATGACTATTATGCCCCTATTCCAAGAGTTCTCAAAAAATTCAAGCTCTTCAAATGCAAACATTTTTACATTACATATATATGTTTTCTTAGCCATTGACATTACCTCATAATACAAAGCTTAATGTCACTTACCATTAGTTGCTCTTCAAATAAGTGGCATTATGGGGGGAAATGAAATTTAAACCCCTTGGTTTTACTTAGTGGGACTTATATACTATTATTTTGTGTTAATACACTGCTGGGGCCTCTGGTAAATCACTTACCAGCTTTGAGTTTTACTTGCATTATCTACTAATTTCCCATCATATTTATTACACAGGGTTATGATCAGGGTTAAAGAAGATCAAAGTTGAAAAGGCATTTTGAACAACAGTATTAATATAGGGTGGGCTTGCTTGGTGGCTCAGACAGCAAAGAATACACCTGCAATGTGGGAGACCTGGGTTCAACCCATGGGTTGGGAAGATCCCCTGGAGGTGGGCATGGCTACCCACTCTGGTATTCTTGCCTGGAGGATCCCCATGGACAGAGGAGCCTGGTGGGCTACAGTCCATGGAGTTGCAAAGATTTGGACATGACTGATTGACTAAACACAGCATTAGTATAGGGTATTGTTATTTTTTAAATCACATAAATGATCATAGTCAACCTAGCTATAGGAATTAGATAAACCACTTCATTAATTTCAACTAAAGCAACGTAAAGATCTTTCAATAAAGAAAAATTTTGAGTATGAAGACATCACAGATATTCTATGATCAATAGACCTGAAAAATAATTTCCATCAAATCAGAGAATAGTTAGTGGGAAAGCTGAAAAGAAAGTCTAGTTTATGTTTGTTTGTTTGGTTTAAAGCAGTGCATATTCTATCATTTCATACTACTTATAGTAAAAATTATGGTTGGCTTCTTCATCTGTGATTCTTACCTTTACATTAATATCACTTTATATTCCTTGAGTTTTTTAAAAACTTAAAACTTAACCCCTGCCCCCTTTTTAAACTGTTTTATGTTGTACCTAAATGTTTACTCAGTTATTAAGGTTTTATTGTTACTTTATTTTCAAAGCCAAGTTACTTTCTTGCTTCACTTTTGTAAACTGTCATTTATAAGAGCATTTGCCTCATAACCAGATTTTTTGTCTTCTTACATTTTGTTTTGGAAAGGTCAGCTTCTTTATTTGTTCTCTTTTATTAAAATATTTTTGCATGAGAATCTTCTGAATATAGGCTACTGTATATTAGTCTTTTGCTGTTGCTATTTGGAAAGAATGAATCAGGGGAGATTTTCAAGATAGTGGAGGAATAAGATGCTGAGACCAACTTCTTGCTAACAAATACATAAAAAATTCATCTGCATGTGGAGTAACTCTTACAGAACACCTGAACGCAGGCAGAAGACCTCGGACTTCCAAAAAGGCAAGCCAGTCTCCTCAGAATGAGGTGTGTATGTTAGTCGCTCAGTCGTGTCCGACTCTTTGCAACCCCATGAACTGTAGCCCACAAAGCTCCTCTGTCCATGGAAAGAATGCTGGAGTGGGTTGCCACTCCCTTCTCCAGGGGATCTTCGGACCCATTGATTGGACCTGAGTCTTCTGCAGGTAAATTCTTTACCTTCTGAGCCACCTAATGGCAAGTCAGAATGAGGTAGGGGAAAAGATAAAGACAAAGAAAGAGGCAAGTGATTTCGGGCTGGGAGCCCTGCACCTCAGGGAGGGAGTTATTAAGGAGGGAAAGTTTCCTCACACTTGGAAACCTCCTCATGGGGGGATTCAGGAGAAAGCTTCAGATTCCAGTGAGGAATGCAGCAACAGGTGCTCCAGAGGCAAAACAGAGAAAATTCACCAGAGATCATTGTCTAACAGCACTTTTCCAGCCTAGAAGCTTCTCACATGCCCACACCCATAACAAGTGGGGGCTGGAGACTCAGGCTCATGCTGTGGAAGTTGGGGAGAGGAGTAGGGTTGATTGCCATAAAGGTACTCTGAGGGAGTTAGTATGACACAGCTGAGAGAGTCCAGGGAAGGCTGAGCTGCCCGGAAAGGCAAGAGATCACTGCCGCCAGGACACTCTAATTCCACACTCTGACAGACAGTGGCTATGTGCCTGGCGGTGGTCACCAAAGCTGGCAGGAGCACCAGTGCCGGTGGGAGAACTAGATACAACTAGAGTTTATCACCCTAGAGTGGGGGACATAAGCCACTAGCTACTGCCCAAGCCTAGGAGAGTGCCTGAGGCAGCAGACAAACTGTCGCTGCTGCAGTCCCTAATCCAGAAGTGAGCAATAAGTAGGCACAGGCTCTTGCACACACCTTGCTGGGAGCTGGAGCAGCTTGGCTCTCCCCAGGGACACACAAAGTTGGCGACGTCCTGTAGGAGAACACATGGCATACCTCAGACTGTAGTAACATCTGATGGATCTTGGCTGCCACAGGCACTTCCAGTATGGCCAATTAGTGGCTGCCATGTCACTCCCTCTCCCAAGCTCAACTGAACAAGTGAGCCCTAATGAGCCTTGGTCTTCACCCCCTCTTGTCTGGGTGGGGAACAAACACCAACCAGAAGGCAGCCTACAAGCAGGGGCATCCAGAACCAGAGGAAAAGACCAGGAATGTGGAGCCAAAGAAGATGGAGGGTAATGAGATCCTGCAGTGGCTTAAATCCCTTCAATTGGCCTGAGACTGGACTTAAGGGACAGCTGTGGATTATGGGAGCAAGTATAAGCTGGAGTAAGGAGAAGGCAATGGCAGCCCACTCCAGTCCTCTTGCCTGGAAAATCCCATTGACGGAGAAGCCTTGTGGGCTGCAGTCCATGGGGTCATTAAGAGTCAGACATGACTGAGCGGCTTCACTTTCACTTTTCACTTTCATGCATTGGAGAAGGAAATGGCAACCTACCCCAGTGTTCTTGCCTGGAGAATCCCAGGGATGGTGGAGCCTGGTGGGCTGCCGTCTATGGGGTCGCACAGAGATGGACACGACTGAAGCATCTTAGCAATAGCATAAGCTGGAATAAGGCAAGTTCTGAGTCTGAGCTTACCCCACATTGCCCACAATAGGTTCAGGAGAAGTCTTTAGAAATATTGGAGGATTTCCTGAGTAGGCAGATTGACTGGATTACACACCGTGTCAAGTAGAAAAAGGAAGAATCATGAAGACCTTTTTCTTACACTCTCTATATAATTTTCCTTAAAATTTTTTTTTTCATATTGTTCTAATGTTGTTCCTTCTTTTTGGTTCTTAACTTCTATTTTTATAACCTATTTTTCTTTTTTTAAAAAATAGATATTTTTAATAAATTCATTTTTTATTTTATTCATATCTTTACAGTACTTTTTAGTTCTTCTTCATGTTTTCCATGTTTTTGATTTTGTAATTTTGCTAGTCTAGTTTTTACTATTAATTTTCACTTGGGGGTTTGTTTATTGGCTTGATTGCTCTCTTCTTTTTGACTCCAATTTCTATCCTTTCCCCACCCTCTTTTCTCTTTGAAAATGTGTGAGTCTCTATGGGTGTTCTTGGCTATCGAGTGTTGTTTTGCCATTAGTCTTGGGGATTTGTCTTCTGAGCTGTGTGGTGTATGAAATCTTGGTGCTGCAGTAATAGGCTGGATCTGAATTACCAAGGTGGGAGACAAAACTCTAGGACTCTGGACCACTAGAGAACTCCAGACCCAATGGGACTTTAACTGGTGAGAATTCTCCCAAAGGCCTCCATCTCAACACTAAGACCAAACCCCACTCAAAGGCCAGCAAGCTGCAGTGCAGAATGCCTCACAGCAAATCTTTAGCCAAAGAGGAACACAATCCTGCCCCTTAGCAGAAGGCTACCCAAAGCCATACCATGCCCATAGACACACCGAAATACACCACTGGACATGGCACCACCCTCCAGAGAGCCATCCACCAGAGAACAGGCACAAATCCCTCCAACCAGGAAACTTTAACAAAGCATGGGTCCAAACCCACCCATGGGGACAGACTCCATAATTAAGAGGACCTACAACCTTCCAGCCTATAGATAGGAGACCCCAAACACAGTAAATTAAGCAAAATGAAAGGACAGAGAAACATGCAGCAAATGAAAGAATACAGTATAAAACCACTGACCAAAAATATGAGATGAAATAAGCAATTTACCTGAAAAAGAATACATAGTAATGATAGTAAAGATGATCCAGAATCTTGGAAATAAAATGGAGACATAGATAAATAGAGTAGAGGCATAAGAGATCCAGAAGACACAAGAAGTATTTAAGGACTTAGTAGAATAAAAGAGTAGACAATCAGCAATGAATAACACAATAAATAAGACTAAAAATGCATTGTTTTTAGTTTCCTTTTTTGTGCAGAAGCTTTTAATTTTAATTGGGTCCCATTTGTTTATTTTTGCTTTTACTCCCAATATTCTGGGAGGTGGGTCATAGAGGATCCTGCTTTGGTTTATGTCGGAGAGTGTTTTGCCTATGTTTTCCTCTAGGAGTTTTATAGTTTCTGGTCTTATGTTTAGATCTTTGATCCATTTTGAGTTTATTTTTGTGTATGGTGTTAGAAAGTGTTCTAGTTTCATTCTTTTACAAGTGGCTGTCCAGTTTTCCCAGCACCTCTTGTTAAAGAGATTGTCTTTTCTCCATTGTATATTCTTGCCTCCTTTGTCAAAGAAGAGGTGTCCATAGATGCGTGGATTTATATCTGGGCTTTCTATTTTGTTCCATTGATCTATATTTCTGTCTTTGTGCCAGTACCATACTGTCTTGATGACTGTGGCTTTGTAGTATAGCCTAAAGTCAGGCAGGTTGATTCCTCCAGTTCCATTCTTCTTTCTCAAGATTGCTTTGGATATTTGAGGTTTTTTGTATTTCCATACAAATTGTGAAATTATTTGTTCTAGTTCTCTGAAAAAGACCTCTGGTAGCTTGATAGGAATTGCATTGAATCTATAGATTGCTCTGGGTAGTATACTCATTTTCACTATATTTATTCTTCTGATCCATGAACACAGTATATTTCTCCATCTATTTGTGTCCTCTTTGATTTCTTTCATCAGTGTTTTATGGTTTTCTGTATATAGGTCTTTTGTTTCCTTAGGTAGATATACTCCTAAGTATTTTATTCTTTTTGTTTCGATGGTGAATGGAATTGTTTCCTTAATTTCTCTTTCTGTTTTCTCATTGTTAGTGTATAGGAATGCAAGGGATTTCTGTGTGTTTATTTTATATCCTGCAACTTTACTATATTCACTGATTAGCTCTAGTAATTTTCTGGTAGAGTCTTTAGGGCTTTCTATGTAGAGGATCATGTCATCTGCAAACAGTGAGAGTTTTACTTCTTCTTTTCCAATCTGGATTCCTTTTATTTCTTTTTCTGTTCTGATTGCTGTGGCCAAGACTTCTAGAATAGGTGTTAGCTCTTCTCTAAATTTTTGGTAGAATTCAGCTGTGAAGCCATCTGGTCCTGGGCTTTTGTTTGTTGGAAGATTTCTGATTACAGCTTCAATTTCTGTGCTTGTGATGGGTCTGTTAAGATTATCTATCTCTTCCTGGTTTAGTTTTGGAAAGTTGTACTTTTCTAAGAATTTGTCCATTTCTTCCAAGTTGTCCAGTTTATTTGCATATAGTTGCTGAAAATAGTCTCTTATGATCCTGTGTTTTTTGTTGTGAGTTCTCCTTTTTCATTTCTAATTTTGTTGATTTGGTTTCTCTCCCTTTGTTTCTTAATGAGTCTGGCTAATGGTTTGTCAATTTTGTTTATCTTCTCAAAGAGCCAGCCTTTGGCTTTGTTGATTTTTGCTATGGTCTCTTTTGTTTCTTTTGCATTTATTTCTGCTCTGATCTTTAAGATTTCTTTCCTTCTACTAACCCTGGGGTTCTGCATTTCTTCCTTTTCTAGTTGCTTTAGGTGGAAAGTTAGGTTATTTATTTGACTTTTTTCTTGTTTCCTGAGGTAAGCCTGTATTGCAATGAACCTTCCCCTTAGCACTGCTTTTACAGTGTCCCATAGGTTTTGGGTAGTTGTGTTTTCATTTTCACTCATTTCTATGCATATTTTGATTTCTTCTGTGATTTCTTGGTTATTCAGCAGCGTGTTGTTGAGCCTCCATATGTTTGAATTTTTAAATGCTTTTCTCCTATAATTGACATCTAATCTCACTGCATTGTGGTCAGAAAAGATGCTTGGAATAATTTCAATTTTTTTGAATTTACCAAGGCTAGATTTATGGCCCAGGATGTGATCTATTCTGGAGAAGGTCCCATGTGTGCTTGAGAAAAAGGTGAAATTCATTGTTTTAGGGTAAAATGTTCTATATCAATTAGGGCTAACTGGTCTATTGTATCACTTTAAGTTTGTGTTTCCTTGTTAATTTTCTGTTTAGTTGATATATCCATCAGTGTGAGTGGAGTATTAAAGTCTCCCACTATTATTGTGTTATTGTTAATTTCCCCTTTCATACTTGTTAGCATTTGCCTTACATATTGTGGTGCTCCTATGTTGGGTGCGTATATATTTATAATTGTTATATCTTCTTCTTGGATTGATCTTTTGATCATTATGTAATGTCCATCTTTATCTCTTTTCACAGCCTTTATTTTAAAGTCTAATTTATCTGATATGAGTATTGCTACTTCTGCTTTCTTTTGGTCTCTATTTGCATGGAATATCTTTTTCCAGCCCTTAACTTTCGGTCTATATGTGTCCCTAGGTTTGAGGTGGGTCTCTTATAGACAACATATATAGGGGTCTTGTTTTTGTATCCAATCAGCCAATCTTTGTCTTTTTGTTGGGGCATTCAACCCATTTACATTTAAGGTAATTATTGATAAGTATGATCCTGTTGCCATTTACTTTATTGTTTTGGGTTTGAAATTATACACCCTATCCATGTTTCCTGTCTAGGGAAGATCCTTTAGCATTTGTTGGAGCGCTGGTTTGGTGTTGCTGAATTCTCTCAGCTTTTGCTTGTCTGTAAAGCTTTTGATCTCTCCTTAAAATTTGAATGAGATCCTGGCTGGGTACAGTAATTGGGGTTGTAGATTATTTTCTTTCATGACTTTAAGTATGTCCTGCCATTCCCTTCTGGCCTGAAGCGTTTCTATTGAGAGATCAGCTGTTATCCTTATGGGATTCCCCTTGTGTGTTATTTGTTGTTTTTCCCTTGCTGCTTTTAATATTTGTTCTTTATGTTTGATCTTTGTTAATTTGATTAATATGTGTCTTGGGGTGTTTCGCCTTGGGTTCATCCTGTTTGGGACTCTCTGGGTTTCTTGGACTTGGGTGATTATTTCCTTTCCCATTTTAGGGAAGTTTTCAACTAGTATCACCTCAAGTATTTTCTGATGGTCTTCCTTTTTGTCTTCTTCTTCTGGGACTCCTATGATTCGAATGTTGGTGCATTTAACATTGTCCCAGAGGTCTCTGAGGTTGTCCTCATTTCTTTTAATTCTTTTTTCCTCTGTTTCATTTATTTCTACCATTCTGTCTTCTACCTCACTTACCCTGTCTTCTATCTCTGTTATTCTTCTGTTAGTTCCTTCCAGGGTGTTTTTGATCTCATTTATTGCATTATTCATTGTATTTTGACTCTTTTTCATTTTTTCTAAGTGCTTGTTAAAGCTTACCTGCATCTTCTCAAGCCTTGTCTCCAGGTTATTTAACTGTAACCCCAGTTTTTTTTCAAGATTTTGGATCATTTTCACTATCATTATTTGGAATTCTTTATCAGGTAGATTTCCTATCTCTTCCTCTTTTGTTTGGTTTGGAGGGCATTTATCCTGTTCCTTTACCTGCTGGGTATTTCTCTGCCTTTTCATCTTGTTTATATTGCTGTGTTACCTCTTTATTGTGGAGGTTCCTCCCTGTGGGTGGGGTTGGATGGGTGGTTTGTCAAAGTTTCCTGGTTGGGAAAGTTTGTGTCAGTGTTCTGGTGGGTGGATCTGGATTTCTTCTCTCTGGCGAGCAATGAAGTGTCCAGTAAAGAGTTTTGAGATGTCACTGGGCTTGGTGTGACTTTGGGCAGCCTGTGTACTGAAGCTCCAGGCTATGTTCCTGTGTTGCTGGAGAATTTGTGTGGTATATCTTACTCTGGGACTTGTTGGCCCTTAGGGGGTGCTTGGTTTCAGTGTAGGTATGGAGGCATTTGATGAGCTCCTATCAGTTAATTAACTCCTGGATTCAGGAGTTCTCTTGTATTCTCAGGATTTGGGCTTAGGCCTCCTGTCTCTGGTTTTCAGCCTTATTCTTACAGTAGCCTCAAGACTCCTCCATCTATATAGCACCAATGGTAGAAGGTCTAGGTTAATGATGAAAAGTTTCTCCACAGTGAAGGACACCCAGAGAGGTACACAGAGTTACATGGAGTGGAGAAGAGGGAGGAGAGAGACAGAGGTAACCAGAAAGAGAAGAGAGGAATCAAATGGTGAGAGAGTGAGCTAGCCAGTGATCACTTTCCTATGTGCTCTCTACAGTCTGGATCCCTCAGAGATGTTCACAGAGTTATACCGAAAAGAAAGAGGGAGGAAGGAGACAGAAGTGGCCAGGGGGAGAAAAGAGGGAATCAGATGGAGAGAGACAGATCCAGCCAGTAATCAGTTATCTAAGTGTTCTTCACAACTCGTAACACTCAAAGGAAATACTCATATAATAAAGAAAAAAAAAAGGCCACAAAATCAAACTCATACCAATAAAGAAAATGGTAATAGGATCATATATATCAATAATTAATTTAAATGTAAATGGATTAATGGTCCAACCAAAGGGTACAGATTGGCTGAATGGAGACAGAAACAAGACCCCTATATTTGCTCTCCACAAGAGACTCACCTCAGACCTAGGGACACATACAGACTGAAAGTGGGGGCTGCAAAAGATACTCCGTGCAAGTGGAAATCAAAATAAAGTGAGAGTAGTACTACATATATCATATATAAGAAGCTCTAAAATAAAGACAACAAAGGATGCTACACAATGATCAGGAGATCAGTCCAGGAAGACTTAGCAATTATAAATATGTATGCACCAAACAAAGGAGCACTTCAATACATAAGGAAAATGCTAGCAACTATTAAAGGGGTAATTGACAGTAACACAATAATAATGCGAGACTTAAGTCAGCACTCCTACCAATGGACATATCATTCAGAAAGAAAATTAATAAGGTAACACAAGTTTTAAATGATATGTTGGACCAGTTTGACCTAATTGCTATCTATAGGACATTTCATCCCAAAACAGTAGTTTGCACTGTCTTCTCAAAGTGCACATGAAACATTCTCCAGGATCGGCCACATCTTGGGTCACATATCAAGCCTTTGTAAATCACAAAGAATTGAAATCGTTTCAGGCATCATTTACAACCACAACGCTATAAGATTAGATATCAGTTGCGCACAGTTGGTAAAGAAGCTGCCTGCAATGTGGGACACCTGGGTTCGATTCCTGGGTTGGGAAGATCCCCTGGAGAAGGGAAAGGCTACCCACTCCACTAAGGAGACCTCCTTGCAGTTTTATCTCCTTGCAGTCTGGAGAATTCCATGGACTGTATGGTCCATGGGATCGAAAAGAGTCAGACTGAGCGGCTTTCACTTTCATGGGGAAAAAAAAACCTATAAAAAACACAAACACATGAAGGCTAAACAACACGCTTCTGAACAACCAAGAGGTCACTGAGGAAATCAAAGAGGAAATAAAAAAGTAACTAGAAGCAAAAGACAATGAAACAGGACAACTCAAAACTTATGGGACACAGTAAAAGCAATGATAAGAGGGAAGTTTATAGCAACATAAGCCCACCTCAAGAAGCAAGAGAGCCCATCAGATAAATGGCCTAACCTTACACCCATAGCAACTGGAAAAAGAAATAGAACAACAACAACAATAAAAAAACACCCAAAGTTAGTAGAAGGGAAAAAATCCTAAAGATCAGAGCAGAAATATATGAAAAAGAAATGAAGGAAACAATAGAAAAGATCAATAAATTTAAAAGCTTGCTAATTGAGGAGATTAAGAAACAATGACAGGGGGCGAAACTAAGATGGCGGAGGAATAGGACGGGGAGAACACTCTCTCCCCAATAAATATACCAAAAGAACTTTTAAAGGCCGAGCAAACTCCAAAAAACAGGAACTGAATGCTGGCAGAGGACATCGGGCATCTGGAGAGGCAACCCAGTGCCGACGTGAGGAGGTAGGACAAAAGAAAGAAAAGAAAAAAAAAGTAGAGGGAGAGACAAAGAGCTGGGGACGGGTTCCGTCCCGGAAGGGGAGTCTGGAATAAAGAGGAAAAAAAAAAAAAAGAGGAGAAAGGTTTCTGAATACCAGGGAGCATTCTCTCTGGCAGATCTGCGGTGGATCTTGGAGAGCAATATAGCTGAGAGCAGAAGCAGATTAATAGCTAAGCCCTGCAAGGTTCGTCTCTGGCTACAAGGAACAGCCGAGAGCCGCAGCACAGCCGAAGCAGACTGCTCCTGCTCAGGGAGGGGCGGGCCGCGGGCTCAGGGAACGGAGCAGCCTGAGGGACCTAACCTTCCAGGAAAAGCTCCCTCTCCCCCCCAGGTGCGTGCACAAAACAAAGGGCGGTGAGGAGTCAACAGAGAGGCTGGGCAGCTGCGGGCTGCGGACCGGCCCAACCCCCGCCTGAGAGCAGTGGGCATAACCCAGCCCCGGGGAGGCTAACCAAGACTTCTGGGGATTCTGGTCAGATCGGTGCTGTATACACCTTAGAAGAAGTGCTCAGCTGCACGCCGAGAAAACAGAGCGGCCGGGCCGGGGGAGAGGAGAAGCCCCACTCCCCAACTGTGCTGGGCTGACAACAGAGAGCCTGAGCAGAGGGGGGGGGAAGCCCTCTCACCAAGAGCCGGGCAAACTCCAAAATTAAATCTCTGCCGGTAGATCAGACTGCATAGAAAAGAGACTGTAGGACTGTGAGAAGGACAAGCCTAACCAAGAAGGCCTGCTTAGCTGCACGCTGAGAAAACCGAGCGGCTGGGCAGGGGGAGGGGAGAAGCCCCACTCCCCAACTGTGCTGGGCGGACGACAGAGAGCCTGAGCAGAGGGGGCGGGGGAAGCCCTCTCACCAGGAGCAGGGCAAACTCCAAAGCGCTGAATAGACACTTAAAAGACCAGCAGACAGAAGACGCTAGCAGAACAGCTTTGAAACAGACAGGAGAAGCAAATTAAAGCCCTGCAGGTGGCGATAACTGCATAGAAAGGAGTCTATAAGTCTGTGAAAAGAAGCCGGACCAGGGAATCATCTGAAAATCTACAGACCCTTCCCTTCACCGAATGCACCAGCACCAGAGAAAGCCTTCATTATAACTGTACTAGGAACATCTTTTAAATTTTTAAAACTCTTATATATATATATATTGTTTTTTCTTTCTTGTTTTTTTCTTTTTCTTCTTCTTCTTATTTCTTTTTTCTCCTTTATTTTTATTTTCCGGTTTTTTTTTTAAGTATTTTTGAGAACCCAGTCTTTACTCTAGATTTTTAATCTTTGCTCATTAGTACCTGGTATCAACTTTGTACCTTTCAAGATCCAAGCACCAGTACCCACTGCTACCTGGGAATGAGATCATTGGCTTGACTGCTTTCTCCCCATTCTTATCTCTTGCTAGTAACAGTGAGGAAACCTAGACTCACCCACCAGAAAACCACACAAGCCTTTCCACCCAGGAAACTTCGACAAACCACGCATCCAACCCCTCCCATAGAGAGGAATCCCCACAATAAAGGGACAACACAGCAAGATAAACAAGATGAAAAGGCAGAGAAATACCCAGCAAGTAAAGGAACAGGATAAATACCCCCTAGACCAAACAAAAGACGAAGAGATAGGAAGTCTACCTGACAAAGAATTCCGAATAATGATAGTGAAAATGATCCAAAACCTGGAAAATAAGTTGGAGTTGCAGCTCAATAACCTGCAGGCAAGGATTGAGAAGATGCAGGTAAGCTTTAACAAGGACTTAGAAGAAATGAAAAAGAGACAAAATACAATGAATAATGCAATAAATGAGATCAAAAACACCCTGGAGGGAACCAACAGTAGAATAACAGAGATAGAAGACAGAATAAGTGAGGTAGAAGACAGAATGACAGAAATAAATGAAACAGAAAGGAAAAATGAAAAAAGAATTAAAAGAAATGAAGACAACCTTAGAGACCTCTGGGACAATATTAAACGCACCAATATTTGAATCATAGGAGTCCCAGAAGAAGAAGACAAAAAGAAAGACCATCAGAAAATTCTTGAAGAGATAATTGTAGAAAACTTCCCTAAATTGGGGAAGCAAATAGCCACTCAGGTCCAAGAAACACAGAGAATCCCAAATAGAATGAACCCCAAGCGGGACACCCCAAGACACATATTAATCAAATTGGCAAATATCAAATACAAAGACCAAATATTAAAAGCAGCAAGGGAGAAGCAAAAGATAACTCACAAGGGGAATCCCATAAGGATAACAGCTGATCTCTCATCAGAAACGCTTCAGGCCAGAAGGGAATGGCAAAACATACTTAAAGTCATGGAAGAAAACAATCTACAACCCCGACTACTCTACCCAGCAAGGATCTCATTCAAATTTGAAGGAGAATTCAAAATTTTCTCAGACAAGCAGAAACTGAGAGAATTCAGTAACACCAAACCAGCCCTCCAACGAATGCTAAAGGATCTTTCCTAGATAGGAAACACCGATGGGATAGATAATCTGGAGCCCAAAACAATAAAATAAATGGCAGCGGGATCATACTTATCAATAATTACCTTAAATGTAAACGGGCTGAATGCCCCAACCAAAAGACAAAGATTGGCCGATTGGATACAGAAACAAGACCCCTATATATGTTGTCTACAAGAGACCCACCTCAAACCTAGGGACACATATAGACTGAAAGTTAAAGGCTGGAAAAAGATATTCCATGC
>ML660780.1:1314289-1332578 GCA_007570785.1 Antilocapra americana
GAAGATATAAAAATGGCTAACAAACACATGAAAAGATGCTCAACATCACTCATTATCAGAGAAATGCAAATCAAAACTACAATGAGGTACCACTTTACACCAGTCAGAATGGCTGCCATCCAAAAGTCTACAAGCAATAAATGCTGGAGAGGATGTGGAGAAAAGGGAACCCTCTTACACTGTTGGTGGGAATGCAAACTAGTACAGCCACTATGGAAAACAGTGTGGAGGTTCCTTAAAAAGCTGCAAATAGACCTGCCATATGACCCGGCAATCCCACTGCTGGGCATATACACCGAGGAAACCAGAATTGAAAGAGCCACGTGCACCCCAATGTTCATCGCTGCATTGTTTACAATAGCCAGGACATGGAAGCAACCTAGATGCCCATCAACTGACGAATGGATAAGAAAGCTGTGGTATATATACACAATGGAATATTACTCAGCATTAAAAAAAATTCATTTGAAGCAATTCTACTCAGATGGACGAAACTGGAGCCCATTATCCAGAGTGAAGTAAGCCAGAAGCAAAAACAACAATACAGTATATTAACACATATATATGGAATTTAGAAAGACAGTAATGAGAACCCAACATGGGAGACAACAAAAGGAACGCAGATGTATAGAATAGACTTGTGGACTTTGTGGATGAGGGTAAGGGTGGAATGATATGGGAGAAGGGCATTGAAGCATGTTAATTGTCATGTGTCTAATCAATCGCCAGCCCAGGATTGATGCTCGGGACTGGTGCAGCGAGATTTCCCGGGGGGGAGGGAGGAGGGAGGGGGGACCCGGAGGGGAAGCATATGTAAACCCATGGTGATATCATGACAATGTATGGCAAAAACAATAATAAAAAAAAAAGAAACAATGACAAATCATTAGACAGACTCATTATGAAAAAAAGAGAAGACTCAAAACAGTAAAATTAGAAATGAAAAAAAGTTACAACAGACAGCATTGAAATACAAAGGATCGTAAGAGACTACCACAAGCAACTCTCTGTCAAAAAGAAAAAAAAAAAACAACCTGGTAGAAAATGGAAACATCATTAGAAAACTATAACCTTTCAATACTGAACCAGGAAGAAATAGAAAATAGCAACAGACCAATCACAAGCACATAATTGAAGTTGTAACCAACAATCTTCCAACAATAACAAAAAGGCCAGGGCCAGATGTCTTCACAGGTGGATTCTACCAAAAGTAGAAAACAGCTAACACCTATCCTTCTCAGACTCTTCCAGAAAGTTTCAGAGGAAGGCAAACTGCCAAACTGATTCTACAAGGCCACCGTTGCCCTGATACAAAAACCAGACAACTATTTCAGATAAAAAGAAAATTAGAGGCCAATATCAATGATACATATAGATGCAAAAATTCTCAACAAAGTTCAAGCAAACAAAATCCAACACCACTGGATCACACAGCATGATCAATTAGGGTTTATTCCAGGAATGTAAAGATTCTCCAGTATACACAAATAAATCAGTGTGATACACCATAACAGAAGGTGAAGGATAAAATCAATATGATCTTCTCAATAGATATTTCAACAGAATCCAGCATCCATTTATGATAAAAACTTTCCAGAATGTAGACATAGAAGGAACCTACCTCAACATAAAAAAAGGCAATGTATGATAATCCAAAGCGAATTTATTCTCAACAGTGAAAGCTTAAATGTGTTTCCACCAAGATCAGGAATACAGCAAGTGTGCCCACTGTTGCTACTACTATTCAACATAGTTTGGAAGTCCTAGCCACAGAAATCAAAGAAGAAAAAGAAATAAAAGAAATGCAGATTGGAAAAGAAGAAGTGAAGCTCTCACTGTTTGCAGATGACATAAAACTATACGTAGGATACCCTAAAAATACCACCAGAAATTAATAGAGCTAGTTGATTAATATAGTAAAGTCTCAGGATATAATATTAATACACAGAAATCCCTTGCAGTCCTATACACTAAAAATGAAAAATCAGAAAGAGAAATAAAGAAAACAATCCCATTCTTCATTGCAACAAAAAGAATAAAATACCTAGGAATAAACCAACCTAAACTAGATAAAAGATCTGTATGTAGAAAACAATAAGATACTGATGAAAGAAATCAAAGGTGGCACAAAAAGATGGAGAGATATTCCATGTTCTTGGATTGGAGGAATCAATACTGAGAAAATCACTATACTACTGAAAGAGATTTGTAGATTCAATGCAACTCCTATTGATCTACCAGTGGTATTTTTCACAGAACTAGAACTAAAACAAACAAACAAACAAACAAACAAACCCAACTTATATGGAAACACAAAAGACCCTGAAAAGGCAAAGAAATCTTAAGAATGAAAAATGGAGTGGGAGGAATCAATCTTTCTGACTTCAAATTATACCACAAAGCAACAGTTATTAAGACAGTATGGTCCTGGCAGAAAAGCAGAAATATAGGCCAATGGATCAAGGTAGAAAGCCCAGAGACAAACGCACACATTCAAGGGCACCTTATCTTTGACAAAGGAGGCAAGAATATGCAATGGAGAAAAGATAGCCATTTAATGAGTGATTTAGGGAAAACTGGACAGCTATGTGTAAAAGAATGAAATGAGAACACTTCCTAATAGCATACACAAAAATAATTCAAGATGTATTAAAGATGTAAATATAAGACTAGAAATTGCAAAACTCTTAGAGGAAAAGGTAGGTGGAACACTCTTTGACATAAATCACAGTTAGATCCTTTATGATACACCTTTTAGAGTGACAGAAATAAAAACAAAAATAAACAAGCTCAATTAAACGTAGCTAGTGGAGGTGATGGAATTCTAGGTGAGCAATTTCAATTCCTAAAAGATGATACTGTGAAAGCACTGCACTCAATATGCCAGCAAATTTGAAAAACTCAGCAGTGGCCAAGGGACTGGGAAAGATCAGCTTTCATTCCAATCCCAAAGAAAGGCAATGCCAAAGAATGCTCAAACAACTGCACAACTGAACCCATCTCACACACTAGCAAAGTAATGCTCAAAATTCTCCAAGCCAGGCTTCAACAGAGCATGAACTGTGAACTTCCAGATGTTCAAGCTGGATTTAGAAAAGCCAGAGGAACCAGAGATCAAATTGCCAACATCTGTTGGATCATTGAAAAACCAGAAAAACATCTATTTCTGCTTTATTTAGTAGGCTATACCCTTTGAATTTATTGAGCCCATCTTTGCATGAAATATTCCCTTGATATCTCTAATTTTCTTGAAGATATCTCTAGTCTTTCCCATTTTATTTTTTTTCTCTATTTCTTTGAATTGATTGCTGAGGAAGGCTTTCTTATCTCTCCTTGCTATTCTTTGGAACTCTGTATTCAAATGGGTATATCTTTCCTTTTCTCCTTTGCTTTTTGCTTCCCTTCTTTTCACAGCTATTTGTAAGGCCTCCTCAGACAGCCATTTTGCTTTTTTGCATTTCTTTTCCATGGGGATGGTCTTGATCCCTGTCTCCTGCACAGTGTCACGAGTCTCTGTCCATAGTTTATCAGGCACTCTGTCTGTGAGATCTAGTCCCTTAAATCTATTTCTCACTTCCACTGTATAGTCATAAGGTATTTGATTTAGGTCATACCTGAATGGCCTAGTGGTTTTCTCCACTTTCTTCAATTTCAGTCTGAATTTGGTGATAAGGAGTTCATGATCTGAGCCACAGTCAGCTCTTGTTTGTGCTGACTGTATAGAGCTTCTCCATCTTTGGCTGTAAAGAATATAATCAGATTTTGGTGTCCACCATCTGATGATGTCCATGTGTAGAGTCTTCTCTTGTGTTGTTGGAAGAGGGTGTTTGTTATGACCAGTGTGTTCTCTTGACAAAATTCTATTAGCATTTGCCCTGCTTCATTCTGTACTCCAAGGCCAAATTTGCCTGTTACTCCAGGTGTTTCCTGACTTCCTACTTTTGCATTCCAGTTCCCTATAATGAAAAAAACATCTTTTTTGGGTGTTTGTTAGTTCTAGTAGGCTTTGTAGATATTCATAGAACTGTTCAACCTCAGCTTCTTCAGTGTTCCTGGTAGGGGCATAGACTTGGATTACCATAATATTGAATGATTTGCCTTGGAAACGATAAGAGATCATTCTGTCATTTTTTGAGATTGCATCAAAGTACTGCATTTCAGACTCTTTTGTTGACCATGATGGCTACTCCATTTCTTCTAAGGGATTCCTGCCCACAGTCATAGATATAATGGTCATCTGAGTTAAATTCACCCATTCCAGTCCATCTTAGTTCACTGATTCTTAGAATGTCAATGTTCACTCTTGTCATCTCCTATTTGACCACTTCCAATTTGCCTTGATTCATGGACCTAACATTCCAGGTTCCTATGCAATATTTCTCGTTACAGTATCGAATCTTGCTTCTATCACCAGTCCCATCCACAACTGGGTGTTGTTTTTGCTTTGGCTCCATCCCTTCGTTCTTTCTGGAGTTATTTCTTCACTGATCTCCAGTAGCATATTGGGCACCTACCGACCTGGGGAGTTCATCTTTCAGTGTCCTATCTTTTTGCCTTTTCATACTGTTCATGGGGTTCTCAAAGCAAGAATACATAAGTGGTTTGCCATTCCCTTCTCCAGTGGACCACATTCTGTCAGACCTCTCCACCATGACCTGACCTTGGGTGGCCCCACACAGCATGTCTTGGTTTCATTGAGTTAGACAAGGCTGTGGTCCATGTGATCAGATTGGCTAGTTGTCTGTGATTGTGGTTTCAATCTGTCTACCCTCTGATGCCCTCTCTCAGTGCCTACCATCTTACTTGGGTTTCTCTTATCTTGAACGTGGGGTGTCTCTTCACGGCGGCTCCAGCAAAGTGCAGCCGCTGCTCCTTACCTTGGACGAGGGATATCTCCTCTTGGTGGTGCTTGTGCGCCGTTGCAGCCACCGTGCTCGTGTCTGCTGCTTCCAAAGAACAGTAAGAAGGCAAACTGGTTGTTGAGGAGGCCTTACAAATAGCTGAGAAAAGAAGAGAAGTGAAAGGCAAAGGAGAAATGGGAGGATACACCCAAATGAATGTAGAATTCCAAAGAATAGCAAGGAGAGATAAGAAAGCCTTCTTAAGAGAGCAATGTAAAGACATAGAGGAAAACAACAGGGTGGGGAAGACTAGGGATCACTTCAATAAAATTAGAGAAACCAAAGGAACATTCATGCAAAGATGGGTGAAAAAAAGGACAGAACTTGTAAGGACCCAATAAAAGTAGACGAAATTAAGAAGAGAGGGTAAGAATACACAGAAGAACTGTACAAAAACAGTCTCAGTGACCTGAATAACCATGAGTGTTTGGTCACTCACCTAGAGCCAGACGTCCTTTAGTGTGAAGTCAAGTGGGCAGTAGGAAGCATTGCTATGAGCAAAGCTAGTGGAGGTGATGGAATTCCAGCTGAGCTATTTCAAATCCTAAAAGACAATGCTATTAAAGTGCTGCACTCAATATGCCGCAAACTTGGAAAACTTAGCGGTGGCCACAGGACTGGAAAAGATCAGTTTTGGTTTCAACGCCAAAGAATGTTCAAGGTACCATACAATTGCACACATTTCAAAAGCTACCAAGGTAATGGTCAAAGTCCTTCAAGCTAGGTTTCAATAGTATGTGAACCATGAATTCCCAGGTGTTCAAGCTGGATTTAGAAAAGGCAGAGGAACCAGAGATCAAATTGCCGACACCCGTTGGATCATAGAAAAAGCAAGAGAATTCCAGAAACAAATCTACTTCTGCTTTATTGCTGATACTAAAATCTTTGGCTGTGTAGAGGTCAAGAAGCAGCAATTAGAACATGGAACAATGGACTGGTTCAATATTGGGAAAGGTGTGCATCAAGGTTACATATTGTCACCCTGCTTATTTAACCTATATGCAGGATACACCATGTGAAATGCCAGGCTGGGTGAATCACAAGCTGGAATCAAGATTGTTGGGAGAAATATCAATAATCTCAGATTTTCAGATGATACTACCCTAATGGCAGAAAGTGAAGAGGAGCTTGTTGATAAAGGTGAAAGAGGAGAGTGAAAAACCTGGCTTAAAACTCAGCATTCAAGAAACCAAGATCATGGTCTCTGGCCCCATTACACCATGGCAAACAGATGAGGAAAAAATGGAAACAATAACTTATTTTTTTTGGACTCCAAAATTACTGCAGATGGTGACTGCAGCCATGAAATTTTTAAAAGAGGCTTGCTTCTTGTAATAGAAGCTATGACAAACCTAGAAATAGTATTGAAAAACAGAGACATCGCTTTGCAAAAAAGGTCTGTAGAGGCCAAGCTATGGCTTTTCTAGTAGTCAAGTGTGGATGTGAGAGTTGGACCATAAAGAAGGCTGAGAGCCAAGAAACTGATGCTTTCCAATTGTGATGCTGGAGAAGACTCTTGGACTGCAAGGAGATCAAATCATTCAATTTAGTTGATAAAGGAAACCAACCCTTAATATTTATTGGAAGGTCTGGCCCTAGAGCTGAAGCTCTGATACTCTGACCAACTCATGCAAAGAGCTGACTCATTGGAAAAGACCCTGATGCTGAAAAAAGATTGAAGGCAAAAAGAGAAGGGGGTGGCAGAGGATGAGATGATTAGATATCATCACTGCCTCAATGGACAAGAATTTGAGCAAGCTCCAGGAGACAGTGAAGGACAGAGGAGGCTGGCATGCTGCAGTCAATGGGCACATCAGCATCTCTGCAGGCTGACACATAGAGTCAGGCACGACTTATCAAATGAGCAGAAATAACAAAATAGTTGAGAATTATGTTTTATTTTGCACACAAAACTGGAGATTTAAGCCTGGGAAGCAGCCTCTCTGCTCTGAGACACTCCTCTGAAGAGGTAAAGCAGGAGGTGGGATAGTTAGGGATTTTTGCAACAAAGACCAGATAGTCAAAACTTTAAAAAATTACTGTTAATTAAAGAAAACAAGATATCTCCAGTTAATGAATTGAGTACTTTCTTATCTATGGGAAGAAACAAGTATCAGGGCTCACGCAAATCATTCCTTTGCTATGCACTTCAGCTGTTTGGGACTGGTATCCTCTGCTGTCCCATCCTGAGTCTCCTAGGGTTACTGTTAAGGCTGGGTGCAGTGACTGACGGCTTCATGGGGGGCATCCTACTTCTATCCTGAGTTCTCTCTATGTTCACCTCTGGGTTAGCCATAATGTGATGGCTTGATAGTTGTAACATCCTTTTTTTCTTAATTGATATTGATATGGCAGTCGACATTTTTTCATTGACACATTTAACCTGAAACTTGTTATTTCAGTGTCAAAAGTCAAATTTATCCATGACAGTGTTTCTCAAAATACTACAGTCAAATGGTAGACAGAAAGGATAGATTAGCAATCCTTATAATTGATGTCATAAAAAAGACTATTTACATCAGGAGGGGTAACTTGTTACAAATGATATTTAGAACTATATATAGCCTCATAAAAATGTATCACAGTGTCGTATAAATGCAATTTTTTTCTTGACTCTGACCTTTGTGTCAGTAGTATTAATTTGACTCTGATTCCTTCCTCAAGACAAATACATTTTTATTATGTAGAAATTTATTATAAACATTGAGATATTGAATATCTAATCGCATTTCTCCTCTATTTTTCATGATGCTTTTCAGGCATCAAACTCATCATCTTTTTGTCTCTTTTGTTGACTTATTTTTCCTGTGATGGGAGGAGATGTACATCACTCCTCTATGGGTGGAACAATGTCCTCTTTCAGAATGGACCATTCCTTGGACATTGATGGTGTCACTCTCTGCCAGCCTTTGGGTTTACCTATATGAGAGGAAATGGTTGGGCATCTACTCAGTGGCAGTAGTACTCCACCATCTCCTCTGAAATAAGTCTATAAATGTTAAATCTATTAGCTGAATAATGTAAGAATGAGGCTCAGGTGCAAAAGAAAACAGAAGGCTGGTTTTGTGCCAAAGAAGAACCAAAGAGCAGCCATTTCGGTTCCCCAGTTTTCTGAACCACTGAAATGCTGCCAACTTGCAAATACAAGATGAATTATTAGGAGGCTGACTTTTAAATAGTCAAACCATTCAGTCCTACAGACATAGATGGTGTAAAATAGAGGTCAGCCCAGTTGGCAAGCAATGAAGCATTTTGCACCTCCAGGTTATATATAGGAATAACTCATATGGTGAAAGGAAGAAGGAAACCACTTTAGTCAAGAGCATTGAAATTGGGAATTCCTAATGATTCTGAAGAGTCTTGAAGAGTATCTAGTCCAAACTGTTTCTGTAATATATAGAGAGTTTGAGGTAAAGAGAAGTTAACAAATTAGCCAGTATCATTACAGTTAATGTGATTATCTGGGTCATGAAGATCTTTTTTGTACAGTTCTTCTGTGTATCCTTGCCACCTCTTCTTAATATCTTTTGCTTCTGAGTGATTATCACCCAGATAATCATGATGTGTGATCACTCACACTCACCTAGGGCCAGACATCCTGGAATGTGAAGTCAAATGGGCCTTAGGAAGCATCACTATGAACAAAGCTAGTAGAGGTGATGGAATTCCAGTTGAGCTATTTCAAATCCTGAAAGATGATGCTGTGAAAGTGCTTCATTCAATATGACAACAAATTTGGAAAACTCAGAAATGGCCACAGGATTGGAAAAGGTCAGTTTTCATTCCAATCCCAAAGAAAGGCAATGCCAAAGAATGCTCAAATTACTGCACAATTGCACTCATCTCACACCCTAGTAAAGTAATGCTCAAAATTCTCCAAGCCAGGCTTCAGCAATATGTGAACTGTGAACTTCCAGATGTTCAAGCTGGTTTTAGCAAAGGCAGAGGTACCAGAGATCAAATTGCCAACAAATGTTAGATCATCAAAAAAGCAAGAGAGTTCCAGAAAAACATCTATTTCTGCTTTATTGACTATGTCAAAGCCTTTGACTGTGTGGATCACAATAAACTGTAGAGAATTCTGAAAGACATGGGAATACCAGACCACCTGACTTGTCTCCTGAGAAACCTGTATGCAGTTCAGGAAGCAACAGTTAGAACTGGACATGGAACAACAGACTGGTTCCAAGTAGGAAAAGGAGTATGTCAAGGCTGTATATTGTCACCCTGCTTATTTAACTTCTATGCAGAGTACATCATGAGAAATGCTGGGCTGGAGGAAGCACAAGCTGGAATCAAGATTGCCAGGAGAAATATCAATAATCTCAGATATGCAGATGACACCACCCTTATGGCAGAAAGTGAAGAACTAAAGCGCCTCTTGATGAGAGTGAAAGAGGAGAGTGAAAAAATTGGCTTAAAGCTCAACATTCAGAAAACTAAGATCATGGCATCTGGTCCCATCATTTCATGGAAAATAGGTGGGGAAACAATGGCTGACTTTATTTTTGGGGCTCCAAAATCACTGCAGATGGTGATTGCAGTCATGAAATTAAAAGATGCTTACTCCTTGGAAGCAAAGTTATGACTAACCTAGACAGCATATTAAAAAGCAGAGACATTACTTTGCCAACAAAGGTCCGTCTAGTCAAGGCTATGGTTTTTCAAGTAGTCACATATGGATGTGAGTCTTGGACTATGAAGAAAGCTGAGTGCCAAAGAATTGATGCTTTTGAACTGTGGTGTTGGAGAAGACTCTTGAGAGTCCCTTGGACTGCAAGAAGATCCAGCCAGTCCATCCTAAAGGAGATCAGTCCTGGGTGTTCACTGGAAGGACTGATGTTGAAGCTGAAACTCCAATACTTTGGCCACCTGATGCAAAGAGCTGATTCATTGGAAAAGACCCTGATGCTGGGAAAGATTGAGGGCAGGGGGAGAAGGGAGACAACAGAGGATAAGATGGTTGGATGACATCACTGACTCAATGGACATCGGTTTGGGTGGCTCCGGGAGTTGGTGATGGACAGGGAGGCCTGGCATGCTGCAATTCACGGGTCACAAAGAGTCGGACACGACTGAGCAATTGAATTGAACTGAACTGAACTGAACAGATTATAGTTAATGAGAGAGCCAGGATTAAAACAGAAGAATTGAAATTCTGATTCAGTCCTTTTACCAAACCCAAGGGAAGGGTGCTCTGTACTTCCTCCCAATACCCTGTCTCCTAACATTGGAAGTGAGGGTCACATATTATACACTTCCCCAAGGCAGGTGTGAATTGATGAACGGGTACTTAAGAGGATGAGGGAAATATCTGCCTAACAAGGAAGTAACATTGATATTCATGGGACTTAGGAATGGAAGTGGAACATGGGGAGTGTCTTCCTCTTAATGGCTCAATCTTTCTTCAGAGTTCAGCATCAGACTGTCGTGCATCTTGCTAAAATTATGCATGTGAAACTATTCTTTAAAATAGCTACATGCATATTTAGTGTTAAAGAAAATAAAGTTTCGAAAGTGGATGTTTGTGCTGTTTTGTTTGTATTTAATGTCACCTAAGTGATAAGCAAAGGAGTGCACATCAAGGCTGTACATTGTCACCCTGCTTATTTAACTTATGTGCAGAGTACACCAAATGAAATGCTAGGCTTGATGACTCACAAGCTTGATTCAAGATTTCCAGGAGAAATATCAACAACTTCAGATAAGCTGATGATACCATTTTAATGGCAGAAAATGAAGAGGAACTAAAGAGCCTCTTGATGAAGGTGAGGGAGGAGAATGAAAAAAAATTGGCTTAAAACTCAATATTCAAAAAGCAAGGATCATGGCTTCTGTTCCCATCACTTCATGGCAAATAGATGGGGGAAAAGTGGAAACAGTGTCAGATTTCATTTTCTTGGGCTCCAAAATCACAGTGAATGGTGACTGCAGACATGAAACTAAAAGACACTTGTTCCTTGAAAGAAAAGCTATGACAAACCTAGAACAGAGACATCATTTTACCAACAAAAGTACATACAGTCAAAGCTATGATTTTTCCAGTAGTCATGTATGGATATTAACGTTGGACTGTAGAGAAGGCTGCGGGCTTATGAACTGATGCTTTTGATCTGTGGTATTGGAGAAGAGTCTTGAGAGTCCCTTGGACAGTAAGGAGATCAAAAAAGTCAATCCTAAAGGAAATCAACCCTGAATATTTGTTGGAAGGACTGCTATTAAATTTCAAACTCCAATACTTTGGGGCCACCTGTTGCGAAGAGCTCACTCATCAGAAAAGACCCTGATGCTGGAAAAGATTGAGGGTGAGACGAGAAGGGGGACAACAAAGGATGAGATGGTTGGGTGGCATCACTAACTCAATGGACATGAATTTGAGCCAATTCAGGGAGCTAGTGAAAGACAGGGAAATCTGGTATGCTGCAGTTCATGGGACCACAACGAGTCAGACACAACTTAGAGGCTGAGTGACAGCAAAGTAATATGGGTTTCCCTGGTGGCTCAGTTGTAAAGAATCTGCCTGCTAATGCAAGAGACATGAGTTTGATCCCTGGCTCAGGAAGAGAGAAGGAAATGACAACCCACTCCAATATTCTTGTTTGGAAAACCCCATGGACAGAGGAGCCTGATGGGCGACAGTCTATGAGGTCACAAGAGTTGGCTATGACTGAGCTACTGAGCAACAGCAAGAAATGATATTTAAACCCTTACGATATTTCATGTCAATGTATGGCAAAACCAACATGATAATGTAAAGAAAAAAAAAACAAATGAACAGTGGATTCCTTGCTTTCTCATAGGTAGAATTGGGAAGTTGGTTCTGCTGTTTTGCAAGAACTAATCAGATAGGAGGGACAGCCTCAGCTGTTATAGATAAACCCAAGTTCATGACCTTATAACAGATTTTAAAAAATGCTTTGCCTTTGTAAATTTGTTCCTACAATACTAAATATAATCGGCAAACAAGAAAAAAACCAAATAAGTGAAAAGTCCTGACAAAGTAAATCACCCATTTTTTTTGAATGTGCCTTTTTATTTGGTTCTTATACAATATGGAAATTTCCTCACATTTTTTGGATTGCTTGAAAAAATTATAAATCATGAAAATACTTGAAGTTGCATTTGGTTTTCTTTATTTCTATTTTCACCAAATTATTTAGTGAAACAAATATGTTCTTAATTCCTAAAACCTTATAACTTTTATTTCTTATCTATTCCTCAAGAAAGTTAGGTGCTCAGTTATATTTATGTTCTTTATACTTTTTAGGTTTTAATTAAAAATTCATAAAACTTGATGAATACCTGTGAAAGGTAGGTTCATATAATTTTCTGATAACTACCACCATACACTTGGGAGTTTTAAGAGGGAAAAAAAATCATAGGAATAAGTTTTATAGCCATCAGAAGTGTCAGAACATTATCAGTAATAGTATCTTACTGAATAAACAGATAATACACTAAGTCTCTCTCTACAAAATACCTATTAGATATTGTGGGCACACAAATAAATCTTTTTTTATGTTATGTTTGGTTACAAAAAACAAAACAAAACAGAGACTGTGTTCTTCTAAGGGATGAAGATATGTTAATACATTCATTATAATCATCTGGAAAAATGACATAAAGTTGAGCTACTAAGAGCTTGTTGGGTACATTCAATATCTGAATAGTGTGTTTTGTGAATAGTGAAATCCCATTTCATGTAGATTTGAAAAAAATAAACCTCTGAATTCTTTGCCACTAGACCTTTAGAAATCAGATGAATCTGTGGATTTTTTTCCTGAAAATCATATTTGCAAAGAAGTGTTGATTTTTTATTTCATTCAGGCAAAATTGGTAATTTACTTTTACTTATGACCATTATAAAAACACACTGAGGTGCCTTGTTATGATCAAATAAGAATCATTTATAATGTTTTCCTGGGTACCGAATAGAATCCAGACCATTTTGGGGTCAGCAGTTTTAGACAATTACCCAGTGCTGAAAAGTGGTGAAAAGATGAATACAGCTTGTGGACAGCATATTTGATCAGACAAATAAACTGGCTGTGCCTCCACTTTTATTAGATGCACAGAGGAACCAGAAGCCTCATTTCAGAAATGATGTGGACTTAGATTGCCATAATAAACTAGTAATTATTTTTCAGTCACTTGGCCTATTTGGTAATTCCTAGAATGAAATACTCTACTGACTCAATGTTTATCAAGACATACAAACACACACACACAAACAAAATAAAGTGCTATATTAGTGCCAAATGCCTCGACTTTCAATATCTCAAAGGACAATACATCTAAAACTGTGTAAAAAGAAATTTTACACATACTTATCAAAACACATAGAATATTTGATTTTATTATTCAGTTTCCTAACATTCATGATGAGAAAATTGAGGGTTATTTCTCTGTTATCTCTATTATTTCTCTGTTTCCTGGGTCCCAAATCAGTACTCATGCCACTAAACTGTATCTATTGCAGATATTGTAGGAAATGACTTAGGACAGACTTCATCCACAATGTTTCAGTCTGGTTTGGTTTTAGTCTTCAGTGTTGTTTTTCATTTCAGGTCTCAGACTCAATTTCACCCTTTAGAAAGACCTTGAGTGATGACCCTGTTATTCATCTCTCCATTACTCATTCACATTTGCTGCATATTTTACTCCTAACATTTAGGCAACTCTCTGATTATTTTGTTTACATATTTGTCTGCAGGCTTATTTCACTCCTCCTACCATTATGAAAGTTCCCTGAGCAGAATCCATATCTGTGTTGCTCACCACTCTATCTTTAGAGCTTAGAACCTAAGGCCATGTAGGTGCTCAATTCATTTTTGAACACTGAATAAAATTAGAGAGAATGAGATAGATGGAGAGAAAATAATAATGTTTGAAGTTCAGAGGGGAAAAAATCAAGAATGTTAACTGTCCTAATATTTAGCAGAATACTTATATACTCTGTAGAGGAGTGTGTGTGAGTGTGCGCGTGCGTGTCAGGTATAAGGTAGTAGATGAAAGAAGGCTTGAGAATGTTTGGAAAATTCAAAAAGGCTCAGTAAAAGGAATCTACGGTAGGATGAATAAATGCCCCCAGGATGTCCATATCCTGGTGATGGACAGGAAAGCCTGGTGTGCTGCAGTCTATGGGGTCACAAAGAGTCAGATGACTGAGTGACTGAACTGAACTGAACTGTCCAAATCTGGTCCTTGAAACTCAGGAATATCATACCTTCCATGACAAAGGGGATTCTGCAACTGTAATTAAGGTAAGGATATTGAGATGGGAAGATTATCCTGGCTTACCAGATGGGCCAATGTACTCACAAGAGTCCTTAAAACAGAGAATTAAAACAGAGTCACAGAAGACATAATGAAGGAAGCAGAGGTGAGAGATAGAGAGGGAAAGATAAACAGAAAAATTTGAAGATGTTATGCTGCTGGCTTTGAAGATGGAGAAAGGGACCATGAGTCAAAGAAGGCAGGTGACGTGTAAAAGCTAGAATGGGCAAGGAGGTCTTTAGAGCCTCCCGAAGCAATGTGACCTTGTCATCCCCTCTTATAGGGAACTAATATTAAATATATTCCTTAAGTGGTAGTTCCTTTACTGTTTTTAAATTTATTTTTAAATACAATAACACATTCTTACTGCAGAAGACTTGAAAAATGCAGGAAGTGTATATATAAGGAAATAAAATTATACTTTAATCCTATCACCCAGAGAAAGAAACATTATATGTTTTATGTTTATAAAGAGACATTTGATCAATGAAGACAGGGAAGAGGGATAATAGACCTGACACTAAGAGTGCTTTGCCATATTGATATGAACTGTTAATGTTTAAATTGCAAGTCAATTTAATTATTATTTCCTTAGCCTTAAGTATGGCAGACTGCAGTGCATGAGATTACAAAGAAACAGGACTGAGTGACTAACACTAAGCCTTAATCATAATAGGATTTAGTGTGATAAGTGAAGTTGTTCAGTCTTGTCTGACTCTTTTCGATCCCATGGACTGTAGCCTACCAGGTTCCTCTGTCCCTGGGATTCTCAAGACAAGAATACTGATGTGGGTTACCATTTCTTTCTCCAGGGAATCTTCTCAACCCAGGGATCAAATCTGGTCTCTGGCATTGTGGCAGACGCTTTATCGTCTGAGCCACCAGGGAAGCCCTTAGTGTGATAAAGACAGAAGTAATTAGGAAAATTTTATATCTTATATTTTGCCCTTCCCTTTAACTGGGTAACATTATTTTATAAAGAATTCCAGAGTTATAGAATGAATTTGGCAGTCTTAGTTCCTAGCTCCTGAGTCCTTTCTCTTCTCAAGAACTCAATATACAGAAAATGTGTCAGCTTACCTTGAAGAATGAAAGCCCATTCTACCTTTAACTTCCTAGGTCCAATTTAAGCTCTTTAAGAACTTATATTATTTCAATTTCTGTTAACCTCATTTGTTCCCAAAGAACTCTGTTTCCCAAATCACATTGTAGACATTTCATTTCTGAAGGAGTTAAAGAAATAAATTACAACTTTCTGGGATACACTGATCAGACTGTGAATGAATTCGTCAGCCTACAACATTTTCATACTGGATACATTTCAACTAACACTTTAGTTCTTAGAATTATGTTCAGAAAGCCAAAAAAATGAAAGTAAAAATGTTGAATTACTACTTACTATGGTGGCTCAAATGGTGAAGAAACTACATGCAATGCAGGAGACCCGGGTTCAATCCCTGGGTCAGGAAGCTCCTCTGGAGAAGGGCATGGCAACCCACTCAGTATTCTTGCCTGGAGAATTCCATGGGTACAGAGAAGGTGTCTCCTGGGGGCCTAGAAGGTAGGATTTCTGGCTTTCACTGCTGGGGCCTGGGTTTAGGGAACTGAGATCCCAGAAGCTATGCAGCATCTCCCTCCATCCTTGCCACACACACGCAAAAAAAGGTACCAAAGGAATATTTCACAATATAAGCAAGGCACATTTCATTAACATAAAGCTAATATCATACTCCACAGTGAAAAGCTAAAATTGTGTCTTCTAAGATGAGGAGCAAGTCAAGGATGACCAGTCTCACCACTTTTATGTAACATCAGTCAGTTCAATTAAGTCACTCAGTTGTGTCCAACTCTTTGTGACCCCATGAATCACAGCACAACAGGCCTCCCTGTCCATCATCAACTCCCAGAGTCCACCCAAACCCATGTCCATTGAGTCAGTGATGCCATTCAGCCACCTCATCCTCTGTCCTCCCCTTCTCCTCCTGCCCTCAATCTTTCCCAGTATCAGAGTCTTTTCCAATGAGTCATCTTTTCGCATCAGGTGGCCAAAGTATTGGAGTTTCAGTTTCAACATCAGTCCTTCCAGTGAACACCCAGGACTGATCTCCTTTAGGATGGACTGGCTGGATCTTCTTGCAGTCCAAGGGACTCTCAAGAGTCTTCTCCAACACCACAGTGCAAAAGCATCAATTCTTCAGTGATCAGCTTTATTCACTGTCAAACTCTCACATCCATATATGACTACTTGAAAAACCATAGTCTTGGCTAGATGGACCTTTGTTGGCAAAGGAATGTCTGCTTTTTAATATGCTATTTAGGTTGGTCATAACTTTCTTTCAAAGAAGTAAGCATCTTTTAATTTCATGGCTACAGTCACCATCTGCAGTGATTTTGGAGCCCCAAAAATAAAGTCAGCCACTGTTTCCCCATCTATTTGTCATAACGTGATTGGACCGGATGCCATGATCTTAGTTTTCTGAATGTTGAGCTTTAAGCCAACTTTTTCACTCTCATCAGGAGGCTTTTTATTTCTTCTACACTTTGTGCTATAAGAGTGGTGTCATCTGCATATCTGAGGTTATTGATATTTCTCCTGGCAATCTTGATTCCAGCTTGTGCTTCTTCCAGCCCAGCATTTCTCACAAAATACTCTGCATAGAAGTTAAATAGGCAGGGTGACAATATACAGCCTTGACATACTCCTTTTCCTATTTGGAACCAGTCTGTTGTTCCATGTCCAGTTCTAACTGTTGCTTCCTGACCTGCATACAGGTTTCTCAAGAGGCAGGTCAGATGGTCTGGTATTCCCATGTCTTTCAGAATTTTCCACAGTTTATTGTGATCCACACAGTCAAAGGCTTTGGCATAGTCAGTGAAGCAGAAATAGATGTTTTTCTGGAACTCTCTTGCTTTTTTGATGATCCAGCGGATGTTGGCAATTTGATCTCTGGTTCCTCTGCCTTTGCTAAAACCAGCTTGAACATCTGGAAGTTCACGGTTCACCTATTACTGAAGCCTGGCTTGGAGAATTTTGAGCATCACTTTACCAGCGTGTGAGATGAGTGCAGTTGTGTGGTAGCTTGAGCATTCTTTGGCATTGCCTTTCTTTGGGACTGGAATGAAAACTGACCTTTTCCAGTCCTGTGGCCACTGCTGAGTTCTCCAAATTTGCTGGCATACTGAGTGCAGCACTGTCACAGCCTCGTCTTTCAGGATTTGAGGTAGCTCAACTAGAATTCCATCACCCCCACTAGCTTTGTCTAGTAGTGATGCTTCCTAAGCCCCACTGACTGCACATTCCAGGATGTCTGGCTCTAGGTGAGTGATCACACCATCGTGATTATTTGGGTTGTGAACATCTTTTTTGTACAGTCCTTCTGTGTATTCTTGCCACCTCTTCGTAATATCTTCTTCTTCTGTTAGATCCATACCATTTCTGTCCTTTATCGAGCCCATCTTTGCGTGAAATGTTCCCTTGGTATCTCTAATTTTCTTGAAGAGATCTCTAGTCTTTCCCATTCTGTTGTTTTCCTCTATTTCTTTGCATTGATCGCTAAGGAAGGCTTTCTTATCTCTCCTTGCTATTCTTTGTAACTCTGCCTTCAGATGGGAATATCTTTACTTTTCTCCTTTGCTTTTTGCTTCTCTTCTTTTCACAGCTATTTGTAAGGCCTCTTCAGACAGCCATTTTGCCTTTTTGCATTTCTTTTCCATGGGGATGGTCTTGATTCCTGTCTCCTCTCAATATCATGAACCTCTGTCCATAGTTCATCAGGCACTCTGTCTATCAGATCTAGTCTACTGTATCTAGTCTCTTAAATCTATTTCTCACTACCACTGCATAATTATGCAACATGGCACCAGGCATTTTAGCCAGAGGAACTAGGTAAGGAAAATACACAAAACACATCCAAATTAGAAAGGAATAAGAGGGACTTGCCTGATGGGCCAGGAGCTGGCACTCCATGCTCCCAATGCAGGGGGCCTGGGTTCCAGTCCGGTCAAGGAACTAGCCACAAGCCACAACTAAAGACCCCAGTGCTGCAGCTAAAGATTCCCAGTGCTGCTACTATGACCCGGCACAGCCTGAGTAAATACACACATTTTTTTTT